>CM039604.1:35480785-35796457 GCA_022457205.1 Saccharum spontaneum
TTCGTGATCTCACGCGGGATGAGCACAACACCCCTCACAATGCGGCCTCTCCGGAGCACCGCATAATCTCCGTGCATGCTACGATGGAGCACACAAGCCTTCATACCATCTAGGTGGAAACCTCCAAGAGTAACAAGCATATCTTGGGACCAAGCTTTGCCCTAGCTTGATTTAGGAAGTAGAGGCTTGTCATGTTGCAAGGTGAAATCCCCGGATGAAAACACATACCTTGGGACCACCTTCAGTTAGGTGTCCAATGGGAACCTCAGTTGGGGATGATGATCCACCAGTTTAAGTGGGGTGGTGGATCGGGTACTGGCTTTGCTGATGATGATGTTGATTTTGATAAACTCTATGGCAAGACCGGTGAGTATAGTGGCTTGAAACACACAATAAGAAGTCTCTCTCCTTGACTACCACCCTCACAAAAATAAGAGCACCTAAGCCATCCATTGTGAGCAAACCAAACACTAAAGATGGATTGCAACTAAAAGAATATAAAAAAGATTCATCTACTCTACAAAATCCATGTTGATTCGATAACCAATAATAATATAAAAGAGATAAAATTCAGAAAAAAGAGACATATGTACCATATATTACATACAAAAGAACATATGTACAAAGTATTACAGTTAAGCATAATAACTACTATAAATTAGCATATATAATAACAGGGCACAAAGTGTTCAGCTCATAGGCTAGCAGGCTCACGGTGGAGTGATGCGGCGCCTGGGTTTCTTCTATTATATATAGTTATACTCCCTTTGTTCAAAATTATAAGACGTTTTGATATTTCTAGATTTATAGTTTTTACTATGTATCTATACATAATATATATCTAGATGCGTAGCAAAAACTATGAATATATAAATGCCAAAACGTCTTATAATTTGGAACGGTGGGAGTATGTCTGTATTGGTTATGAGAACGTACATAACCCCTCTGCTAGATAAATATATATGAATCTTTGTAGCCAATAATTGGTTATTTTAGCCCCTCCCAACAACTAGATTTTTTCCATGCACTTACACTGTCTTATAGCTATATTTACATTGCCTTATTACTATATTTATAATGATTTTTTCAGTGTAATTTATTGGACAGAGTGATGTAAGTTGGGAATAACACAAATATATGCCAAATTTTTCAAAAAAAATATTACAAATTATTTCTATGATTCTAGACATCAGAGAAATATATGTCAAATTGTTCATAAATGTCATCAAATTGTTCACAAATTATGCACAAATACAAATGGAAGAACAAAGATCAGAGAATAGAGAGTAGATCTCTGTCTTCAAGAGGCAGAACAAGGGAGCACACATGCATGATCACATCGGCATCATGGGGGAGCCAGCCGGCCGGCTGGCTTTAGTTAACCGGCCAATTGGTAGATTAGCTTCGCTGGAGGACTCCATCGCTAGAGGACTCCATAACGGTGACCGAAACCCTAGGACTCCATCCAGGTGGCGGTGGCCCAGTGTGTGGTCCGTGGGCTCGCCGGCGGCAGCGGCGGTGGAGATGACGGTGGCCGAGGGCCCAACGGTGATGACTGCCCGTGACGGCTCACGCCGTGGATGGAGCGAAATTGCCGGCTGGATAAATCTCGGGGGAGCGAGGTTTCCTTTTGTCGCTGGCGCAGACTTTCGCGAGGGGACGGACGTGGGAGCGCCGGGCCCAGCTATCGTGCGGGGGAGGCAAGGTGGAAGCCGGGTGAACTTTCGCTAGAGTAGGCGAGGTGAAAGCCGGGTGAACGATTCACGTCGATAATTTTTAGTTGTACAGATGAAGCGCCTGCGTCTTCGAAAAAAATACTCTTTCTTAAAAAATATATAATAAGTTCATAAATTACTCTACCACACTACTCTGACAAACGTCTGCAGTGACTTGGTTGACAGGTTTAGGCACATGTTTTCGAAGGAAGCATGGACCGAAGTTTAAGATGCAAAGATCTGCGCTGGTTCTGATAGATGTTGAGTCAGATTGGAAGAATATATATAGCCTCAGCGAGATTTGTTTATGTCCATAAGTGTGATCCGTATTTGAATTCGATCATTCTACACCGATCCGTTTCGTGCACGTTACGATATGCTGACGGAGCGGCGTGTGTCACGGAGGTGGAGGCAACTCCAACGTAAGAAGCACCGTGCCTAAACATTGTTTTTGGCTATCGATGAGCGACGAGGACACTACAATCGTACGTACCTACCTTCTCTTGTATAAGTGTACTCCCTCCGTCCCAAAAAAAGTTTAGGATTTTTAGACATCATGTTTGACTATCCGTCTTATTCAAAAAAATTTAATAAATATTATTTATTTTGTTATGACTTATTTTATCATTAGAGATACTTCAATAATAATTTATTTATTTTATAATTTGCATAAAATTTTTGAATAAGACGAACGATCAAACACGATGTCTACAAATTCTAAAACGTCACTTTTTCTGGGACGGATGAGTAAAACACTGACGGAGCAGGGAGCAGAAAAGATAATAATAGTATAATTTTGTACTCTACTGAAAATTGGATCATGTGCTAGTAGAAAAATTTCATTCATTCATTGAAGCTGAAGGGTGGTGACTCTATGTACGAGAAGAACCGTACCGCAGCCATGAAAGTGGTTCAGGACTATCGCTACAAAGTTATGAAGATTGAGAATGACATACTCTCTCCATTGAAATTATCGTCCAATGCGCTTGCGACTAACACAAGGTTAGCTATTTTACTTTCTTCAATTGGATCTAGCCTTCTTGCATTGGTCTCTCAGCATGACATTAGGACCGGGACCCAATTCCCAAAAAAAGAAAAAAGTTGCTGATAAGTTTAATGCTGGGGGACGACATATCTATCACTCAACGGTAAGCCAGATTTCCATCGTTAAGCTCGCTCTCTCCATGTGCATTGTAAACCAGTGACTGTGTCAATCAAAACAAAAAACAAAAAAAACCGGTGAGGGTGTGCTGTCAAGATCAGCATCCGCCGTGAGGTTAACCAGACCGAAGCCTGGTGGGTAGCCCTTTTCGCCCACCATGGGCGCATCAAAGCCTAAGGTGGCGTTGAACACCAACCGCCTTGGCGTGACCTGTGTCCCGGGGGCATGGTCACTAGTGGTACCTGCTGGGACGGCGACTATTGCATTCCATGAAGGTCGCAAGTGCAGACACAGGTGACCACCGTCGGGGCCTCATCCTCCAGCTAAGTGGCCACCTGAGTTAGGTGCCCAAGAGGAGTGAGGCCATGAGATCCACCAGCATCGAGTCCTCCGTGATGTAGCGATCTAGTGCGACGCCCTTGTTCGGTGTCATGTCAGCGGATTGAGCTCGACAAGGTCCGTCTCACTCGTCCACTCGCCATGTTCGGCCGGGGCTCCAGCAGCGTCAGTTAGAGGTGTCACCCGGCTCTGCCGGCACGTCCCTTGCTGACCCACCGTGGCACCTCCGTCACCTCTGTCTGCATTTATCCCAGGCTCCAGCAGCTGCAGTGGTGTCGCCCGGCGCTTTCGAGGCAGCCCCTGCCGTCCGATCGCGGCACCTTCATCGTCGCTATTGATGGCTGTCGTTGGCAAGACCGACACTGTCCACCAGCACGGCCCCACCAGAGTCTCGTATAGGTCGTTGTGGCCGGCCACCCGCAGCGCCTGCAACGCCCGAGCATCCCGAGCTCGCGAACTGCGGCCGCTTGCAGTCGCGCGCAAGGTGTCGAAATCCCTTACAATGCAAACAACACTAGGGCAGCCTACATGTTGCCACCTGATGAGGCACTTGCCGTGAAGATCTGCTAGGATGCGTCTCGAAGGTTGACGTCCCGTGGACCGCTCTGGTGCTGTCTCATCAGCGCCGCTTGCCGGTCCTCATGGTAGGACCTTGCGCTAGCCATCTACGTCTGGGGCGGAGATGCGGCGGCGCGGTTGCCGGCAGGCACGCGTTGGCCGAGCCTTTGATGTACAGGCATGCGCTGGTTGCCATCACTCACAACCCGGGAGGCTCTGCCGCCAACGTCCCTACCGCGTACAGGTAGCCCATGGGGGACCTATGGCCGTGCTCAGCGCTGCTTGGGCTGCCTGCACGTCCCCATGGTGGAGGCGCCGCGCGCGCGCCCCACGGCCGAGGGTGGCTGCACTTGCACAGCCTGCGGCGACACATGTCGCGGCTGCTGCTGTCGATGAACCGCATCCAGGTACGGGGATGAGGAGGCGGTCGGCGGGGTCTCCTCGTCAGAGTCATCGAGTATGTTGTCCTTTGCCTAGCGATGGGCCTTGGGGCGCCCTGCTAGGCTGCCAACCGAACGAAAGGGGGTGGACGAAGGGGGAGAGCGAGGATGCTGAAGCAAAGCTGCGCTCCTTGGCCACGGTACTAGCCTGGCCATGTGCTAGTGACCCGGCCGCCTGGCATGTGGGAATGCCTCTGCCGCTGCAGATGCGGTGGCAGCACCAGATCTAGGTTCCCCTTTGGCCATGATGGCGGCGCCTGGCTTAGGAGGCGAGGGGATGTCGGGGCCGCTCTATGGTAGCGGCGTGGATGGGGCCTCAGGCTATAGCGGCGGTACTTGCTTGCCATGGCTGCCCCCTACGTCGAGGGCTGGCGGGGCGCCCACCAGGCCCCGTGATGGGCGGCCGCGGCGGCTACGACACCCGGCCCCAGCGGCGGAGGTGGTAGGTGCATGACAGATCTGGACCCGTCGTGAGGCCACCGCAGGGACGACGAGCTGGCCGCCTTCTTTGGCGCCATTGACGGCTGGTAGGGCGCTACTGCTGCTGGGGAGGCGGGCCCCGCGGGCGACACCGCTGGCCGAGCGGCCGCCCCACAAGGGCCACGGCCATCAGTGCTGAGGTCCGTGCCCTGCATAGGTGCGCGCGACAAGAGGAGGTCGGGCACGCTGGAGGAAGTGAGGGGAGGTGGGGAGGAGGGGGCCGCCTGCTCCGGGACAGCGAACGGTGGCAGCAGCTAGGAGGTGGTGGCAGCGCTGGAGGTGGCGGTGGCGCATCCTGAGGCCGGGCTTGTGACGGTGCCTAGATCCACGGTTAGTGAGGACTCAGCGAGGGGAGGGGAGGGGAGGGGAGGTGGAGGGGGCCACCCGCGCTGCCGGGAGAGGAGGGTGGGGGGTGGCCGCCAGGGACCTAGGGTTGGAGCCGCAACAGGCTCATGGGCTGCTCAGGTTCACCGTAAGCCAATAATTTATCACTATATTTTTTCTTAAAAAATACAAGTTCATAAATTACGTACTCTACCACATTATTCTGACAAACATCTGCAGTGACTTGGTTGACAGGTTTAGGCACATGTTTTCGAAGGGAGCATGGGCCGAAGTTTAGACTAAGATGCACTAAGATCTGCGCTGGTTCTGATGAGTCAGATGGATGAATAGCCTCACGTTAAAGTGTATAATGCTGGAGATTTGTTTATGTTGGTAAGTGTGATCCGGCCGATCTGATCCGTATTTGAATCGCGGGCACCAATGTTGATTAATTCGATCATTCTACACCGATGCTTCTCGTGCAGACTAAGATATGGTGACTCGGCAAGCGGGCTCTTGCCTGGTTGGCTACCTTGTGTTAGTCCGTGTGCACAGCATTAAGTCATCTTATGACCGGGGTTTTCACCCTATCAAATTTTTAAGATATGGTGACGTAGCCGCGTGTGTCATGGACTCATGAAGGCAACTCCAATGTAAGAAGCACCATGCGGTGCCTAAACATTGTTTTTCCCTATCGATGAGACGAGGAGATTACAATTGTGCATACCTTGTCCTTTGCAAGTGTAATGTTAGCAAAGAAACAGAAGAATTTTCTAAAATTTAGTAATGGATGCCCGGTATGTGGTCTTCAAAACCAAAGAGGACGTCGATTTATGGTCTAGGGTGTTTAACAACCTAACTTAGACCATGTAGCTTATCCCTCAGGATGTGTATGCTATGTGTTTTCATTTACTTTGTGCACTCTTTGGGCTTTGTATGCCGGTGTCACTTTCTGTACACTCTCTTTCCTTCCTTAATTGAGCTGACAAAGCAGAAAATATAATAGTATATATAATTTTATACTTTACTGAAAAATGGATCACGTAGTCATGTACGTGAAGAACCGTAACGCAGCCACGAAAGTGGTCCAGGACTATAGCTACAAAGCTATGGAAATTGGAAATGTCATACTCTCTCCATTGAAATTATCGTTCAATGCGCTTGCGGCTAACACAAGGTTAGTTATTTTACTTTCTTCATTCAAATGGATCTTAGCCTTGTTGCATTGGTCTCTCAGCATGAGATTTGGATTAGGGACGCAACTCCAAAAAAAAATGCTGAGGAACGGTTGCTATACATATACAGTAAGCCAGATTCCCATCGTTAAGCTCGCTCTCTCCATGTGCATTTCGTAAGGCTAGCTAGGCTCCCGTAACACCCGGCTGAGGCGACGGCAGCAGCATTGAAGCGGGGGCACAGATTTCTTCAAGCCAACGTCATGCATCAGCTCCCATGGAGAAACAGAAACTGAAAGCTTCACAGGTAATCCGCCGCCGCCGCGCTTCCGGCTGATACCCGGACGGACAGACGGGCAGGCGGCACGGCGCGCGTGATGGTCACGCCCGGCGGCGCGCGCCACGAGGCATTCACGGGGCTGCTGGCCTCAGTGGCCTGACCACTCCTGAACCAGCTGCTGGACTGGACTGGACTCTGCTGTGCTTGTGCTACTGCTACTGCTATATCTAGGAGTATATCAGGAGCAGCAGGTGAGCTCGGTGTCGGTGGTCTGGCTCATCACTAGCTGTGCATGTTCTTCTTCGATCGCGTCATTCGTTACTTAGTTCTTGCTAAACTCAGTCAGGAGGCGCGCAGACATGACACTCATGGAGTCTCCGCGATGGCGTGGTCTTGCAAGGTTTTCCAGGCAGGTCCATGCCCTCTTCCTCAAGAACCTCTCTTTCCAGGTAACGAAATCTCTGGAGCTTCCACTTGCAGATGCTTTGTTTACCATGCATAAATGTCATTTCAAGAAACGCAAGCAACCAAATCCTCCTAGCTATAGCTGTTTACTGGAATGCATGGTTGCTTTCATGCCCACACACCGCGACGACGCACAGAGGAGGAACGCGAGGACGAACGCCGCGATCGCCGCGTTCCCGGTGCTGCTCTGCGTGCTCCTCGTCACCATCCAGCACGTGGTGGACAGCGAGCTGGAGCGGCCTCCGTTCCGGTGCGGCTGCGTCGGCACCGAGTGCGGCATCCAGTACTCCACGCCCATCCAGGCGCTCGCCTGCGCCGTGCCCGTGCCGCCGAGGTGGCCGCCGCTGGTGCAGGTGCCGCCCACCGAGGCGCGCGCACTCACGCGCCTGCACCCGCGGCCGTGCAAGGCGCCGGAGAAGAACTGCCCCGCCACCGTGCTTCTCACCGGACAGAACCGCCAGCTTGCCCAAGGTACAGTGCAGGCACGAGATGATTTATTGAGGGCTCACCTTTGCATGGAAATCTTGTGCAAATTTGGTTGGGTGCTCATTGCTCTTTGTTTTTTGCGATCGGGGAATATACTCATTGCTCTTTGTTCTTGCTGAATTTTTTTTTTGGCAGGCCTTGGAAGCTTGCTGTTCCCACCTGTCCCCCCACAGTACGGACTCATGCCTGCTGCTTCGAACTCTTCGGACTACCTGGGTTTGTTCTCGACAGTAGTTCCTGTAAGTACCTTACCTTGATCAATCATTATTCATGATCATCGAGCTGCATTTCTGCAAAAGCTTGTGCTTCTTTGTTCTGAAGATTCTGATGGAAGGACTGACTGACGGTGAATTTCGCCTTCCAGGGTTCAAGCTCGCTGCCGGCGCATTTTCTGTTCATTGAACCGGGTCTTGTTCCAAACGAGACCTTGTATCTGCTCCAACCGCAGTGCTGGTCAGAGTCACGCAATTTTTCAGCACCTTTTGATGGGATACCAATAGAATCTGGTAAAAAAGAAAGAGAATATGTTTCTGTGGTTACTGAAATACATGTTTGCTTGTGTTGAAATAGTAGAGTGCACATTGCAGAGTTACATGCCACAATTTTATTCTTCTACTCTATGCAGAATTTATGTACAAGTACAATAACTTCACTCTTATCTTCACTATATATGAAATGGACACAGATATGCAGTGCGTTCAAGCTTTGTCATTGTGGTGCGACAATTCATCGGTGATAAATCACCATATGTTCGAGGGTTATAAGGGTGGGAATAAGAGGCGAAGATCTAACGAATTCCTCACTGGTAGCCTCATCTGAATTCAGAAATTTTTGTCAACTGTCCTAACAGATTGTACCCTGCAATTTTAGTAAGTCAAGCAAATATATTCCTATAGGTTATGACTTCCTCGATACAAGCAATAGGCGCTTCCATGTATATGTCTGGTACAACTCCAGCTTCAGCAGAGATAATGGACACCGTCCCATGACAGTTTTGCGTGTTTCACGGTTGGTTAATATGGTACTTACACTTGCCTACAATTTGTTTCAATCAACTTTTTCAGTGAGAAATAGCTTGTTTTTAGGTGTTTCTTATGGTAGTGGGGAAGGTAGTACGACTTACTTTTGGGGCTACTAATTATGCATTTCCATTGTAGGCATCCACTGCATATCTGAACTTTTTTAAAGGAGAAAATGCAGAGATGCGCCTCGAGTTTTTGAAAGAAATGCCCAAAGCTGCAGTAAAAATGAGGCTGGACTTCACCACTCTCCTGGATGCACTGTTCTTTACCTGGACGGTTCAGCTCCTCCTTCCAGTGAGTCAATTTTAACATGCTGAGCTTCGGTGAACTCGTAAATAAGTTCGCTAATTTTTTTCATGTTTTTATAGGTAATATTGACATACCTTGTTTACGAGAAGCAGCAGAGACTAAGACTAATGATGAAGATGCATGGGCTGAAGGATGCACCTTACTGGCTGATATCTTACGCCTATTTCTTGGCCCTTTCAGCAGCCTACATGATGATTTTCATCATCTCTGGGTCCATTATAGGTACCAGTTAACTCCATGTTACTGAATTTCTTGGATTCACTCCGAGCAAATATGCGGGCAAATTATGCAGAGAACTCCCTTGGTCTTGCAGGGCTGGTTATATTCAGACTAAATAGCTACATCATACAGTGTCTGTTCTACTTCGTATGCATCAACCTGCAGATCGTGCTTGCTTTTCTGCTTGCAACTTTCTTCTCGTCTGTCAAGACTGCTAGTGGTTAGTAGTAAAATAAAACGTGCATTAAGTAATCAACAAAATTGCATGGTTCTCTCGATGGGCTTATATGGATGGATATGGATCATCCTTCTCTGTGTTACAGTGATTGGTTACATGTATGTCTTTGGCACTAGCCTTCTTGGTGAAGCGCTTTTGAAGATATTCATCGAGGATGCAACCTTCCCGAGTAAGTAACATTTTTCACTTCAGTTTTCTGAACTTATAAATTATGCAAAACAAAGCTTCAATTGGCATCACAAACTATGTTTGGTTTGTTTAGGACATTGGCTTGTAACAATGGAGCTTGTTCCTGGGTTCTCCATGTACCGAGGAATATACGAGCTTGCTGAGTATGCCGCAGCAGGAAGGAACATGGGAAAACCTGGGATGCGATGGGTGGACTTGAACAACCCGGTTAACGGGATGAAAGATGTTTTGGTTCTAATGTCTATCGAATGGATAGTTCTCCTCCTTGTAGCATTTTTACTGGACCATAAACCTGCATGGCACTGGCAGCCTCTGTTTCTCTTTGGATTTCTATCGACAAAACATTCATCGCCATCACAGAAACCAAACAAATTGAAGAGGCAATCCAGGAGGGTCCATGTTTATACGGCAAAGCCTGATGTGTCCCTAGAGGTTAGCCAGGCATATAGCTGAATTATTATAAAACGAACATGGATAATTTTCTGAATTTATTCTTCAAAAAAAATTACTGTCAGCGCAAGGTGGTGAGACGATTATTAAAGGATATGGACATGAGGAATATGATCATCTGCCATAATCTGAAGAAAGTGTATCCTGGAAAGAATGGGAACCCTGACAGGCATGCTGTTAAAGGATTGTCGCTGGCTTTGCGCAAAGGGCAGTGCTTTGGGATGCTGGGTCCCAATGGGGCAGGGAAATCATCCTTCATCAACATGGTAAGCAATAACTCCTATCGTGAATGCTTCTTCTTCTTCTTCTTCTTCTTTCGTTATTGTGCAACAATTTTCAGAATTTATTTCCACATTGCTCATAGAATGCATGTGCAGATGATTGGCCTTGTGAAACCGACTTATGGAACTGCTTACATACATGGAATGGATCTGAGGACAGACATGGACGAAATATACACAAATATTGGTGTATGCCCACAGCACGAGTATGATCACAGGAGACTTTTGTCAGTGGAGATGTTTCAGGTGGTTTTGCCAGTGCTGTGATGCTAACTAAAATAAGCATGTGCATTGTGTGCAGCTTGCTTTGGGAGGCTCTGACAGGGAGAGAGCATCTGATGTTCTATGGTCGGATGAAGAATCTCACAGGTGCTGCTCTAACACAGGTAGTTCCAACTTTGAAGCCATGAACGAACTAGAATAAATCTTGCAATCTACAATTACATATAGTCTGTAAGAGTAGATCATCTCATTTCTTTCTGCTACATGTGACGACCGCAACTCATTTTGTTTGATCATGAACCATATTGGCCGCTGGTCTAGGCAGTGGAAGACTCCCTGAAGAGCGTAAATCTGTTCCACAGCGGTTTTGGCGACAAATCTGTAAGCAAGTACAGCGGTGGCATGAAAAGAAGGCTCAGCGTCGCGATCGCGCTCATAGGCAATCCTAAGGTTGTTTACATGGACGAGCCGAGCACTGGGCTCGACTCAAGGTCGAGGAACGATCTGTGGAACATCATCAAGCGAGCAAAGAAAGACTGCACCATCATTCTTACCAGTAACCAACCACCCTCCTCTTGTCTGTCTGAATTTTTCATTCGGTTCTATATGCATTGTCTTCGACCGCTGAGCATATGTCTGCCTTACATTCACACTGGATATCATAAATCATATCACAATTCACAGCACATTCCATGGAGGAGGCTGAGGAGCTGTGCGATCGCATCGGCATCTTCATCAACGGCAGCTTCCAGTGCATTGGAACTCCCAAGGAGGTACGCAATGCACGCCTCCACATCGACCCACCAGAGAAACGAGATGCTGGAAACCATGCACCTAATTTGGAGCCCAGTTTTACAGAAACCTTGTTGCTGTGTTGCAAGATGCATGATCATTAGTTACATCTCACATGGTGGCAAATATATACAAAATGCAGCTGAAGACGAGGTATGGCGGCACCCGGATCCTGACGATCACGACTTGGCCGGAGCACGAGGAGGCGGTGGAGCTGATCGTGAGCCGCCTGTCGCCCGGCTACACCAGGATCTACAGCGTGTCCGGAACGCAGAAGTTCGCGCTGCCTCGGCGGGAGGTGGGCCTGGGCTGCGTCTTCGGCGCAGTGGAGGTGGCGCGGCGAGCGTTCCCGGTGCTCGGGTGGGGCGTGGCCGACGCCACGCTGGAGGACGTCTTCGTCAGGGTGGCCAAGGAGGCCCGGGCGTTCCACGTTCTCTCATAGTTAGTGTCAGGGTCAGAGGTGGCTTCTTGTCCTTTCTTATTCTTAGTGTAACATTTGGAAAATTGATACATATTTTCTCAGTGGAACAAGGCATGCTGTGCTGGTGGGTTCTTATGTGGGGTTCGTGTTGGTGCTAAGGATAGTTCTGAGTTGTGCAAGTCAATATCATTTTTTTAATTTAAGAGGAAAAAAAGGTAAATTCCCTTATTTACAGGTACCATCTTGACTTTCAACAACTTTAAGTGCGTGCTTGGTTCACCTAGGGTATGTCTACTCTATACATGAGTGTTTTAGAAGCTACTAGCACCTGAGGGTCAAATAGCTACAAAACACTTGAATTTACTCACATGATAGAATCGAGTGTTTCAAGGCCATGAAACACTCAAATCTCAAGCCACAGGATCCACATCAAAGGAACCAAATAAAACATAGAAAACAAAAAAAAATAGTCAAATTATTTTTATAGAAGCCAAATTGGAAAATTTGAAAGGAAAACCAAATAAAAAGAAGAGTAAAATATGGCTCACTGAGATGTAATCTGCCGAGGTGTAGGGTCGCAAGCGTGCGCCGGTGAAAGCCCAAGTTTGGTTTTGGTAATTAATGACATCAAGTTGCTAATGCCATGTGTTAAGTGTTTTGAGTTAGGTATGAGCAACACATGTGATGAAGGTATATGTGGCAAGGAGTGGTGGCCACAAGATCATAAAGAAATGGTGCATGGACATGAAATGATGATCATGGTGATCAAGCATGAGGAGATAGACATAGAACGAAGGATCTAAGAGCGCAAGGCAAAGGTATAACCATAGGGTTTTCCTTTTGCCGGTCTAAGATGAGTAGAGAAGTGATTGACCGGATTTAGGATACATAGCCGACTATCAAGAGGGGCAATCACGGTTAGCTCAGAAATCAAATGCCACTAGATCAATGTCTTGAGCATATGCATTAGGATCTAGTTGAGAGCTAACATAAAGCCTTGAAAAATGACTATGAAAATGCTAACACACATGCACATGGTGATTTACGCTGGGTGGTGTTAGCACATTTGCGAAGGCGGTGTTGTTTAAGTGGTAGAGGGGTTTAGGTTCCTCTCTCCCTCCCGCTGAGCTTGCGAGGCGAGATTCGGCGCTTTTTGGGGAAGTGAAATGCCTATTTTCTACTGCGCCGGAGGCGGAGAAACGGAGGCGAAAGTCCGGAGTGTTTATCACTGAAAAACGTCAACCGGACGCTGGACCGGACGCGGTCCAGGGTGGACCTACGCGTTTGGTCAGCGCGCCTAGGGTTTGTGACCGGACGCTAGTCTGGCCTGACCAGCGCGTCCGGTCAGTTCACCTGGGCGCAGAGGAAAGGTGCACGCAGAACGCGCGACCGGCGCGTCCGTTGGTCCTCGGGACCGGAGCGTCCGGTTAGTTATGCGACACGATCGGACGCGCGGCGTGTCTGGTTATGTGCGATCGGAAGCGTCTGGTCGCGGTGGGAGCTTACTGGACTCCAACCGGACGCCAGGTGCAGCGCGTCCGATCAAACGCTAGAGCGCGTCCGGTCACGGCAACGGTAACTTCTGACGCGCACTGTTCACGCTTGTCCTGTAGTGACCGGACGCGTCCGGTCACCTTGACCGGAGCGTGCGGTTAGTACGTTTTGCACTGCGTCGTCCGGTAACAGCTAGTTACGTACCCCTTCGCTATAAATAGAAGTTGTCCGGGGTTTGAGGGTAACTCTTGCACATTTTGAGACCTAGAGACATCCTTTGAGCTAGAGAACAACCCTTCTGCTCATCTCTTTGCTTAGTTGCACATCTTGAGTGAGATTGAGTGAGATTCAAGTGCATTGCTTGAGAGTTGCATTCTAGAGGCACTTATTCTTTGAGTTGCTGCGGATTTCTTGTTACTCTTCCGTGTTTCCTGACGCGGTAGACGGCTTGGAACAGCGGAGATGATTGAGCTCACAATTAGAGATTATTGGAGCCCTCACCAAGTGTTGTAAGGGGTTCTTGATCCTTCCCCGCGGGAGTTCGCAAATTGGATACTCTAGTGGAGCTCGTGACTTGGAGGATCCCCATCTTGTGTGCGGCTGTGCGGCATCCGCCGAGGGCTCGACTCTTGATAGTCGATTAGCTCACGAACCGACAAGTGGGTGCATCGCCACAACGAGGAGTAGCTTGCCGGGAAGCAAGTGAACCTCGGTAAAAATCTTATGTCATCTCTTTGCCGAAGATTTCTCTTGTGGTTGCTTATTGTGATTGATTCTTTGAGTGCATTACTTCTCTACATCGTTGGTATAAGAATCAAGTCACTTGCTCTTTACTTTCTTTTATTAGTCCTAGTGTAGTTTGCTTAGTGTAGCTTTTATCACATAGGAGTAAGTAGCTTAGTGACTTAGCCTTGTTGGTGTGTATTAGAGATCATAGCCTTGCTTTACTAGAATTGTATAGGTGGCTTGCATAGTATAGTTAAGCTAGTGCTAGATTTAGCTTAGCCATCTTTTATACTAATGTGATTGTTTAGTGAAGCTAGTAGATTTTTAAATAGGCTATTCACCTCCTTCTAGCCATTTGGACCTTATAATTGGGAGCGGGGTTAGAGGCAAGGAAGAAAGATTTGGACGCCGGGGCGAAGCGGGGTCGGGGGCAGACACCGTTGATAGCTTCAGATTGACGACTAGCAAATCGAGCGCTCAGAGCGCGAGAAACGCTCGAGCGTGATAAAGGATCTATCGATATTATAGAATGTGAAATCTCCTAGTATGTCAATGCTTTACAAATAGTCTTTGCATACTCTGCATAATATAAGATTTTGAAAACATCTTTTCAAGTAATCTGAAGATGTAGGCAAAGTGTGATAATCCGAAGGTCACAGTTTTAAATAGAACTTGTGAAGTAAAAAGTCCAGAGTATTAACTAGTTTTCAAATAACTTGTGCATGTAGAAATTTTTGTAAGTATAAATTCGCAAAAATTAAATCTATTTACAATTTTACATGTTCCTGGCCACTTACATCCCTCACTTATTCAAAATTAAATGGCCTTCGAGGATTTAATTTTGTGGCAGCAGGTCGTGATCGTCGGCAATTTGGCATCCTCTCTCGTGCATATAATGATTAGATAAGATTTTGCTTCACAATACGTACACCACTTGTCATCCTCATCCATATGTGCTAGACGCCTAGACTTGAAGTCCTGGACTATCCATCCAAGTAGGATGACAGGGCCCATTGTACGCGCTACCGTTTTACACGTCCCACATTTGGAGACAACTGCATGGGTCATCGGTCGTCTTGTACCCGGGCCTCATTTAGAGGCTGTTTAGTTCCTCCCCCAACCTAAAAAAGTTTATGTAGTACCCATTATATTGAATCTTTGGACGTATACATGGAACATTAAATGTAGGTAAAAAAATAACTAATTGCACAGTTTGTCTATAAATGTCGAAACGAATCTTTTGAGCCTAGTTAGTCCATAATTGGATAAATTTTGTCAAATAAAATGAAAAGTGCTACAGTAGCCGAACCTAAACTTTTTCACCAACTAAACAACCCCTTAGATTGCAAATTGGAAAGGTGAAAAACACTGTAGCACTTTCGTTTATATTTGGCAAATATTGTTCAATTATAGACTAACTAGCCTCAAAAGATTCAGCAAATATTGTTCAATTATGGACTAACTAGCCTCAAAAAATTCGTCTCATAATTTACAATTAAACTGTATAATTAATTATTTTTTTACCTATATTTACTACTTCATATATGAGCCTAAAGATGGATGTGATGAAGAGAAAGTAAAAAAATTCTAACGAGGTACATCTAAACAAGGCCCCGGCATGTCATTCAAGCGCCCCGCGTGCAGCAGCAGAACACACGAGGTAGGCAGCTCTTGGAAACCGCGAGCGCGTTTCCAAAGTGACTTCTGACTTCTGCTCTGGTTGGTAGCGTAGCGATAGTAACGGGGCCCGCGGCGAGGCGAGACGCGTCTTTTCTTTATCAGATTCAATTCATCTAGACAAGCTAGGGTGTGTTTAGATGGTGAAAAAGTTTGGGTTCGGCTACTGTAGCACTTTTTGTTGTTATTTGGCAAAATTTATCCAATCATAGACTAACTAGACTCAAAAGATTCGTCTCGACATTTACAGACAAACTGTGTAATTAGTTTTTTCTTTCGTCTACATTTAGTACTCCATGTATGTGTTGCAAGATTTGATGTGACAGGTACTGTAGCACTTTTTGGATTTGCTTTTTGGGTGGGAGCTCCAACTAAACAGGCTCTAAAGTCGCCTAGTACTGTAACCTTTATATTGGATTTGAACGAAGGTCATGTTTAGTCCCTAAATTCACTCCTAAATTTCACTAGACAAAAAAAAAGATTTTATATCACATCAAAATGTCGGCACATGTATTAAATACTAAATGTAGATAAAATCAAAAACTAATTATACAGTTTTGTTATACTTTACGAGACGAATATTTTAAATCTAATTAATCAATGTTTGAACAATTATTATCAAATAAAAATAAAATGTTACCTTGCAGAACGTTGTCGCTACAGTAATTCGGAATGTACTGAATCGGGCGTCTAAACAAGGCCGAAGGAAAAGTCCCGCAAAACCACGGCACACGCGTGCACCGAGAAATTCAAGTGAAATCGATCTCCGGCCTCGCCGCTGTTGCGCACTCGCGCAGCGATCGGAGAAAATTCTAGGCACGCAGAAGGCGGCTGGATGCCTGGATAGGATAGCAATGATGCGACGCGAACCAATGTTATCTCAGGGCATGTACAACTCGCACACAGGTCCATCTTTAAACGCCTTAAATTTATCATACAGATAAATATAAAGACTAACTATATAACTCATGGACGAGGTTATATCTCTAAGCTATTTAATGCTCTGTATGTAGCTACGATCAACAATAAATAAATATTTGTATATCATTGTGTGGCTATTTGATAGAAAATGTATCAAGGATAAATAAGAGCAACATGATTATTTTTTGAAACCATCAATATAATAATTATATTATATATAGTTGCAACGCCTTTTTTTTATCTAATTTCCTTTGTTTCTATAGCGTTGTCTATGTGTTGGTGAAGCTTTGATAGCGGAACTTCCTATGTGTTGCTTGTTGTTAATAAAAAAGATTCAGCATAAATAAGATAATCATGGTTACAATATTTTTTGGAACCATAAATTTAAATGATATATTAATATATATAATATATATATTAATATAATAGAACAAAATTTCATAAATCAAATAAACAAGGAAATGCTACAAACTCTCAACTTTTTAGAAAAAAAATTGCAAACACACACAAGCCTGCTACTCCTACTATAGTAATTTTTTTAGCAGATCCTAGTATAGTACTCCGTCCGTCTAAGAAAACATGCAATTCTAGCACAATATCATGGTTTAGTATCTCAAATTCAATTAATTATAGATAAAAAAATATTAATATTTATGATATCAAATAAATACCATTAGATTCATTACGAAATGTATTTTCTTAATAAATTAATTTGAAGTCATAAATGTGAATAGTATTCACTAGAAATTTGGTCAAACGTAAACTATTTTTACCGGCACGCAACCCGTAGTTACACGTTTTCTTGGACGGAGGGAGCAGTACTTCGTTGTTTGCTCTCTCCACTGTAGTCTGTAGAAACTGAAAAGTTGTATGGCACTCTGCACTTCACACGCTGCACTGGCTCACCGCAGTACTGCGCTGCTGCTTCTCATCCTTTGAATACTCAACTTCAACTGCAAAAACACTTCTCTTCTTCAACGCTTCCTCGCCCGAGCGAAGCTCGGCGACGAAGCTCGCCGGTGCGGCTCGCAGCAGCCAGGCGTAACATCGGCCTTGTTTAGTTTAAAAAGACCTAAAAAATTTTGCACAGTACCTATCACATTGAATTTTTAGACGCATACATGAAGTATTAAATATAGATAAAAAATAACTAATTGCACAGTTTATCTGTAAATGTCGAGACGAATCTTTTGAGCCTAGTTAGTCTATGGTTAGACAAATTTTGTTAAATAACAACAAAAGTGCTACAAGAATTTGTCTCTCAAAATTTTGGGCAAGGCCTAGGAGTAACTGTATTGCAGATCATGCACAAGAGGCATGCAGTGTTGGGATTTCACGTGGCTTTTAACATTATTTGCTCAGCTCAACGTGACATTATTTAGATGTATACTACATATATATAATAGTGACTAAATGGATGCGGAACTTAACTCAAGTAATTTTTTACTCAGTGTTATCCTAAACTCTAACTAGAGTCACTCTTTGCTTAAACGGATTAAACGGTTTTACATGTACAATTGACGTAAAACCAATTTTTCTAGCATTTATACATATTTATTATGCAAGTATAAAAATCAATTATTTTAGTATGTATGTATATTTATGCATGTAAAAAGAATCAAATATACATATTTATGCATGTAACAAATCAAGTATACGTATTTATAAATATAAGAAACTTAAGTATACAAATTTATGCATGTAAAACTTAACTGGATTTACCTGTGTGTAAAATTTGTCAAGAAAATTATACTTATCAAGAATTAATTTAGTAAAGCGCCGATAACAAGCGGTAAGACAATAATCTTGCATTGAAATCCATGTTGTGGCAAATGATAAGGTATTAGCAAATAGCAAATAGTAAGTAACTTTATTCAAAATCTAGAACATAAAGTAACTATATCACGAAATATTCTCAACTAATAAGTCTTTTCAATTATAAATTCCTGAAAGGTCTTTAATGTCGCCTAGAGGGGATGAATAGGCATGTTTAAAAACAAACTTGAGTAGAAGTTAAACTACAGGTGCGACACTGCCTCACTTGAGTGCTGCAGTGTCTCACTGCAGTAGTGCTTCACTCCAGCTGCAGCACTGCCTCGCCCATACAGAGAGTTCAACATAGACCAAACTTGGTAGAGGTGTGCTAGAGATGTCCAGTGACAAGTTCACCAAGTACCTGCACTCATAAACACTCACAACCAAGTAAATCGAGTGGAACACAAATAATGTAATTCAAAACATAAAGACATAAGATTTATCCCGTGGTTCAGCTCGCCACCAAGCCATGAATATGTCCACGTTGTTGAGACTTGCTACTAAAGCTTAGAGCTTTGCAACCTTTTCTCATTCTCAAGTCAAGAGAGTTAACTCTTGAGATGAGGAGGGATTCCACTAGCTGCAAGAAGATGATTACAAACTTTCCCACTGCTCACCACAAGCACGGGAGCTCGCCGGACGACGCCTAGCCATCTAGGAGCCATCACCTCCAAGAGTAACAAATGCGCAACGAAGATCGATGAAGCCCGACAAGTACTCAAGGTTTGGATTGCTCTTTTTTGTTTAATCTCTCACCCCTAACACTTAATCACTCACTAAGAGCTTCACTCTCACAAAGAGAGGGTTGGGGAGAGCTCTCATAAGGTTTGGGATGTGTCTTTGATGATTTGAATGTAAGCTGCACGACCAGGAGGCATGGGATGAGTATATATAGCCACCCCACAAAAACTAGCCGTTAAAATTCGAAAACTAAATGTTATGGTCTGTAAGATGCGGCACGGCCGGGGTGCGACACTGCCTAAAAATTCGCGGCACTGTCGCAACTCCCTGAAACAACACAGGTCACCTCAGGGAAAACGCTATAACTTTTTAATTTGAACTCCATTTTCAGTGATCTTGGACTTTCCGAAAAGCTTGTTTCGAGGGCTATCTAACCCGGTTGTCACACCCATTTTTAAGGACAAAAATAGGATGCATAAAGTACTCATGTGCGCCCAGGACAGATCGCACACATAAGTAGACAAATTACATAGTATCATCACAGTGCTTATTACATAGCGAATAAATATTTAAACATAGTCTTGAACGATATATAATAATAACTAATAGCAGATCTCCAGCGGAAACTCCAAACACAGGGACACGGTTGATTGGTTGACACCAAGACTAGTACTCATTACGATAATCTTCCTCATAATCTTCATCTGTTATGGTGGAAATAGCAACGGTGAGTCCATGTCGAACTCCATAAATATAACACAGGGTTCATGAGGCTCGAAAGGCTAGACACTGTTTGACTGCGTTAAGCTTTTAGTCTTCATATAATTAGCAATTGTGTAGCATCAAGATGAACCAATTCCCATTAATGAACCAATGATCAATTGTAATAAAGATAATGAATAGCATTAACATGAACATAATAATAACAACAATAATTAAACATGATATAACAACGGTGATCATCTATCTGTAAATGTTCCAAGGCCGCTCGTATCCGTGAGCACGGCTAGTATACCAGTTTATTAAACTCTGCGCAGAGGTGTACTGTAACACCCTAAAATTTGAAGAGAAGAAAAAAATAGGAAAAATGTGATTTTTATATTTATTTTTGTGAAGCATGCCAATTTAGAATAAGAATAATTTTTATAAATTTAAAATCAAATATAAGGGTAGGAACATGATTGAGAATTCATGCTGCTGCATTTGAAGTTTTGTATTGAGTGGTTTAAATCAAATTCAAATTTGATTTGAAAATCATTTGAAAAATGAATTTGAAAAATTGGAAAAGGGTTTCTTATTCTCTCTCTGCTCTCGGGCCGGTTTTCTTCACGGCCCAGCGCGCGCGGCCCGCTCTTCCTTCCCTCCCGGCCGGCCTCATCCTCCTGGGCCGAGCCCAAGACAGCGAGCGCGCGGCCCGCTAAGCCAGCCGCCGCCCCGTTTTTTGTTTGAGTCGCCGACAAGTGGGTCCCGCCTGTCAGCGTCTCCTTCTACCTTCCTTTCTTCTTCCTCCGGCTCTGCACCGCCTTCCCTCTCTTCCCGATCCGATTCGATTTCCAAATCCCTTTCTTTCCTTCTATAGCGGTGCCGTCGGGGTATAAAAACGGAGCCGCGCCCCCTCCCGCAACCCATCTTGCCTCGTTGTGGTTCCCGTGGAGGCCTAGGGTTAGCTCACCGTGAGCTCGAGTTCCACCGCCCGCCTTTTCGAGCCGCACGCCCTTTTCGCTTCATCCTCGGTCCCGATACCGCCCTAGGTGAGCTCGCCTTGATGTTCTCTTTCCGCTGGTGTTCTTCGTTCGCAAGCTCGTGCACCATAGCGGGAGATGGACATCTCCGGCCATGGCGCCGCCGTGGAGACCGCCGTCGGGCCCTATTCCGGCCGGCGCGCCGCCCGTTTCCTCCCCCATCTGCTCTGGACCGTCGGATCGGAGATCGACGGCTGTTATTTGAAGATACCGTTTCGGCTGACATTTTGCTAAAGAGCCCCTAATGTTTTTAAGTTTATAACCCGCGGTCCAAAGCGTAATCTAGAAAATACGTATTTATTAAATGAAAACGTAATTCGTTTCAGAAAAAGAAAAATACGCTTTCTGATATTTACAGTTTTGCCATTCAGTTTGTTTTAGTTGTAGAATTTTTGTTTTAACTCCGAATTGGTCCATTCAAATTGCGTTAGATTCATATTTGCGAGCCCTATGTAATTATACAACTGTACAGTAGGTTTGGATTAATTTATTTTCGAGTTTTAATTAAAGTATTTATTTTTCTATAGGAAATCTTTGGAAATTCATAACTCTGTCGTTTTAGCTCCGTTTTTTGTGATCTTCGCGTCTGTGTGATCCTAGCGAGTTGTAGATTCGTTTTAAAGACTTTCTATCTTATTTTATTACTGTTGATGTATTGTTCTAATTATAGCTTTGTTTGTCTATGCATGATTGCCTCTGGATGTGTGTTGTTGATATTGGTTGAGCGAGTATAGACGGTGAGCAATTCGTTGGAGATCAAGAGCCTTATTACGAGCAAGATCTTCAGGACCAGCTTGAGCAAGGCAAGTAGCGCATGGGATTATCCTTGTTGTCCTATTCACCTTATGCAATTAATATCATTATGCATTTATTTCTTGTTAAGGATGACTTAGTGATTGATCCTATACCTTGGTACCTATTGTGATGCATTGAGTAGTATGGCTAGTGCTTAAACATGGACTATGATCATGTAAATTGATTAGAGGAATATGCAATAAACATTAAAAGATGATTTTGATTAATGTTTAAAAGGGGATTAGAGCATGTGGGTTACTTTTGATGCTCTAATTGCTCTCCATAAGGACTCATCTATAAGCGACAATCCGGGATTTACAGTACAACTGTGGGGGCTATATGGCTCTGGCTTTAGTCATATAGAAGGACCTTTTCTAGCTTGTTAGAGGTAACGTTTTTGGCGTAAGAATGGCTTGACGAATCGGGTATAGTGCGGCCTCTGTCCTTATGTGTATAGGCTGCGGGTTATTGTGCCATTTGGAAGGGGGGCTCTACATCTGTTTGCCGAGTAAATCTAATGGCCCTAACTTGTTAGACGAACCTTCGAAAGACTTCATAGTGTTTACCCTGCCTGCTCACCTTGGAAGTGTTTTGGGAGTAATTAACCCGGGCATTTGGGTAACACGACTCACAGTGAAAGTGTACAACCTCTGCAGAGTGTAAAACTGTTATAACAGCCGTGCTCACGGTCACGAGTGGCCTTGGACCCTTATGGAATAGTTGAATAATTGTTTATGGTTATGTTTTTGCTATTCATTAATCATTTCACATGGATCATATGTTTATTGTTTACATTGAGACCTTTTGATGCTATTGATATGCTAAAATCATGTTAACTAAAAGCTACACGCTAGTAAACCAATGATTATGCCTTTTTGAGCCTCATGAACCCCATGTTACACTTGTTGAGTACGAGATGTACTTACGCTTGTTTATTTTTCTTACTTGGATAAAAATCCCGGATGGGTAATAGATGGAGGTAATAGTGACTACTACGCCTACTTCCCTGAAGATTACTAGTCTTGCTGTCAACCAGTCAATGTACCTATGACTGGAGCTACCACGAGAGATTTTTATTTATACTTCCGCTACATTTGTGTTAAGACTATGTGTTTAAATATCGTGATGTAATAACATTTGTGATGATACTTCTATTATAATTTGTGAACTTATGTGTGATTGATCTCTGGGCACACATAAGGGTATGTATTCCATTTGGTCGATAAATAGGTGTGACAAATTGGTATCAGAGCTCTTGTTGACTGTAGGACGCAAGCCTAGCTAGAAATGGTCGATTTAGTATCATCTTTACACTATTTTTATGCTCACTATCTTGCTCTTGTTATTTGATAAATTTTATGCTTCTTATGTCTCATTCTATTACGAAATTTTGCCTCTATTCTAACTTTATCTAAAAATTCTGTAGATGGCCCGTGACCGTAAGACTGCCCGCATCAGCTCTGGAGGATACTACCCACCTCGTGCCCTGCTTGCAACTGAAGAGCCACAAGAGTCAGAACCCCAGGAACAGGAGCAGGCCCCCTGAAGCACCAGTCCAAGCACCAGCACCTCCCTAGGAAGAGCCTGAGCCTGAAGAAGATCCAGAAATCGTCGAGATTGAAGATGGTGAGGAGGAAGCTAATGGAGGAGTACAACCCCCGCCTCCATCACATGAAGCTCCTGAAGATATGCCACCTCCTCCAATGGGGTGGACTGCGAGGATCTATCACAGGAATGGAGGGAATGCTGTCTCTCATCTTCGCCTGGTGGGGATGCTCACTGCTTACTTCGCTGATTGGCATCCAGCCGTGGAGTACGTCTGTTGGGAGTACACTCATCCACTAGAGGACACGTACTGGAAGGCAAGGGCAAGCATCTTTGCACACAAGCAAGACAAGGGGGCATATCAGCTGGACAGGATGTTCTCTCACGTGGGACATCGAGCTACTATAGAGGATAGCATTGAAGATGCTGCTTTTGAAGCATGTATGGGTCTCCGCTATCTTCGCTTTAACCTTATGAAGCATGACATTCATCGCTTCTTTCCTCGTGCACACCCCGAACTTGGATGGGCTATGACAGATCTAGTGCAGCTAGAGCCACTACCTCGGGTGATGGTGAACTTTGTCTATGATATGATGGACAGGAAGCTGCAGCTAGAAGAGATGGTGAGGGCACAAGGGAAGACTATCAAGAGGTGCCAAGCAACCATTGATGAGCTCCGAGCAAACCAAGGCATGCCCAAGATCTATGAGACATTAGAGCATGAGCCACTTCCTTAGGAAGTAGGAGTCCTTTATGTAATAAGAACTGTAACGGAACCGTCCAAATTATAAGAGCACAAGTACAAAAACAATCACCGAAGTGATCAAATTCTCGCACTTGAGCCCATATAACTCCGGTAGTCCAATGAAATCACGAGGGATTTCAAACCAACCAACATACTAGCCAAGATCGTAGTGATTCAACATAACAAGTCACATGTTACAACCATTTCACAAGTAATTCAATATACATCGGAGTTCAACTTAGTTATTACAACTTAAGTTAAAAAGTAGCGGAAGCAAAATAATTTGAAACTAACATTTCTCTTATTTCAAATACATGCCAGTACCACGGTCGACTTCCAACAAAAGCATTAGAGAGAAGATAACTCAGAAGGATCATGTCTGTGATCACACTCCGCCACTAAGGCAGGAGTCAACCAACTCTTGCAGTCGCCAAGATACAGCACAACCTGCAACAAGTGGGGAATAAAACCCTAAGTACAAGAAGGTACTCAGCTAGACTTACCCGTCGTAAACCAGAAATAAAGTGACACCAAGGATCATGCAAGGCTGATATAAAGTGGGCTAGCTTGACAACATTTTGCATAAAAGCTTAATATGGATAAGTAATCATTAATGCTTAAGCATCAAGTTAATTATTATTAACCTGTCATCTATATTAGAACCTATACTAGGGCACTCACTTTATTAGGAGCAAACAATATTAACCATAGCAGGTATAAATTGAGGCAACCTTTCCATCGTTATCCAATTAATCATCCATTCAATTTAATGGAATCTACGTTGCCGCTGCTCAAGTCAAGTGCTCACTAACCGGGAGCGACGGCGATTCGAATCGAATTCCTATCCAGCTGGAGGGGTATTTCTAACACTCACCGAGTCACGCCTGGCGAGGGTTGCTCAGGTCATCTTTCGTACAGTTCAGGAATCGCGGGTCCGAATGATGTCGCGTCCCCAAGGGCGACACTCTGCCAGGTGATAGGGACTCTAACCCCCCCTTGGTCTCACGCCAATGTCCCCAAGCACATCCTTTCTCTCCTCCAAGATGCAACCTACCATTCGATTCCCAGCCTGAACCATACTACTCGACTTCGCGGTCGGAACGACTTATCCGGCCAACTAAGTGTTAGACTGCGTTCAACATGACTCAAGGACGTACAGCGAATCGGTCCTTAAACGACTCAGACGGGGATAGATCCACACCCAAGACCTCCATGCCTTGTTGCTTCACTATCGTCATCCCGCCCGGTCTCATTTCATTTTATTAACACATGGTTCCATTCCACGATAGCAAATATAGCCAACCGTGCCATATATGAATATCCCTACATCTCGCAGGTGACAGGAAATCACCTGACTTCTACCGCTTAAAGCAGGGCTAAGCATCTACTCGATCCTAGTCTATGTAGGATTCAGAGATTCATATATCTGGACAAGGAATGATATAATGCAGCAAAGTTTTCAACCAACTCCTACCACTTAATGCAACAATACTTATAATATATATAGAATTAATTGCTTTGAAGGTAGGAGGCTTATAATGCTCCGGGGCTTGCCTGGGATCCGACTCAAGTTAGTGTTGGTCAGATAAAACTCGCTGAGTACTTCCATCTTCGGGATAGTTCCACCAAACACCGTCTTCGGGTTTGGCTCCAACACCACATCTTTCACGCATTTTAGCTAGCGTACCTAAATGAAATGTAAGATGCAAGTGCATGAATACAAGGAAATGCAATAGATGATGCATCACACGTTAATCAAGGCAAGTATAAGGTTATAGTAAAGACACGTAAGCACATCACCTTACTTAAGTAACCTTACACAAACAAACATGCTAAAATAGCAAAGAAAGCAATACCAAGCATGACATAAGATTTACAAAGTCTCAGGTGTACTAGCTTAATCACCAAAGACATGAATCACACTTAGCAATACGCAAGCAAAGTAACCAAGCAATCATGTATTTTCAACAATTCTGGACATACATGTAGTAGCTGAGTAAATCAATCATATCTGAAGTTCTACAAATCCAAATGATATGCAATAAGACATTATAGAAAGCTTATAAAATTCTCTACATTTCATTTATAATCATCACAGCATGATTCCAAAGTTTAATATGTCGAATTTACACAAACACAGAAACTGGTCTAACAAGACAGAGAGCAAGCAATTCTGTAACCCAACTTTAAACAGCTATAACTCCTAAACTACATGGCCAAATGCCACCAAATTTTAACAGAAGCTAGATACATAAATTATCTACAACTTTTGTATAAATAAGTTTTACAACAAAGCACATCATCATGAAGAACTTTGCTAAGTTTTCAGACCTGTCCAGAAACCTCATTTGCAAGAAATAATTATTAACTTATGTTGCAAACATATAATTGGACAAAACCAACTTTACCAACATGTCACACATGACTAATGAACACCAGAAAACATAGTGTGCATTCCTACATAATTTCTTTTAATGCATTTTCTTTATTTATTTATATAATTAGGTGGAATTATGAACACCTATCAAAATTGCACAATAAATTCTACCAAAATTACAGTGGCCTACATATGCTCCCAATAGTTTACTGTACAAATTTCAAACCATTTGGACATATATATCAACCTCTATGAAAAAGACAAATGGCTATTGCAAGAATTCATGTGAGAGCAAGATGAATCAATAACTCACTCATACTACAACTAAAATTCATGAAATTTTTACCACACATCAAACATCACATGAGTAGCATGCCACAAAAATTTCACTTCATTTGGAGCCCTAAATTTGCAGTTAAGAAAATGACAAATACAACTAGCATTGAAAACCTAATCTGAAAAATCCATTTTTACAGCAAAATTATGAAACTAAAACATGCCATATTATAGATCCACTGCATAGATAATTTCACAAGGATTCCAAAAAGTCCACATTTGCTATTTTACGAATTTTCTATGATTTACTATGCATTTTCAAAAATCAGCAAAAACTACAACAAATCAGTCCCTGGAGTACTATTCACATGAGTCTATGGTTGTTCACATAACCCCCTGGCTTTAGTCGAATTCAAGCTCGAGGCCCCTGACGGGATTTGGAACAGAGGAGACATCGGGCTCGCGATTTCCGGCAAACCGGCGGCACGTCAGCGACGGGGAGGTGGCGGCGCGGCTTGGAGACGTCGAGGCGCACCCGTGGCTAGCCGTAGCATAGCCGGTGGTGAACCGTGGCCTTCTGGCCACGTGCAAGGACGACCCTGACCGCGTCCACCGGCGGCGGGCTCGCACCGGTGGCAGGGGGCCGTGGAGGAGTGGTGCTACGCGTACGGGGTGGCTCTAGGAACGCGAAGGCAAGGTCAGTGGGGACGGTGAAGGCTCACAACAGTGACGGCCACGGAGCTTGCCGGCCGTCCATGGCGGACATGGCGGAGCGCGCTCGCGCAGCACGAGGAAGGGAGCGGGAAGCGGCAGAGAGTGAGCCAGCGAGGGCGACGAGCTCAGGTGACTCCACATTAGAGCAGATCCGAGAGGGAGGAGGCCAGGCACGCGTCGGGGCGACGGGGCGCTCCTGTCCTGCATGGTGGCCACGCGCTCCCGCACGCGGCATTTCATCGAACAGGTGGCGAGCAACGGTGCGGCCGGTGTGGAACGCGTTTTTGGGCCGTTTCCAGGCTGAATCAGCGAACGGGCCAAAAATGAAGTTTGATCTACTCCTCATGCTCTCCAACTTTGATTAAGGGGTCACGGCCATTAGGGTTATGGATTAGTAAGTAATTATGCTCCAAAGTGGCAGTGTCAGCGACTTGAATCCGATTAAGCTTGCTCGGCTTTGACCTAAAATTCACGGCCAAAACTTGGTCAAACTTAATGCAACTTTTTGCTAGACCTTCTCCATAGGGTTAGCTCCAACTTCTATTTTCGGATCAAATCAAGTTGCTTGACAAAAACATGAGAACGCGGCATGTCAACCGGTATTGGTGCTGGAATTCCCGGACTTGGAATATTTCTAAGTCTGAAACAAACTGCAGCAGATTCAAACTTTGGGTCATGGTTTGACTTATTTCCAAGCAAATCTAACCCTCGGTCCAAAAACATTATTTGTAGAGCACGAACTGAACTACAATTTTCATTTAAGGCTCAAAGTCTAGATCGGCTTGGGTTGTGAGAGATAAGGCTCCAAAGTATGGCAGATGAACTAAAACACCAGTTATGACTTAGCCAAATTCTTGGACTCTGTAACAGCAGCTGATTCCTCCTTTTGAGCGCTATTTGACTAGGTTAGAGGCCAAAGTAGCTCATGACCATTAAACAAAGTTTGTTCTACACAAGATGAACTACAACTTTTGTTTAAGGTCAAACCTCATAACTGATACAGAAGTTAAACTTTCACTTTGGTCAAAGTAGCAACTTGATAAAGTCTAAACTAGGGTTTTAGGCCAATTAGGGCATTTTCTTGGCATTTGCTCAACATGAACCCTTCATGACTTTTGTTGTAGAGTTCATCTAGAGTTCTTTGGGCAAAGTTGCAAGGTTTGGTTGATGTTCTATAGTTCCATTAACTTAATGGGGCAAATTCCAATAGGAATGGAACTTATCATTTTATGTGACTTTTTGATTCCAAACTTCATGAAACTTTTCCAGGGATCAATATAGATAGTTATTAATGTGAGTCATGTGAAGATACTATGATAATAACACCCAAGCATATAACTTTCAATTGAACCTATATGTAAGCAAGGGTGCAATATCCAAGTTTTGGTTAGGGTTTATTTCCATAGGTTTGACTTTGGCATCGTCATCTCCACTAATCTATCATGTTTGATCTTAAACCCACTACTTAATTGGTGATAAACACCTGGGGTGTTACAGCCCTCCCCCCTTAAAAGAATCGCGTCCCGAGATTCGGAATGGAAGACCTTTTAAGGAAGAGAGGCACGTTATCTAGTTCCCAATATCTGCTATAGCATTTAACTACAAAGCTTCAACATTGGTGAACAATTTGGTCAAAGGCACTTTCTGATACTTACTCTTTACGGTAAAATTTGTCTGAAGAATTTCCTTCATTGGCTTCCATGAAGCATTGTTACTTTGGGAGGAATCCAAGCTAGCACGTATTGCATTCTCAGTGTACGGAGATCATTTGGTCCGTGAGCTGACCACTCACAAGTATCTGATTCTTAAGTGAGCAGGGCATAGTCCGTATGAACTTTACACTAGACCAAAATCTTCAGAAGTATACTCGTTAAAATGACTCTATGTTCACAAAGTTTGAAAAGCAGTCCTCTACCAAAATGGCTTGAGCACAACCTTCCAAAAGGGTGAGATCATAGGCGACAAATATACTCTAAGGCTATAGGATACTGACTAACCAATAGACAGGTCTATGTTGGTCGTAAATGTTCAATCATTTAGATATCAACTAATGGAAAGCTACTGGAGGTTCCATGTGTGTAGTTCTCTTTCTTTGATGACAACACTGTATTATCTGAGTCTGTTGAGGGGTCAGTGAATGTGATAGCTGACTCTGTCGACTTTTTATTTCTGCCAACAGCTATCTAAAAGATCCTTTTATCCAAAGAAAACAATTATCTGGGTTGAATCAGATGCAACCTCTTGGATAAAAACCTTTACAAGATACCAAAGTATGTCACCATTGGAAAATAATTCCCAAAGAAAGATGTAGCGAGGCCTTAAGGACAACAAAAGTTGTAAACATTCACTAAACCGCAGGAAGTAGTCTACCACCAAGCGATTGAGTAAAATTTTCCTTGGTGACTTAGTTGTACTGGAAGTTGAGTTGACTTGCAGCATAACAACTTTGTCAGGCCAACTTTCACCTTAGGCTTCCTCTTTGGGATCAAACAGCAGCTCTAAGATAGGAAATTTGTTGTTTGACACTTCTCAAATTGCTTTCGAATTGCAAATTTACTCGGAGAACCCTTGATTGTCCCAATACTTGTTGACGAGAGAACATAAAAGCAAAGTGAAAGGGTGTCCAACAGGATCCTTAAGACCACTTAAGAGATCGTCCAATAGAGTGATGAACAAACCATTTGTGGCACCTAAGGGCACAAAGATGTTGATCGAAACTAGGGCATGCATTTCTCTAATTCTTCACCGCAGCTGATTGAACACCTTGCACTTTTTGTGTGAGTGTCCAAGACGGAATTAACTTGATCACAATGGCTGTGGAAGATAGGGTATCACTCAAGTTGTTGGCTAGTTGATTAACTTCTTGTGGTTATTGCTCTGTAAGACATAGCCTTCGTAGCTACCAAGGGGTCGTTACCTAATCGGAGGTTAACCTTCCTATTGGTAACTAATCAGTTGTCTCTCAACACTAAAAAGTTCTAAATCTTTACTCTTGACCACAACAACTGTGGTTGATGCTGAACAGATGGTTGCCATCGAAGTCAGCAGACAAGGAGTTATATCAGGGATGGTTGATTTTGACGGTATGGCCATTATGCATACAAAGGTTAAAATTTGCATAATGTGACGATCGAGTCTTATCCAACGGATGACTTGTCCAACATTAAGTGTTGGGTGTCCTTTTTATCCAACAGAGATGAGATACGTTGCTCACTAGATTGAGTTGTCAATACTGGAACAACTAAGTAGAGTCAATTGTATACCACCTATTGCGGTCTGTTAATGTTTATGTCGGTGACCTGTTATTCAAAGGTTATCCTCTTAGCAACTTTAGAAGGACACTCCACTACTTTCGGTCTAAGATATAGATCTTATGATACGATATAAGGGTATTTTGATAAGATATGAGAAAACAACCAAGGAAGAAGGTCACGTGAACATCACATCAGTGTTGTTCTGCAATGGATTATGATTAGAAACCATGATACCAGCGTGTGCCGAGCAGCACAACCTTGTGTGTGCACCCACAGGAGGCTCTTGGTTTCGTCGCGGCACCATTAGTTGCTACTCATAACACCATTACTGAACACACACCCGATGAGGAAGTTCAACTGGCACAGATTGGGTTGTCCGAACAAGCACCATACCAAGGAGGGATAGCAAGTAAAGGTAGTCACAAGGTTTAGAATCAACGAGGAGGCGATCCAAAAATTAACACACACCACAAGGGAACATAGCTCAATTCCTAAAGACAACTGAGCAATGGACTCTTGCTTAAATTCTATGCACGACTTGTGTCCACCGAGGTGAGTTCCAGATAAAAGATAATAAGAGATTCATTCATGTTGAGCAACAACAGAGATCAAGACAGATAAACATCTTGAAACTGAGAAGGTTGGGGACGGATTAAACAATTTTCAAGGGCGAAAACTGATATGTTGTCATAGATTGAGTTGATAAGGTAGATGCATGAATTTGCAAGCACACGATTTAGAGATCAGATGACAAGGGTCTTCACATAGAAAGGCTTGCAAAACATCCACGGCTTATGCAAACATATAGGAGAACTAAACTTTGGGCTTTCGGTCCAGCAAAGGCATGGATACAAACCTTCAAGGGCTAACCACCAAGTCTACAGGCTCAGGCTCCTAAGAGAGAAAACCTAATTGAAGACAACAATCATACAACTACGTACGTGAACGTTGTTCTAGGACAAAGCTATGGGACTCTCGTATGCTCACCGAGGACAAACGAGGTGACAACTAGGGCACTACCTAGATAACAAGCATCCATACAACATTACAGTCAAGCAGACATGGGAGAAAATTCACACGAATGGGCTTAAGCAACCAATACAAAGCACAAGGCTCACTCAAACAAGCATTTATCTAAAGCAAGAACTAACTACAGGTTTAGTTCAAAACAAATGCTAGCTAAGGTGGGTAACTTAGCATATACATAGAATCTGGACAGCAGCACAGTAGTTACTTGTTTCAACCATAACTGAGGTTGTAGACATCCCACAAAGGTGATCCTAGACTTTCTAGAAAGCTTAGGAAGATGACTACACTTTAGTTATTCATACCAAAAGCTAATTCATAGATTAACATGACCAACAATGCTAATGTTTCAGATCTGTACCAATATGGACAGAAAATTTGACAAGAACTTCGAAAATGCGTAACTGGAGTTCTAGGGACCCAACAAGGCTGAGCCTTCACTTTATGTAAATCTTATTAAGTTTTCTATAACTTTCTTATTATCATATTAAGATGATTCTATAGCTAACAAGGCCAAACAAGATAATGAAGACATCTCTGCCCAGATTTGGACAGATTCTGTCATTTCCCTTTGCAAGCTCATAACTAGAGATTTAGACCACCTCAATTAGTGCTATAGGACATTTTGGAAAGCTTAGAAAAAGTACTACACTTCTTCTATTATCTCCAATACATGATTCCATATGCACATAGGTCAAACAAACCAAACATTCAGATCTATTCAGAACATTAGCAAAACTTGACCGTAAACTTTTAAAATTCATAACTCTCAACCCATAAGACCTAGGGTCATAAAATTTTTAGGACAAGCTAGATAAGTAAGTTTGCTACAACTTTGGTATTCTCTATAACTACAAAAAATACATTTATGACCATGAAAGCATCAATACAATAGCAACCATTCTAGCAGCCAACGTCCAACAAGCAAAACAAAGTTTGCCTTTGTTCTACTTAACAAGAGAGCACACAAACATGTCATCCTAGTAGCTCTAAATTTTTGTTACCTTAGCCCAACACGAATTTAATTCATTCATAAGAATCCATAATTACTTAAGTGAGGTCTAAAGCATTTGCAAACTCTCAGGTGAACAACATATCCACGCCTTACCTAAACTAGAGGACATTTATAGGTTCAAGCAGGTAACCATACCTATTTCTAGCAAGGCTAAGTACACATTTTTCTCAAACAACATGGAGTAAGGCATTCTTATTTAGCTTCACTCAAGAAAGATAGTGTAACACATTGATCACAAGTTACACACTATAGAACAAGGGTGAGAGGAGCATAGCTATGCATAGGGCAACAATCATGAAGATGCATGCTTCGTCCTATTCATCCTCACAAGACTGCCAACCTAAGGTGGCGATCACGTTTTAAGTCGGTGGCATAACACGCACTCTCTCGATATATATCTAGTCGTTAGCTACATTCGACTTACGCATTCGTGGTTAGCATACCTGCAGAAAAGTTTCATTGCAGCCCAACAATTCCCCAATATATGGCACACAATGAAAGCAGAAAAGTAAAATTCTAAGTACTCCCATATACATATACCCCCGTATATATACATGTAGCACCAAAACTACCCGAATCATTCGATCACCCACAATTAAGTACCTTCATATATACATGTGTGTAACATGTAAATAATCCAGTAACCAAAACTAGCTCTCCCCTAGACCGCAGTTTGTATGGTCATGCTCTCACAACTCACACTTACCTGAGTGTAGGTGCGATGTTGCATAAAAGTAAACTAGCAACATATATGGCTATTTCATATATGAAGGCTACCTCTAATCTAGCACACCGGGTAGCATAGTGTGGAAGAGTCATCACACATACATACCTTGGCCTGGGCGTAGATGCATAAATGAAAACCGCCAAGTTAGTACTTATATAAGCCACCTAATAATCCGTATATGGGCATAAGGAAATTGACCACTGGCATACTTAGATTTAGAATTTAGTTCTAACAAACCTATATATAGCTATAAGTTGATAAAACTGATTTTATAAAACAAAACCTTTGTTTTCAATACACATATGACAAGTTTAATGTTGAATCTTGCTCCGATACCAGCTGTAACGGAACCGTCCAAATTATACGAGCACAAGTACAAAAACAATCACCGAAGTGATCAAATTCTCGCACTTGAGCCCATATAACTCCGGTAGTCCAATGAAATCACGAGGGATTTCAAACCAACCAACATACTAGCCAAGATCGTAGTGATTCAACATAACAAGTCACATGTTACAACCATTTCACAAGTAATTCAATATACATCGGAGTTCAACTTAGTTATTACAACTTAAGTTAAAAAGTAGCGGAAGCAAAATAATTTGAAACTAACATTTCTCTTATTTCAAATACATGCCAGTACCACGGTCGACTTCCAACAAAAGCATTAGAGAGAAGATAACTCAGAAGGATCATGCCTGTGATCACACTCCGCCACTAAGGCAGGAGTCAACCAACTCTTGCAGTCGCCAAGATACAGCACAACCTGCAACAAGTGGGGAATAAAACCCTGAGTACAAGAAGGTACTCAGCTAGACTTACCCGTCGTAAACCAGAAATAAAGTGACACCAAGGATCATGCAAGGCTGATATAAAGTGGGCTAGCTTGACAACATTTTGCATAAAAGCTTAATATGGATAAGTAATCATTAATGCTTAAGCATCAAGTTAATTATTATTAACCTGTCATCTATATTAGAACCTGTACTAGGGCACTCACTTTATTAGGAGCAAACAATATTAACCATAGCAGGTATAAATTGAGGCAACCTTTCCATCGTTATCCAATTAACCATCCGTTCAATTTAATGGAATCTACGATGCCGCTGCTCAAGTCAAGTGCTCACTAACCGGGAGCGACGGCGATTCGAATCGAATTCCTATCCAGCTGGAGGGGTATTTCTAACACTCACCGAGTCACGCCTGGCGAGGGCTGCTCAGGTCATCTTTCGTACAGTTCAGGAATCGCGGGTCCGAATGATGTCGCATCCCCAAGGGCGACACTCTGCCAGGTGATAGGGACTCTAACCCCCCCTTAGTCTCACGCCAATGTCCCCAAGCACATCCTTTCTCTCCTCCAAGATGCAACCTACCATTCGATTCCCGGCCTGAACCATACTACTCGACTTCGTGGTCGGAACGACTTATCCGGCCAACTAAGTGTTAGACTGCGTTCAACATGACTCAAGGACGTACAGCGAATCGGTCCTTAAACGACTCAGACGGGGATAGATCCACACCCAAGACCTCCATGCCTTGTTGCTTCACTATCGTCATCCCGTCCGGTCTTATTTCATTTTATTAACACATGGTTCCATTCCACGATAGCAAATATAGCCAACCGTGCCATATATGAATATCCCTACATCTCGCAGGTGACAGGAAATCACCTGACTTCTACCGCTTAAAGCAGGGCTAAGCATCTACTCGATCCTAATGTAGGATTCAGGGATTCATATATCTGGACAAGGAATGATATAATGCAGCAAAGTTTTCAACCAACTCCTACCACTTAATGCAACAATACTTATAACATATATAGAATTAATTGCTTTGAAGGTAGGAGGCTTATAATGCTCCGGGGTTTGCCTGGGATCCGACTCAAGTTAGTGTTGGTCAGATGAAACTCGCTGAGTACTTCCATCTTTGGGATAGTTCCACCAAACACCGTCTTCGGGTTTGGCTCCAACACCACATCTTTCACGCATTTTAGCTAGCGTACCTAAATGAAATGCAAGATGCAAGTGCATGAATACAAGGAAATGCAATAGATGATGCATCACACGTTAATCAAGGCAAGTATAAGGTTATAGTAAAGACACGTAAGCACATCACCTTACTTAAGTAACCTTACACAAACAAACATGCTAAAATAGCAAAGAAAGCAATACCAAGCATGACATAAGATTTACAAAGTCTCAGGTGTACTAGCTTAATCACCAAAGACATGAATCACACTTAGCAATACGCAAGCAAAGTAACCAAGCAATCATGTATTTTCAACAATTCTGGACATACATGTAGTAGCTGAGTAAATCAATCATATCTGAAGTTCTACAAATCCAAATGATATGAAATAAGACATTATAGAAAGCTTATAAAATTCTCTACATTTCATTTATAATCATCACAGCATGATTCCAAAGTTTAATATGTCAAATTTACACAAACACAGAAACTGGTCTGACAAGACAGAGAGCAAGCAATTCTGTAACCCAACTTTAAACAGCTATAACTCCTAAACTACATGGCCAAATGCCACCAAATTTTAACAGAAGCTAGATACATAAATTATCTACAACTTTCGTATAAATAAGTTTTACAACAAAGCACATCATCATGAAGAACTTTGCTAAGTTTTCAGACCTGTCCAGAAACCTCATTTGCAAGAAATAATTATTAACTTAGGTTGCAAACATATAATTGGATAAAACCAACTTTACCAACATGTCACACATGACTAATGAACACCAGAAAACATAGTGTCCATTCCTACATAATTTCTTTTAATGCATTTTCTTAATTTATTTATATAATTAGGTGGAATTATGAACACCTATCAAAATTGCACAATAAATTCTACCAAAATTACAGCGGCCTACATATGCTTCCAATAGTTTACTGTACAAATTTCAAACCATTTGGACATATATATCAACCTCTATGAAAAAGACAAATGGCTATTGCAAGAATTCATGTGAGAGCAAGATGAATCAATAACTCACTCATACTACAACTAAAATTCATGAAATTTTTACCACACATCAAACATCACATGAGTAGCATGCCACAAAAATTTCACTTCATTTGGAGCCCTAAATTTGTAGTTAAGAAAATGACAAATACAACTAGCATTGAAAACCTAATCTGAAAAATCCATTTTTACAGCAAAATTATGAAACTAAAACATGCCATATTATAGATCCACTGCATAGATAATTTCACAAGGATTTCAAAAAGTCCACATTTGCTATTTTACGAATTTTCTATGATTTACTATGCATTTTCAAAATCAACAAAAACTACAACAAATCAGTCCCTGGAGTACTATTCACATGAGTCTATGGCTGTTCACATAACCCCCTGGCTTTAGTCGAATTCAAGCTCGATGTCCCTAACGGGATTTGGAACAGAGGAGACATCGGGCTCGCGATTTCCGGCAAACCGGCGGCACGTCAGCGACGGGGAGGTGGCGGCGCGGCTTGGAGACGTCGAGGCGCACCCGTGGCTAGCCGTAGCACAGCCGGTGGTGAACCGTGGCCTTCTGGCCACGTGCAAGGACGGCCCTGACCGCGTCCACCGGCGGCGGGCTCGCACCGGCGGCAGGGGGCCGTGGAGGAGTGGTGCTACGCGTACGGGGTGGCTCTAGGAACGCGAAGGCAAGGTCAGTGGGGACGGTGAAGGCTCACAGCAGTGACGGCCACGGAGCTTGCCGGCCGTCCATGGCGGACACGGCGGAGCGCGCTCGCGCAGCACGAGGAAGGGAGCGGGAAGCGGCAGAGAGTGAGCCAGCGAGGGCGACGAGCTCAGGTGACTCCACATTAGAGCAGAGCCGAGAGGGAGGAGGCCAGGCACGCGTCGGGGCGATGGGGCGCTGCTGTCCTGCATGGTGGCCACGCGCTCCCGCACGCGGCTTTTCATCGAACATGTGGCGAGCAACGGTGCGGCCGGTGTGGAACGCGTTTTTGGGCCGTTTCCAGGCTGAATCAGCGAACAGGCCAAAAATGAAGTTTGATCTACTCCTCATGCTCTCCTACTTTGATTAAGGGGTCACGGCCATTAGGGTTATGGATTAGCAAGTAATTATGCTCCAAAGTGGCAGTGTCAGCGACTTGAATCCGATTAAGCTTGCTCGGCTTTGACCTAAAATTCACGGCCAAAACTTGGTCAAACTTAATGCAACTTTTTGCTAGACCTTCTCCATAGGGTTAGCTCCAACTTCTATTTTCGGATCAAATCAAGTTGCTTGACAAAAACATGAGAACGCGGCATGTCAACCGGTATTGGTGCTGGAATTCCCGGACTTGGAATATTTCTAAGTCTGAAACAAACTGCAGCAGATTCAAACTTTGGGTCATGGTTTGACTTATTTCCAAGCAAATCTAACCCTCGGTCCAAAAACATTATTTGTAGAGCACGAACTGAACTACAATTTTCATTTAAGGCACAAAGTCTAGATCGGCTTGGGTTGTGAGAGATAAGGCTCCAAAGTATGGCACATGAACTAAAACACCAGTTATGACTTAGCCAAATTCTTGGACTCTGTAACAGCAGCTGATTCCTCCTTTTGAGCGCTATTTGACTAGGTTAGAGGCCAAAGTAGCTCATGACCATTAAACAAAGTTTGTTCTACACAAGATGAACTACAACTTTTGTTTAAGGTCAAACCTCATAACTAATAGAGAAGTTAAACTTTCACTTTGGTCAAAGTAGCAACTTGATAAAGTCTAAACTAGGGTTTTAGGCCAATTAGGGCATTTTCTTGGCATTTGCTCAACATGAACCCTTCATGACTTTTGTTGTAGAGTTCATCTAGAGTTCTTTGGGCAAAGTTGCAAGGTTTGGTTGATGTTCTATAGTTCCATTAACTTAATGGGGCAAATTCCAATAGGAATGGAACTTATCATTTTATGTGACTTTTTGATTCCAAACTTCATGAAACTTTTCCAGGGATCAATATAGATAGTTATTAATGTGAGACATGTGAAGATACTATGATAACAACACCCAAGCATATATCTTTCAATTGAACCTATATGTAAGCAAGGGTGCAATATCCAAGTTTTGGTTAGGGTTTATTTCCATAGGTTTGACTTTGGCATCGTCATCTCCACTAATCTATCATGTTTGATCTTAAGCCCACTACTTAATTGGTGATAAACACCTGGGGTGTTACAAGAACGTTCTTAGTAACGTCAGTTGAGTCAGTTGAGTCTGTCGTGTGGTTTGAACCTTGGTGTGCTAGTTGCTTTATTATTATGCTTATGTGTGAGTTGGATCTTTGTTTGAGTGTCGGGACTTGTAGGCTTGTCTACAAGTTCCATTCTTAAGAATAATAAGTTTAATAGTCAAGGAATAATAGTTGGGTTTGATATTATCTCGTTTCTGTCCTTGCTGTTTCCTGGAGCAGTCTCCAATGTTTCTGCTATAGATTAAAAACGGTTCGTGCAACATTTATGAAATTTTTATGAGAGAAACTAGACTCAAGCATCTTTCAAATGCCACTGGAATCACCCTTTTATCTAATCTGGTTCGAGAGATATAATTTTCACAATTTAAAGTTTCTGCACAGTCTGGAATCTGGAACAGTTTCTGTTACGCCTTATTTTGCATAGACTTAACGACAGAATCTGGTCTTGAGGTCTGAATAGAAATTGTGGATAATTTCATAAGCTTTCCAACCATATAAAGCACGCCTCTTTTGGACTTCTGTAGCTCGAGATATGATTGAAATACTGAACTGTCAATATTACTACTCGTCCAGAAAACTTTCAGATCTCATTCTTAATCTTATAAGTGGTTGATAACCTGGAATTCTTAAAGTTTGCATGTTTATGGGTGGCAGATGGCCGGAAGAGGAAGAGGCAGAGGTCGTGGAAACATTCCCCCAAATCCACCACCACCACTGCCACCAACTATCGAGCAGCTGTTGGCAGTACAGACGCAGTTGATGCAACAACTAGTGCAGAATCAGCAAAATCAGCCAGTAGCTGGGGCTCAACCACGTGATAAGCGTGGTGAATTTTTGAAGGGTCGTCCCCCAGTGTTCACACATGCTGCTGATCCTTTGGAGGCCGATGATTGGCTTCGTGCTGTGGAGAAACAACTCACCATTGCACAATGTGATGACCGACAGAAGGTGTTGTTCGCTTCTGGGCAACTTCAGGGAGAAGCTCAGGATTGGTGGGAGTCATATGAGTATGGTCGTCCTGCCAATGCTCCTGCAGTCACCTGGCAGGAGTTTAGAGAGAACTTCAGGGCTTACCATATACCTGAGGGAATGATAGAGTTGAAGGCGGAGGAATTCAGGAACCTGACCCAAGGGTCAATGACTGTAGCTGAGTACCGTGACAAGTTTGCTCAATTGTCACGATATGCTCCACATGAGGTGGCCAATGACAATGATAAGCAGCGCCGCTTCTTGAAGGGATTATATGATGGACTACAGTTGCAATTGATGTCCAATACCTACCCTAACTTTCAGACGCTTGTGAACCGCGCTATCGTGGTGGATAACAAGCGCAAAGAAATGGATGCAAAGAGGAAGAGGTTACAAGGACAAGCCTCCAATAGCAACACCCGTCCGCGTACTGGCTTTCAACAGAATACTCAGCAAAGGCCTCCTTCTAGACAGTGGAATCGTGGTCAGGCCCCATTCCATGGACAGTTCCTGCAACGTCCCCCATTCCAGCCACAGAATAGCAACCAACGTCCACCGCAGCAGAATGGGAATCAAGCGCAGCGTGAGGATCCTTCCAACAACACTCCTGCAAAGACTAGTGCTCCCAATACTCCCAACAGGTGTTTCCAATGTGGAAAAGAAGGTCACTTGTCTTACAATTGCCCGGAGAAGCCTAACCAGCAGACTCCCCAGAGACAGAGCAGCCACCAGAAGCCCGCACTTAACTCGGAAAGGGTGAATCACTTGTCCCAGGAAACTGCAGTGGAGGAGCCAGAAGTTATGCTTGGTACGTTTGATGTCCACTCTACTCCCGCCACAGTTCTTTTTGATTCTGGAGCATCACATTCTTTCATATCACAATGATGGTGCCAACCAGGAAGATCCAGTTGTGGAGGAGTTCCCAGATGTGTTTCCGGAGGAATTGCCAGGTATGCCACCAGATCGTGACATTGAATTTATTATTTAATTATTACCTGGAACTGCACCTATAGCTAAGCGTCCATATAGAATGGGAGTAAATGAATTAGAAGAACTTAAGAAACAAATTAAGGAGTTACAGGATAAGGGTTTTATTCGTCCTAGTTCTTCACCATGGGGAGCACCAGTGATTTTTGTGGATAAGAAAGATGGAACTCAGAGGATGTGTGTAGATTATCGGTCTCTTAATGAGGTTACTATTAAGAACAAGTACCCATTGCCTAGAATTGATGACCTGTTTGATCAGTTGAGAGGAGCTTGTGTATTCTCCAAGATTGATCTTCGCTCTGGATATCATCAATTGAAGATTCGTGCCAGGGATATACCCAAGACAGCATTTACCACACGGTATGGGTTATATGAGTATACAGTGATGTCCTTTGGTTTGACTAATGCTCCAGCATACTTCATGTATTTAATGAATAAGGTGTTCATGGAATATCTGGACAAGTTTGTAGTGGTATTCATTGATGATATACTAGTGTTTTCCAAGACGGAGGAAGAACATGCTGAACATTTGAGGTTGGTCTTGCAGAAGCTCAGAGAACACCAACTATATGCAAAAAGGAGTAAATGCGAGTTTTGGCTGAAGGAAGTTTCTTTTCTGGGTCACATTGTTTCAAATGGAGGAATATCAGTAGATCCTGGCAAGGTGAAAGATGTATTGAACTGGAAACCACCCATCAATGTGAGTGAGATCCGTAGCTTCTTGGGATTGGCTGGTTATTATAGGAGATTTATAGAGGGATTTTCAAATCTTGCAGAACCGATGACTGCATTGTTGGAGAAGAATGTCAAGTTTGTGTGGTCCGAGAAGTGTCAGGCTAATTTTGAGGAATTAAAGAAAAGATTGATTACTGCACCCGTCTTAGTTTTGCCAGATCTGAATAAACCTTTCTCTATCTATTGTGATGCATCTCGACTGGGTTTGGGATGTGTTCTGATGCAAGAAGGTAGAGTTGTGGCATATGCATCGAGGCAGTTGAGGAAGCATGAGTTAAATTACCCTACTCATGATTTGGAATTGGCTGCAGTAGTTCATGCATTAAAGATATGGAGACATTATTTGATTGGACACAAGAGTGATATATACACTGATCACAAGAGTCTAAGGTATATCTTCACTCAAACGGATCTGAACTTGAGGCAGCGTAGATGGTTGGAGTTGATAAAAAAACTATGATCTAGAGGTGCATTATCATCCCGGAAAGGCCAACGTTGTTGCTGATGCTCTTAGTAGGAAAAGTTATGCAAATGAAATACAAGTAATGCCTATGCCAAAAGAATTGTGTGCTGAGTGCAAGCATCTGAACCTAGGATTTACTACCAATGCAGTGGAACTAGTATTAGAGCCTACTCTGGAGCAAAAAATCCGTAAAGGTCAGCAGAAGGATGAAAAGTTGAAAGAGATAGCTGAAAACATAGCGAAAGGTAAATCTCTAGGATTCCGTAAGGATGATAATGGTACGCTATGGTTTGGGAAAAGGCTGTGTGTGCCCGAAGATAAGGATATCAGAATGGCAATTCTGCGTGAAGCTCATGATTCAGCTTATTCCATACATCCGGGGAGTACTAAGATGTACTTAGATTTGAAAGAGAAATATTGGTGGTATGGTTTAAAAAGAGACGTAGCTGAGTATGTTGCTTTGTGTGACACTTGTCAAAGGGTGAAAGCGGAACATCAGAGACCTGCAGGGTTGTTACAGCCTATGCAGATACCCGAGTGGAAATGGGAAGAGGTTGGTATGGACTTTATAGTTGGGTTACCACGGACTCAAAGAGGATATGATTCAATTTGGGTGATAGTGGATCGTCTGACTAAGGTTGCTCATTTTCTGCCTGTGAAGACTACATATAGCAGTGTGAAGTTGGCAGAGTTGTATATGGAAAGAATAGTGAGTCTACATGGAGTTCCTAAGAAAATTGTGTCTGATCGAGGTACTCAGTTTACATCTCATTATTGGCAAAAGATACATGAATCATTGGGGACCAAACTAAATTTTAGTACAGCTTATCCCCAGACAGATGGTCAAACAGAGAGAATTAATCAGATATTGGAAGATATGTTGAGAGCTTGCGCTTTACAATATGGTACCAGCTGGGATAAGAGTTTGCCATACGCAGAGTTCTCTTATAACAATAGTTATCAGAAGAGTCTTCAAATGGCACCGTTTGAGGCTCTGTATGGACGAAAGTGTAGGACCCCGTTGTTCTGGAATCAGACAGGGGAGAGTCAAGTGTTTGGGCCTGATGTATTAAAGGATGCTGAAAAGAAAGTGAGAATGATTAGAGATAATCTAAAAATAGCACAGTCCAGACAGAAAAGTTATGCTGATACTCGCAGAAGGGAGTTGACTTTTGAGGTAGGGGATTATGTCTACTTGAAAGTGTCACCCATGAGGAGTGTAAAGAGGTTCAACATGAAGGGTAAATTGGCACCAAGATATATTGGACCTTTCAAAATTGTAGAAAGACGTGGTGAAGTGGCATATCAGTTGGAATTACCCGAAAGTTTGGCAGGTGTACATGATGTGTTCCATGTGTCCCAATTGAAGAAATGTTTACGAGTACCAGAAGAACAAATTCCGATAGAGGAACTCACTGTTAAGGAGGATCTTACATATGAAGAGTTTCCGGTTAAAATTTTGGAGACTGCGGACAGAGTCACAAGAAGTAGAACAATCAAAATGTGTAAAGTACAGTGGAATCGATACACCGCAGAAGAGGCTACTTGGGAACGAGAAGAGGATCTTAGAAAAACCTACCCGCAACTGTTTGAGTAAGCACCGGTCGAATCTCGGGACGAGATTCATTTTAAGGGGGGTAGAATTGTAACACCCTAAAATTTGAAGAGAAGAAAAAAATAGGAAAAATGTGATTTTTATATTTATTTTTGTGAAGCATGCCAATTTAGAATAAGAATAATTTTTATAAATTTAAAATCAAATATAAGGGTAGGAACATGATTGAGCATTCATGCTGCTGCATTTGAAGTTTTGTATTGAGTGGTTTAAATCAAATTCAAATTTGATTTGAAAATCATTTGAAAAATGAATTTGAAAAATTGGAAAAGGGTTTCTTATTCTCTCTCTGCTCTCGGGCCGGTTTTCTTCACGGCCCAGCGCGCGCGGCCCGCTCTTCCTTCCCTCCCGGCCGGCCTCATCCTCCTGGGCAGAGCCCAAGACAGCGAGCGCGCGGCCCGCTAAGCCAGCCGCCGCCCCGTTTTTTGTTTGAGTCGCCGACAAGTGGGTCCCGCCTGTCAGCGTCTCCTTCTACCTTCCTTTCTTCTTCCTCCGGCTCCGCACCGCCTTCCCTCTCTTCCCGATCTGATTCGATTTCCAAATCCCTTTCTTTCCTTCTATAGCGGTGCCGTCGGTGTATAAAAACGGAGCCGCGCCCCCTCCCGCAACCCATCTTGCCTCGTTGTGGTTCACGTGGAGGCCTAGGGTTAGCTCACCGCGAGCTCGAGTTCCACCGCCCGCCTTTTCGAGCCGCACGCCCTTTTCGCTTCATCCTCGGTCCCGATACCGCCCTAGGTGAGCTCGCCTTGATGTTCTCTTTCCGCTGGTGTTCTTCGTTCGCAAGCTCGTGCACCATAGCGGGAGATGGACATCTCCGGCCATGGCGCCGCCGTGGAGACCGCCGTCGGGCCCTATTCCGGCCGGCGCGTCGCCCGTTTCCTCCCCCATCTGCTCTGGACCGTCGGATCGGAGATCGACGGCTGTTATTTGAAGATACCGTTTCAGCTAACATTTTGCTAAAGAGCCCCTGATGTTTTTAAGTTTATAACCCGCGGTCCAAAGCGTAATCTGGAAAATACGTATTTATTAAATGAAAACGTAATTCGTTTCGGAAAAAGAAAAATACGCTTTCTGATATTTACAGTTTTGCCATTCAGTTTGTTTTAGTTGTAGAATTTTCGTTTTAACTCCGAATTGGTCCATTCAAATTGCGTTAGATTCATATTTGCGAGCCCTATGTAATTATACAACTGTACAGTAGGTTTGGATTAATTTATTTTCGAGTTTTAATTAAAGTATTTATTTTTCTATAGGAAATCTTTGGAAATTCATAACTCTGTCGTTTTAGCTCCGTTTTTCGTGATCTTCGCGTCTGTGTGATCCTAGCGAGGTGTAGATTCATTTTAAAGACTTTCTATCTTATTTTATTACTGTTGGTGTATTGTTCTAATTAAAGCTTTGTTTGTCTATGCATGATTGCCTCTGGATGTGTGTTGTTGATATTGGTTGAGCGAGTATAGACGGTGAGCAATTCGTTGGAGATCAAGAGCCTTATTACGAGCAAGATCTTCAGGACCAGCTTGAGCAAGGCAAGTATAGCATGGGATTATCCTTGTTGTCCTATTCACCTTATGCAATTAATATCATTATGCATTTATTTCTTGTTAAGGATGACTTAGTGATTGATCCTATACCTTGGTACCTATTGTGATGCATTGAGTAGTATGGCTAGTGCTTAAACATGGACTATGATCATGTAAATTGATTAGAGGAATATGCAATAAACATTAAAAGATGATTTTGATTAATGTTTAAAAGGGGATTAGAGCATGTGGGTTACTTTTGATGCTCTAATTGCTCTCCATAAGGACTCATCTATAAGCGACAATCCGGAATTTACAGTACAACTGTGGGGGCTATATGGCTCTGGCTTTAGTCATATAGAAGGACCTTTTCTAGCTTGTTAGAGGTAACCTTTTTGGCGTAAGAATGGCTTGACGAATCGGGTATAGTGCGGCCTCTGTCCTTATGTGTATAGGCTGCGGGTTATTGTGCCATTTGGAAGGGGGGCTCTACATCTGTTTGCCGAGTAAATCTAATGGCCCTAACTTGGTAGACGAACCTTCGAAAGACTTCATAGTGTTTACCCTGCCTGCTCACCTTGAAAGTGTTTTGGGAGTAATTAACCCGGGCATTTGGGTAACATGACTCACAGTGAAAGTGTACAACCTCTGCAGAGTGTAAAACTATTATAACAGCCGTGCTCACGGTCACGAGTGGCCTTGGACCCTTATGGAATAGTTGAATAATTGTTTATGGTTATGTTTTTGCTATTCATTAATCATTTCACATGGATCATATGTTTATTGTTTACATTAAGACATTTTGATGCTATTGATATGCTAAAATCATGTTAACTAAAAGCTACACGCTGGTAAACCAATGATTATGCCTTTTTGAGCCTCATGAACCCCATGTTACACTTGTTGAGTACGAGATGTACTTACGCTTGTTTATTTTTCTTACTTGGATAAAAATCCCGGATGGGTAACAGATGGAGGTAATAGTGACTACTACGCCTACTTCCCTGAAGATTACTAGTCTTGCTATCAACCAGTCAATGTACCTGTGACTGGAGCTACCACGAGAGATTTTTATTTATACTTCCGCTACATTTGTGTTAAGACTATGTGTTTAAATATCGTGATGTAATAACATTTGTGATGATACTTCTATTATAATTTGTGAACTTATGTGTGATTGATCTCTGGGCACACATAAGGGTATGCATTCCATTTGGTCGATAAATGGGTGAGACAAATTGGTATCAGAGCTCTTGTTGACTGTAGGACGCAAGCCTAGCTAGAAATGGTCGATTTAGTATCATCTTTACACTATTTTTATGCTCACTATCTTGCTCTTGTTATTTGATAAATTTTATGCTTCTTATGTCTCATTTTATTACGAAATTTTGCCTCTATTCTAACTTCATCTAAAAATTCTGTAGATGGCTCGTGACCGTAAGACTGCCCGCATCAGCTCTGGAGGATACTACCCACCTCGTGCCCTGCTTGCAACTGAAGAGCCACAAGAGCCAGAACCCCAGGAACAGGAGCAGGCCCCTGAAGCACCAGTCCAAGCACCAGCACCTCCCCAGGAAGAGCCTGAGCCTGAAGAAGATCCAGAAATCGTCGAGATTGAAGATGGTGAGGAGGAAGCTAATGGAGGAGTACAACCCCCGCCTCCACCACATGAAGCTCCTGAAGATATGCCACCTCCTCCAATGGGGTGGACTGTGAGGATCTACCACAGGAATGGAGGGGATGTTGTCTCTCATCTTCGCCTGGTGGGGATGCTCACTGCTTACTTCGCTGATTGGCATCCAGCCGTGGAGTACGTCTGCTGGGAGTACACTCATCCACTGGAGGACACGTACTGGAAGGCAAGGGCAAGCATCTTTGCACACAAGCAAGACAAGGGGGCATATCAGCTGGACAGGATGTTCTCTCACGTGGGACATCGAGCTACTATAGAGGATAGCATTGAAGATGCTGCTTTTGAAGCATGTATGGGTCTCCGCTATCTTCGCTTTAACCTTATGAAGCATGACATTCATCGCTTCTTTCCTCGTGCACACCCCGAACTTGGATGGGCTATGACAGATCCAGTGCAGCTAGAGCCACTACCTCGGGTGATGGTGAACTTTGTCTATGATATGATGGACAGGAAGCTGCAGCTAGAAGAGATGGTGAGGGCACAAGGGAAGACTATCAAGAGGTGCCAAGCAACCATTGATGAGCTCCGAGCAAACCAAGGCATGCCCAAGATCTATGAGACATTAGAGCATGAGCCACTTCCTTAGGAAGTAGGAGTCCTTTATGTAATAAGAACGTTCTTAGTAACGTCAGTTGAGTCAGTTGAGTCTGTCGTGTGGTTTGAACCTTGGTGTGCTAGTTGCTTTATTATTATGCTTATGTGTGAGTTGGATCTTTGTTTGAGTGTCGGGACTTGTAGGCTTGTCTACAAGTTCCATTCTTAAGAATAATAAGTTTAATAGTCAAGGAATAATAGTTGGGTTTGATATTATCTCGTTTCTGTCCTTGCTGTTTCCTGGAGCAGTCTCCAATGTTTCTGCTATAGATTAAAAACGGTTTGTGCAAAATTTATGAAATTTTTATGAGAGAAACTAGACTCAAGCATCTTTCAAATGCCACTGGAATCACCCATTTATCTAATCTGGTTCGAGAGATATAATTTTCACAAGTTAAAGTTTCTGCACAGTCTGGAATCTTTAACAGTTTCTGTTACGCCTTATTTTGCATAGACTTAACGACAGAATCTGGTCTTGAGGTCTGAATAGAAATTGTGGATAATTTCATAAGCTTTCCAACCATATAAAGCACGCCTCTTTTGGACTTCTGTAGCTCGAGATATGATTGAAATACTGAACTGTCAATATTACTACTCGTCCAGAAAACTTTCAGATCTCATTCTTAATCTTATAAGTGGTTGATAACCTGGAATTTTTAAAGTTTGCATGTTTATGGGTGGCAGATGGCCGGAAGAGGAAGAGGCAGAGGTCGTGGAAACATTCCCCCAAATCCACCACCACCACCGCCACCAACTATCGAGCAACTGTTGGCAGTACAGACGCAGTTGATGCAACAACTAGTGCAGAATCAGCAAAATCAGCTAGTAGCTGGGGCTCAACCACGTGATAAGCGTGGTGAATTTTTGAAGGGTCGTCCCCCAGTGTTCACACATGCTGCTGATCCTTTGGAGGCCGATGATTGGCTTCGTGCTGTGGAGAAACAACTCACCATTGCACAATGTGATGACCGACAGAAGGTGTTGTTCGCTTCTGGGCAACTTCAGGGAGAAGCTCAGGATTGGTGGGAGTCATATGAGTATGGTCGTCCTGCCAATGATCCTGCAGTCACCTGGCAGGAGTTTAGAGAGGACTTCAGGGCTTACCATATACCTGAGGGAATGATAGAGTTGAAGGCGGAGGAATTCAGGAACCTGACCCAAGGGTCAATGACTGTAGCTGAGTACCGTGACAAGTTTGCTCAATTGTCACGATATGCTCCACATGAGGTGGCCAATGACAATGATAAGCAGCGCCGCTTCTTGAAGGGATTATATGATGGACTACAGTTGCAATTGATGTCCAATACCTACCCTAACTTTCAGACGCTTGTGAACCGCGCTATCGTGGTGGATAACAAGCGCAAAGAAATGGATGCAAAGAGGAAGAGGTTACAAGGACAAGCCTCCAATAGCAACACCCGTCCGCGTACTGGCTTTCAACAGAATACTCAGCAGAGGCCTCCTTCTGGATAGTGGAATCGTGGTCAGGCCCCATTCCGTGGACAGTTCCCGCAACGTCCCCCATTCCAGCCACAGAATAGCAACCAACGTCCACCGCAGCAGAATGGGAATCAAGCGCAGCGTCAGGGTCCTTCCAACAACACTCCTGCAAAGACTAGTGCTCCCAATACTCCCAACAGGTGTTTCCGATGTGGAAAAGAAGGTCACTTGTCTTACAATTGCCCGGAGAAGCCTAACCAGCAGACTCCCCAGAGACAGAGCAGCCACCAGAAGCCCGCACTTAACTCGGGAAGGGTGAATCACTTGTCCTAGGAAACTGCAGTGGAGGAGCCAGAAGTTATGCTTGGTACGTTCGATGTCCACTCTACTCCCGCCACTGTTCTTTTTGATTCTGGAGCATCACATTCTTTCATATCACAATCATTTGTTAGAATACATAGAATCCATTTGTGTGGCATGAAGAACCCTATCTTAGTAAACTCACCTGGTGGAAGCATACCAGCATCCTATCGCTGTCTTCCAATTAGTCTCAACTTAAGGGGGGTAGAGTTTACAGTTAGCCCTATAGTATTGAGAACAGCTGGGATTGATCTTATATTGGGAATGGATTGGATGATGCAACAACAAGCAGAGATTCAGTGTAAGGATAAATCAGTTGTGCTGACAAGACCAAAGGGTGATAGAATCAGAGTTGAAGTAAAAGTGCAAAAACAAGAGACCGCTACAGTGAACCAGCTCAATGATGGTGCCAACCAGGAAGATCCAGTTGTGGAGGAGTTCCCAGATGTGTTTCCGGAGGAATTGCCAGGTATGCCACCAGATCGTGACATTGAATTTATTATTGAATTATTACCTGGAACTGCACCTATAGCTAAGCGTCCATATAGAATGGGAGTAAATGAATTAGAAGAACTTAAGAAACAAATTAAGGAGTTGCAGGATAAGGGTTTTATTCGTCCTAGTTCTTCACCATGGGGAGCACCAGTGATTTTTGTGGATAAGAAAGATGGAACTCAGAGGATGTGTGTAGATTATCGGTCTCTTAATGAGGTTACTATTAAGAACAAGTACCCATTGCCTAGAATTGATGACCTATTTGATCAGTTGAGAGGAGCTTGTGTATTCTCCAAGATTGATCTTCGCTCTGGATATCATCAATTGAAGATTCGTGCCAGGGATATACCCAAGACAGCATTTACCACATGGTATGGGTTATATGAGTATACAGTGATGTCCTTTGGTTTGACTAATGCTCCTGCATACTTCATGTATTTAATGAATAAGGTGTTCATGGAATATCTGGACAAGTTTGTAGTGGTATTCATTGATGATATACTAGTGTTTTTCAAGACGGAGGAAGAACATGCTGAACATTTGAGGTTGGTCTTGCAGAAGCTCAGAGAACACCAACTATATGCAAAAAGGAGTAAATGCGAGTTTTGGCTGAAGGAAGTTTCTTTTCTGGGTCACATTGTTTCAAATGGAGGAATATCAGTAGATCCTGGCAAGGTGAAAGATGTATTGAACTGGAAACCACCCATCAATGTGAGTGAGATCCGTAGCTTCTTGGGATTGGCGGGTTATTATAGGAGATTTATAGAGGGATTTTCAAAGCTTGCAAAACCGATGACTGTATTGTTGGAGAAGAATGTCAAGTTTGTGTGGTCCGAGAAGTGTCAGGCTAATTTTGAGGAATTAAAGAAAAGATTGACTACTGCACCCGTCTTAGTTTTGCCAGAACTAAATAAACCTTTCTCTATCTATTGTGATGCATCTCGACTGGGTTTGGGATGTGTTCTGATGCAAGAAGGTAGAGTTGTGGCATATGCATCGAGGCAGTTGAGGAAGCATGAGTTAAATTACCCTACTCATGATTTGGAATTGGCTGCAGTAGTTCATGCATTAAAGATATGGAGACATTATTTGATTGGACACAAGAGTGATATATACACTGATCACAAGAGTCTAAGGTATATCTTCACTCAAACGGATCTGAACTTGAGGCAGCGTAGATGGTTGGAGTTGATAAAAGACTATGATCTAGAGGTGCATTATCATCCCGGAAAGGCCAACGTTGTTGCTGATGCTCTTAGTAGGAAAAAGTTATGCAAATGAAATACAAGTAATGCCTATGCCAAAAGAATTGTGTGCTGAGTGCAAGCATCTGAACCTAGGATTTACTACCAATGCAGTGGAACTAGTATTAGAGCCTACTCTGGAGCAAGAAATCCATAAAGGTCAGCAGAAGGATGAAAAGTTGAAAGAGATAGCTGAAAACATAGCGAAAGGTAAATCTCCAGGATTCCGTAAGGATGATAATGGTACGCTATGGTTTGGGAAAAGGCTGTGTGTGCCCGAAGATAAGGATATCAGAATGGCAATTCTGCGTGAAGCTCATGAGTCAGCTTATTCCATACATCCGGGGAGTACTAAGATGTACTTCGATTTGAAAGAGAAATATTGGTGGTATGGTTTAAAAAGAGACGTAGCTGAGTATGTTGCTTTGTGTGACACTCGTCAAAGGGTGAAAGCGGAACATCAGAGACCTGCAGGGTTGTTACAGCCTATGCAGATATCCGAGTGGAAATGGGAAGAGGTTGGTATGGACTTTATAGTTGGGTTGCCACGGACTCAAAGAGGATATGATTCAATTTGGGTGATAGTGGATCGTCTGACTAAGGTTGCTCATTTTCTGCCTGTGAAGACTACATATAGCAGTGCGAAGTTGGCAGAGTTGTATATGGAAAGAATAGTGAGTCTACATGGAGTTCCTAAGAAAATTGTGTCTGATCGAGGTACTCAGTTTACATCTCATTATTGGCAAAAGATACATGAATCATTGGGGACCAAACTAAATTTTAGTATAGCTTATCCCCAGACAGATGGTCAAACAGAGAGAATTAATCAGATATTGGAAGATATGTTGAGAGCTTGCGCTTTACAATATGGTACCAGCTGGGATAAGAGTTTGTCATACGCAGAGTTCTCTTATAACAATAGTTATCAGAAGAGTCTTCAAATGGCACCGTTTGAGGCTCTGTATGGACGAAAGTGTAGGACCCCGTTATCCTGGAATCAGACAGGGGAGAGTCAAGTGTTTGGGCCTGATGTATTAATGGATGCTGAAAAGAAAGTGAGAATGATTAGAGATAATCTAAAAATAGCACAGTCCAGACAGAAAAGTTATGTTGATACTCGCAGAAGGGAGTTGACTTTTGAGGTAGGGGATTATGTCTACTTGAAAGTGTCACCCATGAGGAGTGTAAAGAGGTTCAACATGAAGGGTAAATTGGCACCAAGATATATTGGACCTTTCAAAATTATAGAAAGACGTGGTGAAGTGGCATATCAGTTGGAATTACCCGAAAGTTTGGCAGGTGTACATGATGTGTTCCATGTGTCCTAATTGAAGAAATATTTACGAGTACCAGAAGAACAGATTCCGATAGAGGAACTCACTGTTAAGGAGGATCTTACATATGAAGAGTTTCCGGTTAAAATTTTGGAGACTGCGGACAGAGTCACAAGAAGTAGAACAATCAAAATGTGTAAAGTACAGTGGAATCGATACACCGCAGAAGAGGCTACTTGGGAATGAGAAGAGGATCTGAGAAAAACCTACCCGCAACTGTTTGAGTAAGCACCGGTCGAATCTCGGGACGAGATTCATTTTAAGGGGGTAGAATTGTAACACCCTAAAATTTGAAGAGAAGAAAAAAATAGGAAAAATGTGATTTTTATATTTATTTTTGTGAAGCATGCCAATTTAGAATAAGAATAATTTTTATAAATTTAAAATCAAATATAAGGGTAGGAACATGATTGAGCATTCATGCTGCTGCATTTGAAGTTTTGTATTGAGTGGTTTAAATCAAATTCAAATTTGATTTGAAAATCATTTGAAAAATGAATTTGAAAAATTGGAAAAGGGTTTCTTATTCTCTCTCTGCTCTCGGGCCGGTTTTCTTCACGGCCCAGCGCGCGCGGCCCGCTCTTCCTTCCCTCCCGGCCGGCCTCATCCTCCTGGGCCGAGCCCAAGACAGCGAGCGCGTGGCCCGCTAAGCCAGCCGCCGCCCTGTTTTTTGTTTGAGTCGCCGACAAGTGGGTCCCGCCTGTCAGCGTCTCCTTCTACCTTCCTTTCTTCTTCCTCCGGCTCCGCACCGCCTTCCCTCTCTTCCCGATCCGATTCGATTTCCAAATCCCTTTCTTTCCTTCTATAGCGGTGCCGTCGGGGTATAAAAATGGAGCCGCGCCCCCTCCCGCAACCCATCTTGCCTCGTTGTGGTTCCCGTGGAGGCCTAGGGTTAGCTCACCGCGAGCTCGAGTTCCACCGCCCGCCTTTTCGAGCCGCACGCCCTTTTCGCTTCATCCTCGGTCCCGATACCGCCCTAGGTGAGCTCGCCTTGATGTTCTCTTTCCGCTGGTGTTCTTCGTTCGCAAGCTCGTGCACCATAGCGGGAGATGGACATCTCCGGCCATGGCGCCGCCGCGGAGACCGCCGTCGGGCCCTATTCCGGCCAGCGCGCCGCCCGTTCCTCCCCCATCTGCTCTGGACCATCGGATCGGAGATCGACGGCTGTTATTTGAAGATACCGTTTCAGCTGACATTTTGCTAAAGAGCCCCTGATGTTTTTAAGTTTATAACCCGCGGTCCAAAGCGTAATCTGGAAAATACGTATTTATTAAATGAAAACGTAATTCGTTTCGGAAAAAGAAAAATACGCTTTCTGATATTTACAGTTTTGCCATTCAGTTTGTTTTAGTTGTAGAATTTTCGTTTTAACTCCGAATTGGTCCATTCAAATTGCGTTAGATTCATATTTGCGAGCCCTATGTAATTATACAACTGTACAGTAGGTTTGGATTAATTTATTTTCGAGTTTTAATTAAAGTATTTATTTTTCTATAGGAAATCTTTGGAAATTCATAACTCTGTCGTTTTAGCTCCGTTTTTCGTGATCTTCGCGTCTGTGTGATCCTAGCGAGTTGTAGATTCGTTTTAAAGACTTTCTATCTTATTTTATTACTGTTGGTGTATTGTTCTAATTATAGCTTTGTTTGTCTATGCATGATTGCCTCTGGATGTGTGTTGTTGATATTGGTTGAGCGAGTATAGACGGTGAGCAATTCGTTGGAGATCAAGAGCCTTATTACGAGCAAGATCTTCAGGACCAGCTTGAGCAAGGCAAGTATAGCATGGGATTATCCTTGTTGTCCTATTCACCTTATGCAATTAATATCATTATGCATTTATTTCTTGTTAAGGATGACTTAGTGATTGATCCTATACCTTGATACCTATTGTGATGCATTGAGTAGTATGGCTAGTGCTTAAACATGGACTATGATCATGTAAATTGATTAGAGGAATATGCAATAAACATTAAAAGATGATTTTGATTAATGTTTAAAAGGGGATTAGAGCATGTGGGTTACTTTTGATGCTCTAATTGCTCTCCATAAGGACTCATCTATAAGCGACAATCCGGGATTTACAGTACAACTGTGGGGGCTATATGGCTCTGGCTTTAGTCATATAGAAGGACCTTTTCTAGCTTGTTGGAGATAACCTTTTTGGCGTAAGAATGGCTTGACGAATCGGGTATAGTGCGGCCTCTGTCCTTATGTGTATAGGCTGCGGGTTATTGTGCCATTTGGAAGGGGGGCTCTACATCTGTTTGCCGAGTAAATCTAATGGCCCTAACTTGTTAGATGAACCTTTGAAAGACTTCATAGTGTTTACCCTGCCTGCTCACCTTGGAAGTGTTTTGGGAGTAATTAACCCGGGCATTTGGGTAACACGACTCACAGTGAAAGTGTACAACCTCTGCAGAGTGTAAAACTGTTATAACAGCCGTGCTCACGGTCACGAGTGGCCTTGGACCCTTATGGAATAGTTGAATAATTGTTTATGGTTATGTTTTTGCTATTCATTAATCATTTCACATGGATCATATGTTTATTGTTTACATTGAGACCTTTTGATGCTATTGATATGCTAAAATCATGTTAACTAAAAGCTACACGCTGGTAAACCAATGATTATGCCTTTTTGAGCCTCATGAACCCCATGTTACACTTGTTGAGTACGAGATGTACTTACGCTTGTTTATTTTTCTTACTTGGATAAAAATCCTGGATGGGTAACAGATGGAGGTAATAGTGACTACTACGCCTACTTCCTTGAAGATTACTAGTCTTGCTGTCAACCAGTCAATGTACCTGTGACTGGAGCTACCACGAGAGATTTTTATTTATACTTCCGCTACATTTGTGTTAAGACTATGTGTTTAAATATCGTGATGTAATAACATTTGTGATGATACTTCTATTATAATTTGTGAACTTATGTGTGATTGATCTCTGGGCACACAAAAGGGTATGCATTCCATTTGGTCGATAAATGGGTGTGACATGTACACTTTCACTGTGAGTCATGATTTCCAAATGCGTGGGGAGATCAAACCCAAACACCGGAGAACCATATAAAGCCATTTAAAAGTTCGTCTAACAAGTTAGGGCCATTAGATTCACTCGGCAGGCAGATGTAGAACCCCCCTTCCCAGTGGCACAACAACTGCAGCCTATACACACTAAGGACAGGGGCTCGCCCTACACCCAACGTGGCAAGCCATTCTTACGCCATTTAAGGTAACCACTAACAAGCTAGAAAAGGTCCTTTAAACAACTAAAGCCAGAGTCATATAGCCCTCACAGCTGTACTGTATGTCCCGGATGATCACGTGCAGATAAGTCCTTATGCAGAGAAACCAGAGCAACAATATAACCCCTTGCTCTAGCCCCCTTTTGAACAATCGTTCCCAGCAAAAGAGAGAGAGGGAGCACGGCTTCATTCTCCCCTCCGGCCGGCGGCCACCATAGCCGACCACCGGAGCTCACCAGAAAAACTCGGCTTCGCCGTTCCCGACCACCAAACGTCCCACAACAACTTCCAATCGGTCGAGAAGATCAACCCTAACTCCTCTACACGATTCATGCCCTCCACGATGTCCCAAGGAGAGAGCGCGGCAAGGGGTGAGATGGCGGCACCATTGCCGACCGACGGTGAACTTCAAAAACTCACTTCGAAGCCTCTCCAACCAAAAGGAGAGCACAAGAGGATAGAGGAGACGAGTGCAGACTCACCAACGCGAAGAATTTGACCTCCAATTCACCCGAAGGCACCCCAACCGAACGACCGCCGTCCTCCAACAAACTCAAGCCCTAGAACTCAATTTCTTACGATGGAACTCACGGTTTAGATGAAAAACAGAAAGAAGAGGGTCACAACTTCCTATTTGTAGCTCCAAGTTGCCGTATTCGGGTAGGAAATCCCAGAAATCGTGAGACGGGCGGCGTTTTTCACTTCGGTTCGGAGTCCGGCTCGACCACGGGAGGATGAAGACGCATATGACATACGACCCCCACCCGTCAGCGACCACGCAGAGAGGGGAGGCGCGGCTGCCGTGGCGCTGGGCCGGCCCACGCGGCCGCGAGCACGGAGGAGGAGCGGCCTCTGCCCGATGGCCCAAAGAAGAGGGAGAGAAAAACAGGCCGGCCCGGTTGGGCTTCCAGGCCACCGGCTGCGCAGGTAAGTTGTTTTATTTTTTTCTTCCTTCTTTTCTTCATTTATTTATTTTCCAAAACCCATTTCAAATAAAATTTTCTAAACCAAATCAAATGAAATAAATTCCACACCACAAAGTAAAATAAATGCAACAGCATGAATGCAACACCAATTAGTTTTAAAATTTTAATTTGCCATTAATTGTTATCTAAATTATTTAAAATTCATTAACTCTAAAATTTGGAATTTTTGGGTGTTACAAATTCTACCCCCTTAAAAGAATCTCGTCCTCGAGATTGGACTGCTTACTCAAACAACTGCGGATATGATTTTCTCAATTCATCCTCTCTTTCCCAAGTTGCCTCTGCCTCTGAATATCGATTCCACTGTACTTTGCACATCTTAATAATCCGACTTCGGGTAACTCTCTCAGCAGTCTCTAAAATCTTGATCGGAAACTCTTCATATGTAAGATCCTCTTTTACAGTCAATTCTTCTAAAAGTATCTGCTCCTCAGGCACCCGTAAACACTTCTTAAGTTGTGAAACATGAAACACATCATGCACTCCAGATAAATTCTCAGGCAACTCTAATTGATAAGCAACTTCCCCATGTCTAGCAATAACTTTAAATGGTCCAACATACCTTGGTGCTAATTTGCCTTTCATGTTAAACCTCTTCACACTTCTCATAGGTGACACCTTCAAATAGACATAATCACCTACTTCAAAAACCAAATCTCTTCTCCTATTGTCAGCATAACTCTTCTGACGAGATTGTGCCACCCTCAAATTCTCATGAATTACCCACACTTGATCTTCTGCGTTTCTAAGAACATCTGTACCAAACATTTGAGATTCACCTGTCTGATCCCAAAACAACGGAGTCCTACACTTACGTCCATACAAAGCTTCAAACGGTGCCATCTTAAGACTCTATTGATAACTATTATTATAAGAGAATTCTGCATAAGGCAAACTCTTATCCCAACTGGTTCCATATTGCAATGCACAAGCTCTCAACATATCCTCTAATACCTAGTTGGTCCTTTCAGTCTGCCCATCTGTCTATGGATGATATGCCGTACTAAAGTTCAATTTTGTTCCCAAAGATTCATGTACAGCTTTCCAAAAGTGTGACGTGAACTGCGAACCTCGATCAGATACAATCTTCTTTGGAACTCCATGCAAACAGACTATTCTCTCCATATACAAGGTAGCTAATTGTACTCCCGTGTAATTAGTCTTGACTGGTATAAAATGAGCAACTTTAGTCAATCTATCTACTATCACCCAAATAGAATCATAACCCCTCTGAGTACGTGGTAACCCTACTATAAAGTCCATACCAACTTCCTCCCACTTCCACTCAGGAATCTTCATTGGTTGCAACAATCCAGCAGGTCTCTGATGCTCAGCTTTCACCCTCTGACAAGTATCACACAATGCCACATACTCAGCCACATCTCGTTTTAATCGAACCCACCAATATTTCTGTTTAAGATCTAAATACATCTTAGTACTGCTAGGATGAATAGAATAAGCTGACTCATGAGCTTCACGAAGAATTGCCTGTCTAACAGGTTGATCCTTAGGTACACACAGCCTCTTTCCAAACCACAAAATCCCATTATCATCCATTCAAAACCCTGGTGACTTACCAATCACTATATCTTCCGCTATCTTCTTTAGTTTCTCATCCTTCAACTGACCCTTGTAAATTTCTTGCTCTAAGGTAGGCTCTATCACTAATTCCATTGTATTAGTAACAATTCCCAAATTCAAATATTCAAATTCAACACATAACTCCCTAGTCATAGACAACGTCCGTATCTCATTGGCATAACTTTTTCTACTAAGAGCATCAGCTACTACAATAGCCTTACCAGGATGATAGTGTATCTCAATATCATAATCCTTAATCAACTCTAACCATCTGCGTTGCCTCAAATTCAGATCTGACTGAGTGAAAATATACTTCAAACTCTTATGATCGGTGTATATATCACTCTTATGCCTAATCAAATAATGTCTCCAAATCTTTAAAGCATGAACTACAGCTGCTAACTCCAAGTTATGCGTAGGATAATTCAACTCATGCTTTCTCAACTGCCTAGATGCATAAGCAACTACTCTGCCTTCTTGCATAAGAACACATCCCAAACCTTGACGAGATGCATCACAATAATTAGAAAACTTCTTACTCAAATCTGGCAAAACCAAAACAGGCGTTGTAGTCAACCTCTTCTTCAATTCCTCAAAACTAGCTTGACATTTATCAGACCACACAAACTTGGCATTCTTCTCTAACAGAGATGTCATAGGTTTAGCAAGTTTAGAAAACCCTTCAATGAACCGTCTGTAATATCCAGCTAATCCCAAGAAACTACAAATCTCGCTAACATCAGTAGGTGGTTTCCAATTCAATACATCCTTTACTTTACCTGGATCCACTGACATCCCTCCATTAGAAACAATATGACCAAGGAAAGAAACTTCCTTCAACCAAAACTCACATTTACTTCGCTTCGCATACAGTTTATGCTCTCTAAGTTTCTGCAATACCAACCTCAAATGTTCCACATGTTCTTTCTCCGTCTTGGAAAATACCAATATATCATCAATAAACACCACCATAAACTTATCCAAATATTCCATAAACACCTTATTCATCATGTACATAAAGTATGCAGGTGCATTAGTCAAACCAAATGACATAACAGTATACTCATACAATCCATACCGTGTAGTAAAAGCTGTCTTAGGAATATCCGAGGCACGAATCTTCAACTGATGATAACCAGAACGTAAATCAATCTTAGAAAACACACAAGCACCTCTCAACTGATCAAACAAATCATCAATCCTGGGCAAAGGGTACTTATTCTTGATAGTTACCTCATTTAGTGACCGATAATCAACACACATCCTGTGACCACCATCTTTCTTGTCAACAAAAATAACTGGTGCACCCCAAGGTAAAGAACTAGGTCGAATAAAACCTTTATCTTGTAATTCTTTAATTTGTTTCTTAAGTTCTTCTAATTCATCTACTCCCATCCTATATGGTCGTTTGGCTATAGGTGCAGTTCTAGGTAATAATTTAATAAGAAATTCAATGTCTCGGTCAGGTGGCATACCTGGCAATTCATCAGGAAAGACATCCAGAAATTCCTCAATCACTGAATTCTCTTTAATAGCATCTTCAAGCTGATTCACCACAGCGGTTGGCTGCTTCTGCACTGCTACATCCACATTGATTTTATCTCCACTAGGTGCAGTCACAACTACCACCTTCTGCTGACACTGAATCTCTACCTGATTTTGTTTCATCCAGTCCATACCCAATATCACATCAATACCAGATGTCCTCAACACTATAGGAGTTATCTTAAACTCTACCCCCCTTAAAATCATACTAATTGGAAGACAATGATTATTGGTTTGCATAGTACCTCCAGGTGAGTTTACTAAGAGAGGTTCTTTCATGGCAAGCATGGGTATACTATGCATTTTAACAAAAAAAATGGAAATGAATGTATGAGATGCTCCAGAGTCAAAAAGAATAGTTGTAGGAGTGGAATGTACATTGAACGTACCAATCATAACTTCCGGTGCATCATGAGCTGTATCAGAAGACACGTGATTCACCCTTCCAGTACCATATTGCCTCTGGTTGCTCTTCTGGCTCTGAGGAGTCTGCTGGTTCTGCTTCTCAGGACAATGGTAAGACATATGTCCCTCTTTACCACAGACAAAGCATCTAGTAGGCGTGCTGGGAGCACTATTCTTCATGGGGGTAACATTGGGATTTCCAGTGCGAGGAGTCTGTTGCCCAGTCTACTGATACTGTTGACACTGCGGATATGATGAACGTTGCTGAGACTGATTACTTTGTCAATTCTGAGACCACCTCTGATTTGAATTGCGATTCCACTGACTAACTGGTCCCTGAAACTTCTGATAAAAACCATGCTGAGAATTAGTGCGCTGATGGTTGTTGCTTCCTGAGCTTTGTCCTTTCATCTTTCTCTTTCTATCCATCTCCCTACGCTCATTATCAAGCACAATAGCTTTATTCACAAGCTCTTGAAAACTAGCATAGTTATTACCCTTCAATTGCAAGCGAAGATCATAATAAATCCCTTTTAAGAAAAGACGCTGCCTATCTGCATCTTCCCTCACTTCATTAGGAGCATAGCGAGCCAACTGTGTGAACCTGTCATGATACTCACTAACGCTCATCTGTCCCATCCTGAGGTTTCTAAATTCTTCCTGCTTCAGCTCAATTATACCTTCAGGAATATGATGAGCTCGAAAATCTCTAACAAACTCATTCCAAGTGATAGGAGGAGCATTGTTAGGGCGTGCAGCTTAATACGACTCCCACCAAGTCTGAGTTGTCCCCTATAACTGACCAGATGCATATAACACCTTTTCCATATCATTGCATTGAGCGATATTCAGCTGTTTCTCAATTGCTCTTACCCAATCATCTGCCTCCAAAGGATCAGCAGCATGAGAAAACACTGGAGGGCGTCCCTTCAAAAATTCTCCACGCTTGTCTCTCACTTGAACAGGTGGTGGTCCTCCTGCAGGGGGATTGTTCTGCATGTGCTGCATGAACATCTGCATCATCTGATTCTGAGTGTGCATAAGTTCCTCCATAGTAATGGGTGGGTTAGCACCTCCACGACCTCTGCCACGACCTCTGCCTGACATCTGTTTTCAAAACACAGAAAATGAAGTTCAGTACGATCCGAGATGATGTATTAAATAGATAAGCAAAATCTGATTTCTCTAGGTGAATTCCAATTTCAGCAACTCAGTAAAACTGTCATATCTCGAGCTACATACGTCCAATTCAGATGATCTTTACATGGTTGGAAAGCTTATAAAATTATCTACAACTTTTATTCACAACACTTTTTCTGATTCTGCCAATAAATTAGCCAAAAACTGAGCTTAACCGAAACTGTTTTAGAATTCCAGACTGTGCAGTAACCCCAACTTGGAACAGATATATCTCTTAGCTCATAATAGATATTAAAGTGATTCTTGTGGGGTTGGAATGATATAGAGGTCTAATTATTCCCAGTAAAATTTCTTAAATTTCCCATTAACGGATTTTAAGTTATTTCTAAAACATCCCAGACTGATCCAAAAATCAGCAAAGGACAGAACTAAGTTCACCTCATATCCAACTAATATATTTTGATCAAACTTAATATTCTTAACCATGGAACTTGTAGGCATGTCTACAAAACTCCAGCACACATTACAAAGATCCAAATCACACATTATCATAATAACAATCCATCAATCACACAATTGTTCATACCACAAACTGACTCTCAAAACAACCAAACTTAAAATTGACTCGCAACTACTATCGTTCTTATTACATAGGGATTTTTCCTATTTCCTAATTAAGCTTCTCATAAATTTTGGGACGACCTAACTCCACCCTTAATTGATTAATCTCCTTATAAGCTTACTCCTTAAGTTCTTTCTCCTTCAGCAACTCATCCTTCAAATCCACCTCATGGAGAGCCAATTCACGAGCCAATCCCACTGTAGCTTGTAGAGTCAAGGAAGAATCTTTTGCAAGCGGCACAGTCCAAACACCCTTGTCATGTAGGAAACAAGGAAAGTGTCGGAGTGCACCCTGTAATGTCTTGTCCGAGCGTAGACCATGGTAGTAAACGAACGCATTGTATGCGACATCCTCCATGCTTGTTTCTACGGTTGCCCGGCTCACTCGGGTAATGAACTTTGACTCCACCTTAGTCTCTTTAGTGGTAGGATCCCTTTTCTTGACCCATAGCTCCGTTTCCCAATAGGAATCCATCCATGGATGACTATACTCCGCACTGTGATACTCCAACATAGCTTCCCAGTCGTAGTAGTAGTTGTCCAAAGTTCTTGTCAACATATCTTGGAAGAAAGCATCAGCTTTAGGAACCATGATCTGAAGCTTCGTGGTCCACCCCATAGCTACATCCTCCATTAGTGTGTCACCAACTCTTGATTCAGCATCAGATAGCTCTTGGTCACCATCTTCATAGGGCTCCTGGGGTTTGAAACGGGCAACGTACTGTGTAGCTGACAGACGGGGATGAGGAGGTATCTACAAGATTTAGACATAGATTAGATAGAATCAATGTATTTTTGCAATAGAATAAAGTAGAGGAAGCATAAAAATTTAGTAATTAACAAGGTGCAAGGAGTAAGCATGAAATAAGTGAAGCATGGATGCTATTAACGACCATTCTAACTAGGCTTGCGTCCTACAGTCAACACGGCTCCGATACCAATCTGTCACACCCATTTTTAAGGACAAAAATAGGATGCATAAAGTACTCATGTGCGCCCCAGGACATGATCGCACACACAAGTAGACAAATTACATAGTATCATCACAGTGCTTATTACATAGCGAATAAATATTTAAACATAGTCTTGAACGATATATAATAATAACTAATAGTAGATCTCCAGCGGAAACTCCAAACACAGGGACACGGTTGACTGGTTGACACCAAGACTAGTACTCATTACGATAATCTTCCTCATAATCTTCATCTGTTATGGTGGAAATAGCAACGGTGAGTCCATGTCGAACTCCACAAATATAATACAGGGTTCATGAGGCTCGAAAGGCTAGACACTGTTTGACTGCGTTAAGCTTTTAGTCTTCATATAATTAGCAATTGTGTAGCATCAAGATGAACCAATTCCCATTAATGAACCAATGATCAATTGTAATAAAGATAATGAATAGCATTAACATGAACATAATAATAACAACAATAATTAAACATGATATAACAACGGTGATCATCTATCTGTAAATGTTCCAAGGCCGCTCGTATCCGTGAGCACGGCTAGTATACCAGTTTATTAAACTCTGCGCAGAGGTGTACACTTTCACTGTGAGTCATGATTTCCAAATGCGTGGGGAGATCAAACCCAAACACCGGAGAACCATATAAAGACATTCAAAAGTTTGTCTAACAAGTTAGGGCCATTAGATTCACTCGGCAGGCAGATGTAGAACCCCCCTTCCCAGTGGCACAACAACTGCAGCCTATACACACTAAGGACAGGGGCTCGCCCTACACCCAACGTGGCAAGCCATTCTTACGCCATTTAAGGTAACCACTAACAAGCTAGAAAAGGTCCTTTAAACAACTAAAGCCAGATCCATATAGCCCTCACAGCTGTACTGTATGTCCCGGATGATCACGTACAGATAAGTCCTTATGGAGAGAAACCAGAGCAACAATATAACCCCTTGCTCTAGCCCCCTTTTCAACAGTAATAAAATCATCTTAATGGTTGATTGCTTAATCCATTAATCAAATTACAAGATCATTGCTCATAATTAAGCACTAGCAATAGCTACCCAAATGCATTCCCAAGGTTGATAAGGAATCATAGTAACAATCGCTAAGTTATAATCTCTAAGGTTGTCAAGGTAAGCACATGCATATGTATGATAATTTCAATGTATAGGTAACAAGGATAGTCCTGTGTTATACTTGCCTTGATCAAAATTCTCCGAGTGATACTGCTGATCTGGCTCAAAGTAATACTCCTGATCGTCTAGATACTGCTCACCTTCTATACTCGATCATCAATCAACAACACACATGCATCCAATCAAACATACACGAAGCAAACAAAGAGATATAATTAGAACAGTACACCAACAGTAGCAAAACAGTAATAAAAGTTTATAAAACTCTTCTACACGTTTCTACGATCACACAGACGCAAAGATCACCAAATTCGGAGTTAAAACGTGAAAGTTATGAATTTTCTAAGATTTCCTATAGATAAATAAATACTTAATTATAAACTCAAAAATTAAATTGTCAAAACTAACTGTACAAATACACTAACATGTAGAGCTCGCAAATACAAACCTAACGCAACTTGAATGGATCAAATCGGAGTTAAAACGAAGATTTTATGGCCAAAACAATCCTAGTGGCAAAACTGTAAATATTTGAAAACGTATTTTTGATTTAACCGGGAGAAAATACGCTTTCAAAACGCGAAAACGTATTTCCAACTATATGCTATGGACGGCGGGTTAACTACTAAAAAGTTAAGGGGCTCTTTAAGAAGTTTACCCCGCGAAGGGGTAAGTTCTAATCTCGACCGTCGATCCAAGATCAGACGGCCGGAATCGTTCCCAGCAAAAGAGAGAGAGGGAGCACGGCTTCTTTCTCCCCTCCGGCCAGCGGCCACCATAGCTGACCACCGGAGCTCACCGGAAAAACTCGGCTTCGCCATTCCCGACCACCAAACGTCCCACAACAACTTCCAATCGGTCGAGAAGATCAACCCTAACTCCTCTACACGATTCCTGCCCTCCACGATGTCCCAAGGAGAGAGCGCGGCAAGGGGTGAGACGGCGGCACCATTGCTGACCGACGGTGAACTTCAAAAAGTCACTTCGAAGCCTCTCCAACCAAAAGGAGAGCACAAGAGGATAGAGGAGACGAGTGCGGACTCACCAACGCGAAGAATTTGACCTCCAATTCACCCGAAGGCACCCCAACCGAACGACCGCCGTCCTCCAACAAACTCAAGCCCTAGAACTCAATTTCTTGCGATGGAACTCACGGTTTAGATGAAAAACAGAAAGAAGAGGGTCACAACTTCCTATTTGTAGCTCCAAGTTGCCGTATTCGGGTAGGAAATCCCAGAAATCGCGAGACGGGCGGCGTTTTTCACTTCGGTTCGGAGTCCGGCTCGACCACGGGAGGATGAAGACGCATATGACATACGGCCCCCACCCGTCAGCGACCACGCAGAGAGGGGAGGCGCGGCTGCTGTGGCGCTGGGCCGGCCCACGCGGCCGCGAGCACGGAGGAGGAGCGGCCTCTGCCCGATGGCCCAAAGAAGAGGGAGAGAAAAACAGGCCGGCCCGGTTGGGCTTCCAGGCCACCGGCTGCGCAGGTAAGTTGTTTTATTTTTTTTCTTCCTTCTTTTCTTCATTTATTTATTTTCCAAAACCCATTTCAAATAAAATTTTCTAAACCAAATCAAATGAAATAAATTCCACACCACAAAGTAAAATAAATGCAACAGCATGAATGCAACACCAATTAGTTTTAAAATTTTAGTTTGCCATTAATTGTTATCTAAATTATTTAAAATTCATTAACTCTAAAATTTGGAATTTTTAGGTGTTACACCGGTAGAGAACAAGCTCCAAGATCAACTAGTGCAGGTGCAGTGCTAAGTGCTTTGTTCCATGTTAGCACTTGGGTTCGGTTAATTTGAGCACTTGAGACTTGTCTAAGATTTGTATTGCATCCTCATTGATAGTACAACATACCTATACTCAAAATCAAGAAAATATAACCATTTCAACCACTTGAGTCTTCAGTGTCTTCATATACCATTTCTTCTCAATATCGCTTCATGAGGGGTTGCAATTAACTTTGTCTCCTATCTTTGAGAAAACATACCTTGAGCATGTGACTTGAACCATTTCAACACATGTGAGTTCAATCCATGGCTTCAAGTCACTTTCACTAATGATTTGATCCTTAACATAATATGACTCCTTATAGCTTGATTAGTTACTCGACTCAATGTAAGTACTCTCTTCTTCACCTTAGCTATGGTACCTCGGTCCTCAAGCCATCGCTTGCCCTTCACCTCCGCTTAATCCCTTGAAGCCCTTTCCTTGCTATCTTCACCTTATCAAGCCATACTCAATTCACATCATATTAAGCATTCATTAAAAAACCATTTCTTCAATTTTGTGATCCTTGCTTGAATATCTTCTAGATATGAATGTTGAGATCAATCAAGCTTCGGTTGGATTCACATAGATTGAGATATATGAATCAACATCAATATGGTCAAACCAATTCATGATACCTTATATCCTCTTCATTTTGGATTGACACTCCTAACACTCACTTCAATCTCTATCTTCATACTTCTAGCTTGATCATATTAATGCAAAGTGATTTTCTAAATCTTTATCCATACAAGCAAACCAACATATATCCAATATGACTTGTGTCCTTTGTCATTTAACATTTGCTTGGTATTTCTTCACTTATGCATTTTTGACTCATTCTTTAATCCTTGATCAAAGCTAATCCACTATCAAACTCTTTTTGTTCATGCAAAGCAAGCCATTATTGAGACCAATCCAAAATCATCAACTCATGTCTTATTTACCATTTGCCAAATATGCTTGCTTTCTCATGATGCTATGATATCCCACAATATAGAAGTCATTTCATCAATTACATTTGCATTGTTGTTTTCTTCTTGAACTAGATTGTTTTCATAATCTTCTAACACAACAATACTCAATTTTTGTCTTCATTTCAACACTACGTGGAATATCATCAAGTTTGCCTTCTTGTTGAACCTATATACACTTCTCATTCCACAAACCACAAGTGTATGCAATAAACTCAATTTCCTATTCAACATTTGGCAAACTTATTAGGCCTTTAATGGTGTTGTCATTCAGCTCACCAAAACCCATAAAAGGGCTAGATGCACTTACAAACTCTTCCTTTTTGGTGATTGATGACAACACAATTAAAACTTACAAGAGATTGATAAATAATAAGATTTTGAATCCTATGATATAGTGAGCTCTCCCTAAATGTGTGCATAGAATGGAATTTCAAATTTCGGCCTCAAATGCCAAATGCACATAGTCAAGATAAAGTGTGGGAACTCTCCTATATCTTAGCATCTGTGGGGTGCAAGGTGTCATCATGATAAACGTGATGCTCATGACAGTTCATGCACTCAAGAAGTTTTTGAAGCTGTCATGTGCAGCACTCCCGCAATTGTATGTAGCACTGCCGCACAAGTGGCAGTTAGAGAAAAACAATCCAACAATCAAGGCATGAACATCACACACTAGCATAAATGGTCCTTATCAAGAGCATCTATTTAAACTATCCTTGCACACACCACACAAAAAATAAAAAATCTTATATGCCTCTCTTTTAACCCTTTAAATCTCTTTAAATCCACATATCAATCTCTCCCCTTACACTCTCTCCCAATATTTCTCCCCTTTTGGCATTAATCTCCAAAAAGGATCTCTCCACTAAAAAGAAGAAATGATGGTAGACAAGTGAGGGAAAGAGGTAGGTAAAAGTTTAGCATATCGGATTTCTCTCCTAAGTTTCTACCAAACAAAGTATGCAACACTTTAAGTCAAGATTCTTGAGAAGTTAGCATATTTAGCTCATACCTCCACTTAGATGATAATTTTAACATGAGACAAGCTCACGCCATCACCACAGGAGGTATTAACCAAATATCTAGAGAATTCTCTAATCGTCACCACAAGAACAAACTCATGGTGTGACTTAAAATATTGCACATGCATGCACACACTAGCATGTAAGGACCTAAATACACAAAGGTAATACAAGAGTTCATGGGGCGATATACCTTTGTTCTAAGCCTTACAATCTCCACCATGATAATGATTTCAATAGTTGGATTTAGTGCTTTGATGGGACTAGTACTTCTTTGTGCAAAATAATTTCTTTTGTGCCCATCTCTCTTCATCATCATCTTCAAGGAGATCACAAACTTGTGCTTGATCTCAATTGAAAGTCCATTGCTAGCTCTTGTTGTCATTTTGAGATAACAATTGAAGACATATTTCTTGATATGCCAAATTGAAAGATTGTGCACCAATAGCAAGTGAAATATTATCTTTGTAATTTTGACACGAATTGAAGGAATCTTCACAAGTTGATGCCAATTGGAAAGAATGCTCATATCTCATAATGTTACCAAGGGAATGCTCACAAAGACAAGAGATAGCATTAAATTGCACAAGCTAGATTTCACAACTAGTGACCTTTTGGATGTGGAAGGCAAGAACATATGTACTTTTGGTTAATTAAGCCCAAACAAGGAAATTTAAGCTATATTATGGAGAGCAGCTATTTAAGAGATAAAATTGTAATCCAAATGAATATGAGAGATAACTTTACCAATTTGGATTGAGTTAATGTAGCATACTCATGAGAAATTCATTCTCACCAAGAGACTACATAAATTCACTAAAAACGTTAGTCTCAAAGTTACAAGACATAGAATGGGCTCCCCCTTAATATGTGCATCAAATATTCGAATTACTTGGGAAGTGCACTTGAATCAGTTTAAGAGTCCAGAGGAGTTCATCCTATATCTTGGTCAAGGCATGATAAATTTGCAACAATTTGAAATTATGCCAAGGAAACATACCACCACCAAGGTAGATAGATAACCACACAAATTCTCCTTGATGTGACCATCATAAGTGAGACTCCAATGATTTGAATGGCCATATTTTTCTCAATTGATGACTTGTCGTGAATTAGAGCTCTTGTGTGATCATCCAAGATCCATATAGGTTCCTAGTTCTTTCTTTACCTAAAGCAACTCACATAGAGAGCAAAAAGGTAAAATTCATGAAATTTGAAAATTGTGAACTAGGAGTTACCACTCTTTGTTGACAAGATCCTGGGTGATCAATGGGATAGTTCATGCGCACTTGATCAGCTCTAGAGAGGAGAAATAGCAATGAAACCCCACTCTTCAATTCTTTTCTCCAACTCATTCAAATCCAGTTCCACTAAAGGATTGGGGAATTCGACACTAAACCAGGAGCATTTGGTTTATAAAGACCAAGAACTCCTAGGATAACCTTTGGAGCACCCAAAGATTCCATTGGACCCATCCATTCTCCTTCGATGTTCTTCCTTTTCCAATGAGTGTGAGACTATTCAACATGAACTTTGAAAGAAACCATTAGTCTCACAAGATATAGGTCAAACTCCCCCTCAATTTGTGCATACAAAAGTACAACAAGTATACTCATGCACATCAATAACATGAGGTCAAGGGAGAAGTTTTCATTATATTCGAACTGATTTCAAAATGCTGCAAGCTGCTTGCAATCCAATTAATTTCAGCTGATTCCAGTTGCTTCCAATTGATTTCAAATAATTTCAACTAATTGTAACTCATTTCTGCTACTTGTAGCTTCTGAAGTCAACTGGTTTCATCTAGTTTCAATTGATTTCAGCTGCTGTTTCTGAGAGTCTGCAACTGATTTCTGTGAGTTCCAACTAGTTGCAATTATCTGCTGCTGCTTGTAATTTGAATGCAACTCCTTTGGACCTTTATGTGAGTCCTTATTTTTCATTACAAATCCTTGAGACCAAATTGATGCTTTTCATTTTTACTGATTCTTCATGACCAACTTGAGAGCCAACTTAATCTTGTTAATACAATGCAATCCAATTTCATACAGTGAATTTTTAGATTCTGTCTTCCTTGGAGAAAAATTCATATCTCTCAGACCACTAGTCTAATATGCATGAAATTTGGTAGAGAGTGCAACTATGAGTCCTCTAACTGCTATAAAAATTTTAGCTCATTTGGACTCCACTTGATCAGTTAAATCAATTTTCTACCAAAACTGCTAGGTCTGAAACTGCAGTGCTGAAGCTGATAGAATTTAACTCAAAAACTGACTTTATTCTAAACCAATCTTCATGCTAATTGTACAACAACAAGTAACAAATGTGTATAGCATGCTTAGAAAGTTTTAGGTTAGTTCATCAGCATTTGAACTTCCAAATCCATGCTTGAAGGCAGCCATCTCAGATTTCTAATTTTTTGGACAGATTTGATAATTTCTAATTCTTCTCTTCTTCTTGTCCAATCTTGAGGTGAATTTAGTTGAGAATACTCACAAGATGTTGTTTCCATTTAGTCCTCTTATCAATACTTGTGGTCTTGTGAATTCTTCTAATATAGCTTCTCTAACTCAACCTCAAACTTGATTTTATCCAAACTAAGAATTTTGTCTCTTTGGCCTCTAGCAACCACATCTTTCTTCAGGTGAAGAGTAACCATGGGTTTGTGATTTATTCAATTAAATAAGCATAACCTCTTCTTATGAATTTTCTATGAATAAGCTCAAACACAAGAGGGCATTAGTAACACAAGCAGTTGTTTCTCATTTAGTAACCCTTTATGTGTGGATGGCAAGTGGGCTACCAAAATAAAGAAACCTTATAACATGGACTAAATCTCCCTTGATGCCTTATGCACACTCTTTTGAGTGGAATAGAAATGTGAATGTGTATGATTGGTCAATTAAGTCCAAATGGTAGATTTAAGCCGTATTATGGTGAGTGGCTAACATAGATGAATCAATTCTAAATTAACTAGAGAGAATACATCACATGGTTTTGGATTGATGGCCTTCATATGATAGCACACTCCATTTGAGAAACACATTCTCATTTGGTGAGACTACATAAATCACTTAGAGAAATGGTTAGTCTCACAACTCTAGTTATAGAGTAAATTCCCTTTTGTTAAGTGCTCTAAGTATTTGAATTTCTCACATAGTACTTTATTCATTTAAAAACTTGGGATTTTCACTCTATGTCTAGGTCATGGAAACAATAGAATATTCAAATTTAAATGTGCCAAGAAATACTTACAACCATTTGAACATGTAGATGGCCATAAGATGAGAATGAGAAGTTTGGCAATCTACCATATGACAAGATTTCATCAAGTAGAGAGTTCTTAAATTGTGAGTGATACATGCCTCTACTTGAGCTTGATTATTTATTCTTGGATTTCTTGAAATTTTTTATTTAAACTCCTCAAAGGAAACCCAAGTCATGTATGTTACTTGATGTGGATGATCAATTCAATTCCAATCATACTTTTCTTCTAAAATGACCAACAACCAATGTATATCCTCAAGTGCTTTATTTTCCTAAGTGGCTACACAAGACACAAGAAGTAAAATTTGAAAATAATATGCACTTGTGATTTTAGAGATTACTACTCCTTTTCAATATTTTGGAGAGCTCTTGGTTGTGGCACTAGAGATTGGTCATGAGTTGACCTTCTATATTCATCACATAGAAATGAATTACTTCCATCATGACTTTCATCTTCTTCTTGCTCAAAGATGGGTTGTAGGTTTTGTCCATGAATTAGACTGATGTCAGCTGCTGCTATCTGAAGGGGTGCGGCAGTGCTACTCCTCTTGTGCAGCACTGCTACTCGTAGTTCAGCAGCAGGTTGTAGATCAACTGTAACTTGAAGAGCCTCCACCTTAGTAGCCTATACTTCTTGTGGTCTTATATCACCAATGACTATTAGCTTGAGTGCCTTGCAAGGTGGTTCCTCATTTCCTACCATCATGAATAAGATCTTACTCTACTAGAGAGCCATTAAAAGCATCACATGACAAATAATTCATTTAAACTTGAAGTACTCTAATCACTCCTAATAATTCACACACATATATTTGTGAACTACTAGAGACTACACAAGTTAAGTGGCTAGCTAGCAAGGGTTAGGTACTAGTTACCGAGGTGAGTATGAAGTTTGAAATATATCCATTGATTCATCTTCAGGTCAACCATATAAGAAAAGACAATACGAATTGATTGATAGCTTGAATAAATATTTTCAACCATCTTGCACAAGCACCCCAAAGTTTCATATCACCTTCAAGTACCTATAATACTTCATCAAGCACAACTTGGTACCCAAATTATCTTGGGTCCATCAAGGTTAGTCATAAAAGACTTAGGCCCCCAAATGGCCTTTATGCTAGCATATGGTGAGTCAATCACCTTTCTAGCACAAGTGTCATTTTTGGGCCTCCTTAGCAAATTTGAATCAACTAATGAGTTGAGCTTAGGAGTGTTACCCATGGGACAATTTATACTTAAATGTCCCTTTCCTCGGCAAGTGTAGAAAATGCAGCGCTTGATCTTGTAAGACATCTTCTTATCTTGCTTCTTGTTTGCTACCTTGCTAATGAGCCTCTTTGTTGATGACATAGGGCCTTCACTTTTCTTGTTTAGACATGAGCTAATTTTATGTCCCTTCTCATTGCATCCATAATACTTCCTATTGTTTTTTCTTGTCTTCTTGTTTGGAAGTGTGGCTTAGTCATCAATCTTGTTGGAACACATAGAGGCATTGTGTCCCATGTTGGAGTACTTGACATGAGCCATCTTGTTCTTTTGAATCTTGCTCATGCCCTTCTCTTCTTTCTTCAAGGAGCAATCTCTTACATGATGACCCTCCTTGCACCTGAAACAGGTGATGAGAGTCTTCTTTGGTTGAAGCTACACCTTGGTGGCCTTGGGGGCTTTGTTGTTCTGCCCAGGTGCGGCACTGCCGCACTGGGATGCGGTACTATCGCATCCTGGAACCTCTGCAGCCTTGAGTTGAACTGCTGCATTTTAGATAGATTTCACTTCTTTAAATTTTCCCTTGACTTCGCCACTGTTGGACTTGTGACCTTCTTGATGGGGCTTGATGCATGCTGCGGTTGATCCCTTCACAAGTTCTTCACCATGTATTCACAGTTATCTTGAGAAGATTGAGCATTAAATTTTCCCTTTAATTGAATCAAGTCCCTTCTTAGCATTTCAACATCTTTCTTGAGATCTTCATTTTCTTGTGTAGTGGAATCATCACAAGTTTCTACAAGTACATGCTCAACGGAAGATTGGCTTGCTTAAGAGCAACAATTGTTAGCACATGATAAAATATATGAAACTTGTGTACATGTGCACTTGTGAATGTGTGGTTGGCATGATTTTACCGCTGTTACCACAATCTCATGAGCAATTTCTAACATGAGATGAGAATCAATAAGCTTCTTATGAGAGCACAAGAGCCCATCATGACTTTCTTGCAAAGTCTCATTCTTGCTAGTGAGCCTTTTCATTTTGTCCTTGAGCATATAATTCTCATCTTCTAATTGAGCAACATAAGATAGAGAGTTAATAGTACGAGTTTTCTCAATTGACAAGTTTTCATACCTTTCGACCAAACCAGCATGAGAGCACTTAAGCTTTTCATGCTTTTTGGTCAACTTCTCCAATAATTTGATCTTGTTGATGAGAAACTCTTCTTGCTCATGAAGTGTTTCTTCTTGCTCTTGAATTTTCTCTATGAGTTTGAGCACCATCAACTTGTCTTTCTTGCTTAGACATGCCAAGTGTTGATTGAACTCATCATCATCACTTTCATCTTCACTCTCACCCTCACTTGCCACATTCTTCTCTTTCTTTGCCATGAGATCCACATGAGAAGTGGCATAGAGAGTTGAGCTTCTAGGAGAGGTGGATTCATCATTTGGCCTCCATCGATCACAATCTTCTTCTCCTTTCAAAATGTTAGTCGCACAAGAACTAGAGGAAGTAGAAGTACCACATGTAAACACATTGTTCTCACCAACCATTTCATTACCTTCCATCAAATCATATGTTGGTGAGGAAGTGGATGTGGCATGATCACTTAGACTTTTTGGGAGAATCACTTGAGGCTCTTCATTTGTTGGTAAAGTTGAGCACTCCTCAAGTGGTTCCTCCAATGAGAGCAACTTCTCATCACATTTGGACTTGTCATATTTTTCTTTGAGTGTGTTCCAAATGATATGAGCATCATCAAGCGGTTCACCATCTCCAAATATGATGGCATCAAAAACATCTTCACTCAAAGCACTAAATAAGACATTAGTAGCTTGAGCATTATTTTGTAAGCATTTCACTTTCTCTTTAGATAAGATGGCCAAATCATCACTAGGAGGTGAAATGCTCACATCTACAATCTGCTCAATATGAGTACCCATGGCCCTAAAAATATCAAGCACACTAGCAAACCAAGATGTATAATTTGAACCATCTAAAAGTAGAAGTTCCAAAGATACCTCCTCACTTGTCGACATCGTCTCTCAAGGCGGTTAAGCCTAAAATTTGAGAGCCTATCTCTGATACTAATTGAAAAGACCATGATGTCACCTAGAGGGGACTGAATAAGCCTGTTTAAAAACAAACTCGAGTAGAAGTTAAACTATAGTTGCGGTACTGCCTCACTTGAGTGCGGCAGTGCCTCACTCCAGCTGCAGCACTGCCTCGCCAATGTAGAGAGTTCAACACAAACCAAACTTGGTAGAGATGTGCTAGAGATGTCTAGTGACAAATTCACCAAGTACCTACACTCATAAACACTCACAACTAAGTAGATCGAGTGGAACACAAATAATGCAATTCAAAACATAAAGACACAAGATTTATCCCGTAGTTCAGCTCACCACCAAGGCTTGCCTATGTCCAGGTTGTTGAGACATGCCACTAAGGCCTAGGGCTTTGAAACCCTTCCTCGTTCTCAAGTCAAGAGAGTTAACTCTTGAGACGAGGGGTGATTCCACTAGCTGCAAGAAGATGATTACAAACTTTTCCGCTGCTCACCACAAGCACGGGATCTCATCGGGCGACGCCTAGCTGTCTAGGAGGCTTCACCTCCAAGAGTAACGAATGCGCAATGAAGATCGACGAAGCCCGACAAGTGCTCAAGATTTGGATTGCTCTCTTTTGTTTAATATCTCACCCCCAACACTTAATCACTCACTAAGAACTTCAGTCTCACAAAGAGAGAGTTGGAGAGAGCTCTCATAAGGTTTGGGATTTGTCTTTGATGATATGAATGTCAGCAACACGACCAGGAGGCATGGGATGAGTATATATAGCCACCCCATAAAAACTAGCAGTTAAAATTCAAAAATTAGTCATTATGGTCTGTAAGGTGCGGCACTACCTCAAGAATTTGTGGCACTGCCGCAGCTCCCTGAAACAGCATAGGTCATCTCACGGAAAATGCCATAACTTTTTATTCCGAACTCCATTTTCAGTGATCTTGGACTTTCTAAAAAGCTTGTTTCGAGGGATATCCAACCCTGTAGAGAACAAGCTCTAAGATCAAATAGTGCAGGTGCAGTGCTAAGTGTTTCCTCTCATGTTAGCACTTGAGTTCGGTTAGTTTGAGCACTTGAGACTTGTCTAAGATTCATATTGCATCCCCATTGATAGTACGACATACCTATATACAAGATTAAGAGAATATAATCATTTCGACCACTTGAGTATTTAGTGTCTTCATATAGCATTTCTTCTCAATATCGCTTCATGAGGGGTTGCAATCAACTTTGTCTCCTCTCTTTGAGCAAACATACCTTGAGCATGTGACTTGAACCATTTCAACACATGTGAGTTCAATATATGGCTTTAAGTCACTTTCACTAATGATTTGATTCTCAACACAATATGACTCCTTATAGCTTGATTAGTTCCTCAACTCAATGAAAGTACTCTCTTCTTCACCTTAGCTATGGTACCTTGGTCTTCAAGCCATCGCTTGCCCTTCACCTCCACTTAGTCCCTCAAAGCCCTTTCCTTGCTATCTTCACCTTATCAAGCCATATTCAAGTCACATTATATTAAGCATCCATTGAAAAATCATTTCTTCAATATTGTGATCCTTGCTTGAATATCTTCAAGATATGAATGTTGAGATCAATCAAGCTTTATTTGGAGTCACATAGATTGAGATAAATGAATCAATATCAATATGGTGAAGCCAATTCACGATACCTTATATCCTTTTCATTTTGGCTTGACACTCCTAACACTCACTTCAATCTCTATCTTCATACTTATAGCTTGATCATATTAATGCAAAGTGATTTTCTAAATCTTTATTCATACAAGCAAACCAACATATATCCAATATGACTTGTGTCCTTTGTCATTTAACATTTGCTTGGTATTTATTCACTTATGTATTCTTGACTCATTCTTCAATCCTTGATCAAAGCTAATCCACTATCAAACTCTTCTTGTTCATGCAAAGCAAGCCATTATTGAGACCAATCCAAAATCATCAACTCATGTCTTATTACCATTTGCCAAATATGCTTGCTTTCTCATGATACTATGATATCCCATAATATAGAAGCCATTTCATCAATTCCATTTGCATTGTTGTATTCTTCTTAAACTAGATTGTTTCCATAATCTTCTAACACAACAATACTCCATTTTGGTCTTCATTTCAACACTATGTGGAATATCATCAAGTTTGCCTTCTTGTTAAACCTATATACACTCCTCATTCCACAAACCACAAGTGTATGCAATAAACTCAATTTCCTGTTCAACACTTAGCAAACTTGTTAGATTTTTAATGGCGTTGTCATTCGGTTCACCAAAACCCACAAAAGGGCTAGATGCACATACAATTCCTCTTGGTTTTAGTCTAAAGTAAATGAGAGGGAGAGTTAGAGAGAGAGAGATGGGGTATCATTATAAGAATCCATCATAGTATTCTCTAGAGGCAAAATATATACATGGGGAACTTCGTATCATCATATGATGGCATAGAGTTTTGTTTCAAATTTCATAGTACATGTAATACATTATCTTGATATGTTTCGACACTAGAATATGAGGTTTCCAACGATGCCACCATGCCTTGAGAACTTCCATCTAGATTTGGCCAAGACCACATTCATGGGCCTTGGTGTGAAACACTAGGCATGTGTTTGGTTCTAGGACCATGTGGGTTGGGTTGACTATTCTAATTTTTTGTTGGATTCATTCCATTTTGTGTTTGGTTACTGGGTTGGGGTTGTCCCTCATTTTCTTTTTATTAGTTGGAGGAGAACAAAAGGTGGGTTGAGGTCCCTGGCACGCGGCACGTCAGCCTCTCTTTCACTCATCTCGTGTGCTTTTTTTTTTGCTCCTCGAGCCAGGTGCACTTGCCTAGAGCTCGGCGGGAGCAAGCCAGTGCTTTATTCCTCTTGCTCGCTGGTGCGCCAGCCCAGAGCTCGCCGATGTGGCCGCCAAGATCTCGTCGGGCTCCTGGAGCTAGGCTCCTGCTCGCTGATGTCGCTTCCTCCACCCAGAGCTGTGCCCGCTATCGCCGCTTGCCCCTCCCGCTCCTGCTCTGGCTGCCGCAGCTCGCCCCTGCCCCACCTGCTGCTGCTCGCCTACGACCCCCATGGCATGAACGGAATCTGACGCGCCGAATGGGTCGACCCCGTCCACTCGTTTCCATGGAATCGGATGAACCCGGGTCTAAGCAGAATATTCCCACTATGGGATAAACTCAACCCCACCTCTCCCAACCAAATATTCTTAAAAATAGGTTCAACCGAACCTAAACCAGTTGGACCCTTCAACCAAACACATGGTCGTCATATAGGACATGGTTACTTGCAGCATTTCATGTCTTAGATGGATTGCATTACTTGGAAAGCAAACTTTAATATGTTCATGTGATTTCAATCGAGAACAATGCATCTTTGAATTTTGACTATGCATCATACATTAATTAAACAACTAATAGATCTATGGCTTGATAATATTTATTGGTTTTGTCTATTCATTGTAAGGTCCAACTTTTTTTTTTGGGAATCATTGTAAGGTCCAACTTGTTATTTGTCCACTGCATATGAATTTTTTTTCTAGACATGTGTATGCCGTACGTACGTATCCACTGGTAACTTTTTTTTTTTTTTGAAGCGTATCCACTGGTACTTGCAAACGAGAAAAGAAGAGATATTTTACTTTCTGAGCTGATTCTAGGATAGCGATCTTCCGTGGCAGGCAGCCTAGGTACGGGAACTAAAATCCAATTCTACCGAAACCTCCCAATCACTGTTGCTGCACAGAAATTCTACTATAAATACTCGCTCCATTTCAAAATGACTGTGCATCTTATTTTTCAATAAGTAAATTTTCTAAATTTAATTAATTATGTATAAAATATTAACAATTATTATTAGATTAATTATAGAATATTTTTATAATAAACATAGTAAAAATGTAAAATGTTGATAATATTTTATAAATTTAATTAAATTCAAAATAGTTTAACTTTAAAAAAATAAGATGTGCCGTTTTTTTGATAGACGAGATGCTACCTAGTTTTTTTTACACATCTTTAGATCTTTGTCTTAGGACTCTTTGGACTTAGAGATTCTTTGGACTCGTTTGGCAGAACTCTACCAGCTTCAAATCCATAAAAAAACTAGATTTGGATTCACTTTTTCATGGATTTGGTAGAGCACCTCAAGGGGTGCTTCACCAACTCAAGTTTGGTGGAGTTAAAAAAATTACTCACCATGCCACTAATTACACAAAAAAACGATTCATCCCTGTCGCTCGCAGTCGTGCGCCTTGCCCGCCCTTGACCTGGCATCGCGCCGCCCCTTGGCCAGCCGCACGCCCACCCCTTTGCCGCGCCTGGCCATGGCCGTGAGCTCCGGCCCTCTTGCGCACGAGTTCACCGGGAGGAGGAAGAAGTCCATGATTTTTTTTGTATTTTTTTATTATGCCCCTGACATGTGGGCTCAGGCGGTAGTGAGAGAGAAGTACAGTGAGCCAGTAAAGCTCTACCAAACATGACCTGTCACTGGGTTACCGTCGCAGACCTAAATTTGAGTTGTGGAGCACTAATAAGATTTTAATTTAATTTCAGGGTCTGCAAGATATGAAACCTCTCTCCACGACTAATAGCACCGTCCGGTTCAAACCAGCCCCTTTTGCCGAGACAAAAACGAGGTCAAACTCAAACGCCATCACTATCTCCAAATATACGAAACGAAAACAAAAGGAAAGGATATTCATCACGATTTCCATTTTCCAATCCAAATAAACGAAACGAAATTAAAGAAGGCGATATTTTTTTTTTCCGCGTCTGGTCATCTGGACCCGGTTCCAGCGCGGAGAGCGGTTGGGATCCGAGGACAAGACACAAGAGGCTGTTTTCGTTCCCTGGCCGAGCGAGCAGGACATCCGGCAGGCGGCGGCAGCCCACGGGAACTGCCTTGCGGAACTGGAGACTGGAGCGGCGCAACTTCCCCCCAGGTCCCGCCACGATTCCCTTGCCATCTCTACCCTCTAGCAAATCCTTCTCCGGTCGCCCTCCCTCCCAGACGCGTAGCAATTCCGCCATAAATACCGGCGATCGAGGGCCTCGGACAACCCAATCGACGGAGCAGCGCGGCGGCAGGACGAGGGCAAACCCTTCTCTTCTCAGTACTCTACTAGTCTGCGCCTGGATCCCCCCTCCGGAGGAAGGTAACTGTGCGCCGCCGCCGCGTCCCCCCTAGTGTTCTTGCGGGGGAATGATTTCTTTCCTTTTTCGTGCTTGCTTTCTTGGGGATTTCTCCCCCCCTCCCCCAGATTGTTCTCTACAATCGCGACGACTCGGGGCTGGTATGTCGCTTCCTCGGTTTCGACCGCAGCGCTTGTCCTGCGCCAACTAAATGTTAGGCTTATTCTGGCCACGGCTTGGAACTAACCCTTGGTATCTCCATGGTGTCCTCGTCGTTCGTCGATGTGAACGAACAAATCTGGCGTGCGTTGCTTGTCCTGGCCAATCTCATTGAAATTTCCAGGTGTTCAAGTCAAGCACGCATTTTTTATATATTCTTTTCTGATTTAGTTGTGAACACTTCGTCGATGTGAGCGAACAAATCTGGCGTGCGTTGCTTGTCCTCGCCAATCTCATTGAAATTTCCAGGTGTTCAAGTCAAGCACACATTTTTTTATATATTCTTTTCTGATTTAGTTGTGAACACAATTTGTTATTCTTGCGGCTTATTAATTGCTTGATGGCTGGGCACCGTTGGGAAATTTCAACCTGCGTAGAATACACGGATCACGGATGGTAAGATAATGTTTAATTGTCTTCGGGGGCCAGATTGGATGATTGTGACGTGCTTGATTATCACTAGTGTTATCGCCAAATGGCTGCATCTTGCTGTTTTCGTCGGTTGTGCTGCGGCCAACTTCCAGCATTGGATTTCTTGGCTTTCGCTGGCCCTGTGTATGATTTATCGACCTCCCACGTTCTCTTGCGTGTCCACTTATCTTTACAAATCGACTATATATGTACTGTGCCTCTACTCCAATAACAACAAGAAAGCGCTGAACCTGATAAACCTTGCTTCTGCTCACTAAGCTTGTTGACCACGTTTGTAGGTACATGTTCATCTTTTTATCTCTCTATATAGTTCATACTGCAACTGATGAATAGATTGTTATTGTTCTTTTGGTGGCTATTTATTTTGTGGAATTGATTTTAGAAAAGTGTGATTCTATGGGCTGTACCGTGATGATGTCGAGAATTCAATAGATTTAAGGACATGGCTATCTTATCCACCAGATGCTGTTGATGAGTTCATGTTACATATTGACGTGTGTTTTTGAGCATGATTGTTTGTGATACCGTGTTCTATGTTGCAATTGGTCCAGCCTTTAGCACGGACAAGTTAGCCAATCCATGCTATCAAGTATATATTTTATCTTCACTCATTTATTAATTAATTTATTCCATGGATGCTACCTATTATTGATAAGTATGCCACCTGTTTGTATGATAGTCCTGTGAGATTAATTGGAGAAATCACATCAGCTGGGAGCCTAAGTCAAGATTGTGCAAATATGTTGAGATGCTAGCATTTGTACTTTAGCATATGACCTGACTAAAATTTACTATTCCTTTGTAGATAAGACATGGGTCAAGCACTTGGCTTGATTCAAGTGGATCAATCCACAGTAGCCATCAAGGAATCTTTTGGGAAATTTGACGAAATCCTAGAGCCTGGATGCCACTTCTTGCCATGGTGCATAGGGAAGCAAATTGCTGGGTATCTGTCACTCCGTGTGCAGCAGCTTGATGTCCGCTGTGAAACAAAGACAAAGGTACCCCAGAAATCTATTTTTTTCTCTCTATAATTTGTTAAAATTACCATGACTGGGTAAAAATGGTATCTGTATAGTTTGCATTATATTCAGTTGTTTTTTTTCATGTTATTGTTGTTTTCCTGCTTTAGTCATGCTGATGCTGGATACCATGTTTCTAATAATCTGCAGGATAATGTCTTCGTCAATGTTGTGGCATCTGTGCAATATCGTGCCCTTGCCGATAAGGCATCTGATGCATTTTACAGGCTTAGTAACACCAGGGAGCAAATCCAGTCATATGTCTTTGATGGTAAGGCTGCTACTTGTTCATAATTGCAAAATTCATTGCTCCACCACATACATGGATTTATTCAGTACCTTTTTTTCCTTGTTGCATTATATAACTCATGCAGTAGTAGTAGTAGTAGTACAGTAGGAGTCACCTGAATATTGTTGGTTCTATTTCTTTTCATCCTCACTTCTCCCATTCAATACTATTATACTAATAGAACTTTGCTCATGTTCAGTCATCAGGGCAAGTGTTCCAAAGATGAACTTGGATGATGTCTTTGAGCAGAAGAATGAAATCGCCAAAGCTGTAGAAGATGAACTTGAAAAGGTCTGTGTTCATCATTTGTTGGTCTTCTAAAGCATGGAAGTTTTGGTTTTTTTTGGCTAACCCTTTTCTTCACTGTATAGGCAATGTCTATGTATGGATACGAGATTGTGCAGACTCTGATTGTTGATATTGAGCCCGATGAGCATGTGAAGAGAGCCATGAATGAGATCAATGCAGGCAAGTTCCATATATTTCTTGTTCATAGTTGAAACATCAACTGCATGTGGATTTCTTTGTAAGAACCACCTATTCAGTTTTACAACTTGATATTTGTGCAATGCTACGTATAATTCATCTGGAAAAGGGAAAATGGGATGTATTTTGTGCCTCAGTGGCATGTAAAGAATGGCTCAGCTTCTTGAGACTTATCATCAAGATGTCACCTAATGTTGTCAAGTGCAGTAGTATTCCCATCAATCAATATTATGTTCATTGATCATCATGAAATAAACATGGACACCAAAATCATCTCCCATATTTCTGTTTTTCTTATAGCGGTTAATGTTGTCACGATATTTAGAAGGTAATCTTTTTGTTTTCTGAAATCATCTGCGCTTAGTTTAATTTGTTTGTTGGTGATGAACAAACTTGTTTATACTGATGTTCTCACCGAGTACAAATTAAGTAACTTTCTTTTTGAAGAAAGCAATTTAAGTAACGTCCCATCTGCTTAACTTAAGTACATTTTGGAAGATAGGTTGTACGGCATTATCTTCACGAAACATTGAGTATGATGTATCCCTCTGTTCCAGTATTTCTGAACTGTTCCTGTCGATTAATGAAACAGCTGCTAGGCTGAGGTTGGCTGCCACCGAGAAAGCAGAGGCAGAGAAGATACTGCAGATCAAGAGAGCTGAAGGTGATGCAGAATCCAAGTACTTGGCCGGTCTGGGTATCGCAAGACAGCGCCAGGCTATAGTGGATGGGCTGAGAGACAGTGTTCTTGCTTTCTCTGAGAATGTTCCTGGGACGTCTGCAAAGGATGTCATGGACATGGTTCTGGTGACCCAGTACTTCGACACCATGAAGGAGATTGGGGCCTCATCCAAGTCCTCGTCGGTCTTCATCCCTCATGGACCAGGTGCTGTCAGAGACATTGCAGCGCAGATAAGGGATGGTCAGCTCCAGGCCAGTCTGCTGTGAGCACGTTGAAAAATGCATGCTTTAGACATTCCCATCAGTAAAGAAGTACATATACCTCACGAGACAAGTATAACTTATTAGGGATAATGTGAGTTCTTGTGCATCAATACTGCTTGTTCGTTCTATTTATCTGGTACGTGTGATTATTATTATCGAGATCAATGTTATATAGGTTTGCATAGAACAAGGATAAGGGCCGGTTGCTGTAAAAATTTGTCATGCCGTGGTACTGTTTGGAACTTATATAAGTTGTGGAGCCTGAGGAAACTCCTCAAGCTTCTCTGTTATCGTGAATGAGAATCTCATCTTCATTTTCTGTGCTCAGATTAAGCGAAAATCCTGAGATTTGATTACTGAGTGAATGCAACCTGAGTGTAATTTCTGAGGCAAGTGCTTAGACGTAAGCAAATGCCTAGACTTGCTTGGACGGCCTTTGGTAGATAACTTTTATCAGCATTGACTAATACGATCGAGTAGCGTTGAGCAGCTCTTTGTTGTGGAGCGCACACACAACAGCACAATTTCATACACGGATTAAATTTTGACAACAATCATCCAACTAATGGGCATAGATTTACAACTAATATGAGTTTCACTATTTGTCAAGATGATGATACAAGGCAAACTCAAAAGTGAAATTTACAAAATTGCAAACTTCTTAGGTGCGTTTAATTGCTCATTATTGAATATTGAGCTAGCGTGGGCCATATTCAGCTCGCAGATTAGGTCTAGCAAAATTTCAATGTCCTATACAACCACGAAACGAGCAGTAGCTCAGTTGGTGGTCTCTCCATAGTGGGAAGCCCTAGGTCGGGAGTTCGACTCCTCACCTCCGCATGTTGTAAAAAAACTCCCCTCACGCCAAAGCACGGGTTGCCAGACCAGTCTCACGTAAGCAACGGTGCCGCTGTGTATGGGTGGAGCAAGCAGTCTTACGGAAGCAACGGTGCCACTGTGTATGGGTGGAGCAGGCAACAGTGCCGCTGTGTATAGGTAGGGTAGTGGTTTTGGGGTTTTCTCGATCTGCATGATAAGGTCACCTTCTATGTGTCTGCCCCTCGCGGATCGAGTTTTTTTCGATGTCCTAGTAAACGTATTTGACTATTACTTTTAAATACAATTTCTTTGCAATAACTTTATACAAATTTAACTATATTTTCATGACATATCCATTATCAGTACTATTTTCATGTGTCATATTCTAATATTTCATATCTATAGTGGTCACGCATTCTAGCTAGGATGTCATTTACTCCTATTTATAGGAGACACTGCTACATAGTTCAATTTGGCTTAGCAAATGCTTTGAGAATACAATTTGGTGGCCAGTAAACACTAGAATCCCCTCGGAAATAAGAATACAGACTTACTAGATGAATACCCCGCGCGTTGCTGCGGGAATAGAGATGTTATAGAAAAGAAATTTATATGAATTCGTAAGAATTCATAGTTAAGGGCCCTTTGGAATGTGGGGATGTAAAAAAGCCCAGAAACAAAAAAAATAGAAATATAATAGGAATGCATATAGAAAACAAAAGATTAGATAGAAAGCATATAAATTTCATAGGGACGGGTGTTCTAACAATCATGAAAAAATATAGAAAACAGCGCACATGTAAAGATTATGGGAAAAATAATTACAATCTTATACCTAAAGAACAAATTATATTATACAAATATAAAGTACAGTATAGTGAAGAGTAAACAACATTGTTCCTTTTTCTGGTGCTTGTTTCTCTCTCCTCACTGCTTCTTGTCCCGAACAAATTATATTATACAAAAATAAAGAACAGTATATTGAAGAGTAAACAGCCAAGAGCTTATCCCTTCCTTTTTCTGGTGCCTACTTCTCTCTTCTCGCTGCCTCTCGTTACGCACAGTCTATAGCGGTACAAAGGATGTCTTGGACTGTCGGATGTGATCTAAGGTGGTGGAGATGTAGCGGGCTAGCACCTATGCGTCATGTGGGGGTAGCCGGGTGGACTCGAGCGATCCTGCTGCTCGCCGCTGCCAAAGGAGACGGAGCCGCATGATGCCGACGGGATGGACTCGAGGTCTCGAGTGCTGCTGCAGCTCGCCGCTATCAAAGGAGACGGGTCCGCGTGTAATTGATGAATCGAGGGAGGAGGAAACAGAGAGAACATTTTCTTACTATCCTACGGGCTGATTCGATAAATGATTCAAAATTAAAGGCTGCCAAATATGGTGTCGTGGGTGGAGGAAGTGGATTAGATAGAGGGAGATAAGAGGACAGGAAATAGAGAGCCAGAGCTGGTAATGAAGATGCGTACACACAGCTATTTAAACGTGAAGGTAGCAACGGATGGTTCAAGTTCTTCACATGTATTTGCATTGATGTAGGAGAGGAATCGATGTGGAAATAATGTATGCCTGTTCGTTTGGTGCACAGTCCGTCATGTAATGCGTCGGTTGTGGACATTGAGTGAGGGAGTCGAAGAGATGGCTGCTTTATATGAGACTAAGAATTGCATGGTGCAAATTGAGTGATGACGTGGATCGTTGTGGGATTGCTTAGTGACTTGTGGACCCTTCAATGATGTGGTTTCACAAAACCGCAGAGAAATATGGTAGTGGGGTTTTGCTTTATAAGAGTACTAGGAGAATACCCCGCGCGTTGCTGCGGGGATTCCAGATAATTTGAAAAGAAATTAGACTATTTATATTTATAGTTATATGAAAGAAACTATCTTAAATTAATTTTGGTGAATGGTTTGACACATCAATGTGGACAGCTAAATGCATGTTTGTGGATGAATCGATAACTATCATAATTGCATGTGCTAGTTGGCTATAATTGCAAGTTCCAGTGGATTGTTGATGTGGATAGCTTGCATGTAAAGAGAAATCTCTAGTGGGGTTTAGCTTTATAAGAGTATAAGATAAGATTACAGCCGGAAACATGATGCTTCAAGGAGGCTAAAACATGGAGTAGTTGTTGTCACATAAGACGAGAATGCGTCGAATCTAGAAGATACGGTGGTTAACAGCCACTAAAACCATGGCAGCAGAATTAAATAGAGTACATGTACAAGAAGCAGAACTAAAATTGGTTCAGAAATAAACCTCGTATACGCAGGTTAAATCTCCTAGCATCCAAACAACCAAGGTACAGAAGGCATTTGTACCTGATTAAACTCACTCAATAAGTTGTTATCCATACTTGCTAGTAAGATGTTTTATTGTGCTACACTCCCTCCCATCAAAATTATATGTACTTTGTTTTATTTTAAGATAAACTCTAAGTTTGATTAATCTATTTGAAAGAACGGTTATGCTAGCATCTGCACGTCCGGACAGATGCTCGTGTCCGGACGTCCGTGGCTTCAATCCATTTTCGAGCATCCACGCATGGGCCCACGTCGCCCGGACGTCGCTACGTGGGGGGCCGCGCCCCTTTCCGCTTTTCACGTGCATCTTATGTGCAACACTCAATCTAATTTTGAAACATACAGATGTAACACTTACAACATAAAAAAAAGATAGATGAAACACTTAAACTAGCACCAACTTTTCAGCTTCGTTCCTCCTTCTCACCTGACTCTACACTCTACAGAGTCATGTAGGTTGACTGACTGACTCAGGAGTCTTTGGTCGGTTGGAACCAGCAGTGACCCATACATGCCTTCCATTTTCTAAAGACTTGAGCGTTTTTTTTGATAAGGAAGGGCTTGTCTTCCAATTAACCATTGGCTCTAGGCAAATCGCCAGAGACCAGAGCAGTTACAAAGTCAGGGACTTGGTTCATAAACACCTCTGAACCCGAGCGGACAATGCTCGCCCCATATGAAGCTAGGCTATCAGCCACTTTGTTACATGATCTCGGACATGCCCGAATCATGCATTGTACAAAAGACTCGCTAATGAAATTCCTAATGTGACGGAACAAACACCCGTCCACACTCCTGTCCAGCTCTGTTGAGGTCAGGCCTTTCTGCAAATTTATTTCATCTGTTTCGAGTATAATTCGACTCATTCCTAGTTCAGCCACTCGACGTAAACTCATCAGCGCTGCTTGTGCTGCTGCCTGCAAAGGACTAGAGGCTCTTTCCAAATTCCCGCAACCCCCTTCCAGGAACTCACCACTGTTATTACGAGCAACAAAGCCCCATCCACCAGCCTGTGTACTGACCCTGAATGATGCATCTACATTGATCTTGTATATGTCCTCTGGTGGAGGTTCCCACTTCAACGTGCTCTTCACTCCCTTCTGGCCCTTTTTTATTTTTTTGAGCTTGTCGAACTCCTTCACATGATAGGCAATCAGTGAGCAAATTTCTGGTCCGGAAGCTCTTCTTTCTCCTGCATTGACTTTATTTCTTACTGACCACCATCGCCATAGCAACACCCAAACCTGCAGCTGAGTTCCTGCAACAAGGCTCGAAATTGCCTTGACTGTTTCCTTTGCCGTCCTGCAGCTTTCAAGCATGGATCGCACATGCTCCAGATTCAACAACCGCCAGCATTCCTTTGCTCTTTTGCACTTAAAAAACAAATGGCCACAGTCCTCATCAGCTCTATTACATATTGGGCAGATTGTTTCACGTTTACAGCCTCTCCGTGCTATGTTTCTCCTCACTGCCAAACTGTTATGCGCAAACCGCCACACAAACATCCTGACTTTATTTGGCACTTCAAGCTGCCATATCCTCTTCCAATCAAAACTGGCCTCATCTTCCTGATTCAGCCTAGATCCGGAGGCGTCCCTTGCTTACTCATGTTCCCTCTTTCTCACTGCCACCTTATAAGCTGATTTGACCGAGAAGACCCCTTTTGAATCAAAATGCCATGCTGGCCGGTCATCAATATCTGCATCCGTTGGTAGAGCTAGTATGGTTTTCACGTCTGACTCCCAGAAAGTGTCTTTCACCAGTAGCTCATCCCAAGAGCCAGTATCTGGGTTCATGAGCTCGGAAACCCGTGTCAACAAAGAAGCACCTCTGGGGGTTGCTGTTTTGCGAGTCATTCCAGCCGGTATCCAAGGGTCAGACCAAATGTCAAGTGATTTACCATTTCCTACCCGCCAAACCACTCCCTCTTTTAGAAAATGTGCTCCTTGCAAAATACTTCACCAAGTATATGAAATACCATCTCTTGCGCTGCACCGTAAAATGTTGCTGTTGGGGAAATATTTGGCCTTTAGGACTTGACTGCATAGCGTTTCCGGGTTTGTTAGGATTCTCCACGCTTGTCGTGCGAGCATGGCGAGGTTAAAAAGGTGAAGGTCACGAAAGCCTAGGCCCCCATCCTTCTTTGATAATGTCAGCTTATCCCAACTCAACCAGTGGATTTTATTCTCCTTATCATTCTGGTTCCACCACCACCGTCCTATCATGGAATTTAGCTCATCACATAGACCCTTTGTCAGATCGAAACATGACATGGCATATGTTGGTATTGCTTGGGCAACCGCCTTGATTAGTACCTCCTTTCCCGCCTTTGATAATAGCTTTTCTTGCCACCCCTGAATCCGCACCCAGATCTTCCTTTTAATATACTCAAAAGCTTTCTTACGTGATTTACCAATGGATACAGGAAGGCCTAGATATTTCTCACTTTTTGCTTCCTGAGTAATGCAGAGTTCAGCTCGGACTTCATCCTTGTCTACCTGGCTTGTGTTAGGACTGAACAGTACAAAAGATTTATCCATGTTAATCACTTGACCTGATGCTTGCTCGTACACATTTAGAATCCTTTGTAACTCTCTGGCATCATCCTTCTGTGCACGCATCAGGATAAGGGAATCATCCGCAAAAAATAAATGATTTATTCGTGGTGCCTCCCTACAGACTTTGATCCCCTCAATCTTCCCATCCTCCTCTCTCTCTGTAGCATTGCCGACAACGCCTCTGCACAAAGGATGAAAAGATATGGGCTCAACGGATCACCTTGTCTGAGTCCCCTTTGTGGGATCAATCTATTCGTGAAATTTTCATTCACTTTGATCCGGTAGGACACAGTAGTTATGCACAGCATGATGTGTTCTATCCATCTTTCATGAAACCCCATCTTCTGCATCACTCGTCTCAGGAATACCCACTCGACCCGGTCATATGCCTTGCTCATATCAAGTTTTATGGCTGCAACTCCCATTCTGCCTCGTCTGCGCTGATGCAAATAGTGGGTGAGCTCATAAGCCAGCAGCACATTGTCTGTGATCAACCGTTCAGGGACGAAGGCACTTTGCGAAGGTGAGATGATTTCGGGCAAAATACCTTTCAGCCGGTTAGCTAGTACTTTTGAAATGAGTTTGTACGCCATGTTACATAGGCTTATGGGCCTAAGATCCTTCAGTTTCTCCGGCTTGCTAATCTTGGGAATCAGCACAATCACTGTGTCATTCCAACCTGTTGGCATAGTCCCTCCATTCAGCACACCCAAAACCTCATTTTTCACTTTGTCACCTACCAACGACCAGAACTTCTTGTAGAAAATTGCTGGGATTCCATCAGCACCAGGAGCTTTTAGGTCTCCCATACTTTGCAGGGCCTTCCACACCTCCTCATTCGAGAACGGCGCAATCAGGCCCTCATTCATGGCGTGAGAGACCCGACTTTGCACACACTCAAGTACCTCCTCCATATGATCTCCTGCAGCTGACATGAAAAGCTACTGATATTGGTTAGCAATAAACATTTTTAGATGTTTCCCCACCACCACAGCACCCCCATCATCCACCAACTTCTCCACATAATTTTTCCGCTTTCGCTCTGATGCTTGGGCATGGAAAAATTTTGTATTACGGTCTCCCAGGGTCAGCCATGTGGAGTGGGCTCTTTGTTTCCAATAAATATGTTGTTGATCCAACAACCTTTCCAATTTATACCGCAGCATGTGTTCCTTGTTAACTTGGTCTTGGCTGAGCCTCTCCCTTCGACATCTCTCAAGATCAGTCTTGGCTTTTTTAATCTGCTTCTCTAGCTCTCCCAAGACAGTACGATCCCATTCCCACAACTCCACTAGCAGATGTTTCTGAATTTCCATCAAGCTTGAATCCCCCATCTCAAGTGCATTACTCCAAGCCTCCCCCACCCTAGCCGCACACTCCTCCTCCTCCATCCACCTTGCTTCAAACTTCTTCATGATCTCCATTGGTTTATCCCATTCCTTCCTCTCCCTCCCCCCCATGTCCACAATGATAGGCCTATGGTCAGAGTGCCTCAGAGCGTTGAGCCCATATAACCTGGGGGGTAGCCAAGGGTTGACAAGTACTACCAGTCTACCGCTTGGTACTACAGGACAACTTCTAGGAGATGAAGGCACAATTTAGCATAAATATAAGATTTATAGCTCTTTGGAAATTGGTTTCTCACATGTTCATGGTAATAGCCTGCTAGTTAGTATATGGTTAAACTAGTTAGCTTGTTGGTATTATACTTGTTGTATTTTAGCATTGTTAGCTTGCATTTTTAATTATTACATCATCCTCGCATGCATATAGACAACGAGTTGACGAAGATCGTGACCACCGGCGATCATGAGTACGAGGAGATCGTCGAGGAGTACTGTAACACTCCGGTGTTACGAAATGCATTTCTGCATAGCAATCATATTGCACCACATTCATAACATCATGATCATGTGTGACAATTTATAATTTGATTTAAACAAAAGCTTGAAATTAACGTATGTGATAAATTGTATTAATATGATAATCACATTGCACCAAAAACCTTGCAACTATAAATTCTACATCACTTGGAACCCTAGTTCAAATTTTGGAGCTCAAATTTTGTCAAAAACTTGTTTGAAAATAATTATGAAAAATATTCAAAATTATCCCCTATTTTAGCTTTTATTTTGTCATTCAAAATCTATCAAGAATTTTGAGTTGGCCCCTTAATCAAAGTTGTAGAGAATTTAATTTTGAGCAACTTTTATTTTTGGGCCAAATCCATAAAATGTCTTCTTCTTGTTCAAAATAGGGTTTGAAGTTTGAAATGCATTTAAATTTGAAAATTGAAAATCAAAAATCCGTTTTTCCCCTCGCGGGCCGCCGCCTCCGGTTCGGCCCATGGCCAGATCCGGCCCGCACCACCCGCGCGCGCGCGCCCGCATCGCCCCGCCTCGGCCCAGGCCCAGCCAGCCTTCTCCTTCCTCCTTCCCGCCCGCGCCCACGCGCGCTGGCGCTCTGGCAGAACAAGCGCGCCGCGTGGCGGCCGCATGCCGGCCACACCGGCCGGGTGGCGCTCGGTCGCCCCCACCAGCGCGAGCGCCCACTCCTTAACCCCCCCCCCGCAGCGCCTCGCCACTCTCCCCCTCCGCTCAGCCTCCTTGCTCGTTCACCGCACGCGGCTGCCGCGTTCCGCCTCCGCCACCGCACGCGCTCGCCGGACGCGCGCGTTCCGACGAGCTCCGTCCACCGCAGACCGCTCCATCTCGCCCCGAGCTTCCTCTCTCTCTGGCGCAACCCGTGCTCACCTCCATCTCCCGCGGTAAGCCCCACAGCCACGCCAATTGCTCGCCGGAGTTCCGGCCGAGCTCGCCGTGGTTCTCCGCTCCGTGGAAACCCCACCTCCGCCCCTTCTTTTCCCTCACTCGAGCAAGCACTCCGTTCGCCTCATCCTCCCGGTGCTCGGACACCGTCTTCCGTGCCGCCCCATGGCCGGAGAGGTGCTCCCGCCGGTGAGCAGCGCCGCCGAGCCGCCATGGCCGTGGGCAAGCTCGATTTCGAGCCCCTCCGGTCATGCCAGTGGTCTCAACGGGACCGCCTCGCCTTGGTGATCACGACGGTGGTGACCTCGTCGCCGGCGACCTCGCCGTCGTCGAGATCCGCGCGGTCAGCGCCCTCCCTTGACTCGGAGCTGCTCACGCGTGGGGCCCGGTTGACCCGCGGGCCCGCCTGTCTGTCTCTGTTTGTGCGCGCGTGTGTAGATCGCCGGGTGCACCTAGCAGTTCAGCGGCTGGAGTTAAAAAGGATTTTTGAAATTGATTTTCAGAAAATGTATAAATGCTTTGGAAAAATTGTAACTTGCTCATTTTAGCTCCAAAATTGATGAAATAAATTTCTATGGACTCTTTGGGACCAGATCTATGATATAAAATTATTGCATGTCAAATTTGAGGTACTTTTCTGTAGAGTTTATAATTAACTAGTGAAATGGCTATTTTCTTGTTAAATACTTAATAAATCCTAGAAAAGTCAGAAAAATATGATTCCAAATTTATTAATCTTCTTGTGTCATGTACTTTCTAGGGAAATTTTATATCTTGGGTGTTCTGTATAAAAATATGTAGGTGTAGTTCAAATGCTTTCTATTACCATTATTTGTTATTTTTGTTATTTAAATAAATTTGAATAAAACATGCAAGTGATAATTTTTCTATAGTGTTTGTTTAGGTAATAGATAGTAGAAAAATTCCTAAATCTGTTGTTTGATACTTTTCATAATGTAAAGTATTTTAAATATCTATTTGAGGCCTTAGTTTGTTATTTTTGTATAGGAAGTTCTAATTATCCAACTGCAGTAAAATTTTTGTGTCAAGCTATTCTTGATATTAGTAATCCACTGTAATTTTATAAGATTTTTCTGAGCTACTAAAATATGTGTTGCTGTTCAACCATAGGACTAATTAGGGTTTCTATTTATTCTTAAATGCAAAGTTAGTTAGAAAATTATACTTTGGTGTATCTTTGAAGCATCTTGATTGTTTAGTACTCTCGCATGATAGAAAATAGTGGTGGTAGTTTCCGAGTACATGTTCTTGGATGACGTAGACTACCTTGTAGAAGAGTCATAAGTTCCACATAATCCGATAACGTAACACATTCATGACATCGCATGCATTCCGCATCATCATCATCTCATGTCACCTCTGCAATGCACCTATGCATGTTGCACTCATACTTCTGCATCATACAGGATCGCAGGAAGTGGTTCCGGCAGTTGTTCCCGAGGACGCAGAGGAGCAGCTTGAAGTGACGGAGCCGGAGCCAGCAGAAGCAGAAGAGGAGTCCGGTGAAGAACTTCCGGAGTGCCCTGACCATCGTCCCAGTACCTTCGAGCGAGGCAAGCCCCGGAGCATTTCTCCCCCGGTTTGCAAATAATTATTTATTAATTTTACTTAATCTGATGCATTAAGTTTAGGAGTTGTTTTCAAACGTTGCTGCATTATACCTTGTTTCACCTTGATTTACCCGATCCTTGTCACCCTGGTGTCTACGGTCAATAACTGCTTAGCTTGCTTAGACCGGTAGAAGTCGGGTGATTGCCTGTCATCCGCGAGCTATAGGGGATTACCTGGTTTTATGTGAAAGAATGTCTTGTGAGAATAACTAAGTGTGGAAATGAATGTGAGGCCGGGCGGAAGCTTGCAGGGTTCTGGACTGTAGTGTCTTCCGTCTGTGTCGATTAAGGACCGTCCGATGTCGGGCCTCGGGTCATGTTGAACGCATGCCTCACATTTAGCTGGCCGAATAAAGTACCTTTCGACCGCGAAGCCGGGAGATTATTCGGGCCGAGTGGATTGCCCGCAATGCACTGTACCGGAGCAGTAGTGGCAGGAAACGGGGGCGCGATGATAAGGCCAAAGAGCAGTCGGGCGGCCCCCGGGTACATGTGGTTCCTGGCAAGCTCGCGACTTTACCTGAATGGTTGACTCGGTGACCAATACCTCACTTTAGCGGGTGAGTGAGGTTTGTGTGAGGAATAAATTACCAGCTGGTCAATAATCGATTCGAATCGCCATCGTTCACTGGATAGTGAACACTTGACTTGAGTTACTTCATCGTAGTAATACTGATGAAACACTTGGATAGTTATGAGGAAATGACATGGTAACTATTGTTAATTATCAATGGTAATCCTTGCTTGCTTAATTATATGGTTACTTTAGCATAAGTGCAAACATAGTTGACAGGAGAATAAAGAATTAAAAGATGACATGCTTTTGTAAATGATTTGATAAGCTAAAAGTGCTTTCTTGCAAATGAGTCAGCTACCCCACCAAAAAGCCTATCATGATCCTTGGAGTCATTTTGTTTTGGTTCTGTCGGGTAAGTCTAGCTGAGTACCTTCTCGTACTCAGGGCTTTGTTCCCACTTGTTGCAGATGGACAGATGTACTATGGTTATTGTATCAACTGTCTCTACCCTGCGATGGGCGAAGCTTAGGACCATGGGCAATGGTCGCTCACTACTCCTCGCCTGATGCTTTTGTGGGAGATGATCGCGAGCTGGCACTTTATTTTGGAAAGTTGTGTGTGTGTGTGTGCGCACTTTGAACTAATGCTTCCGCTACTTTATTCGAAACTGGTTTGTAATAACTATGTTTAAACTCCGATGTATTTTGTGCCGCAAACTACTGTGTAACTTATGAAGGTAATCGCTAAACTTATTACGATCTTGGCTGTGATGTGAAATGGTTTGAAATCCGTCGAGATTTCACGGACTACCGGGTTATACGGGCTTAAGTTTGGTAAATTGTCCGTCCGTTGGATGATTTTCTTACTTAATCTCGTATAATTGGGCGGTTCTGTTACAGCTGGCATCGGAGCATGGTTTAGCGTAATTACTGTTCATAAGTGTATTTAAACCAAAACCCTGTTTAAAAAGTGTGATTTTGAACTAAAAAAGTGTGCCAGTGGTCATATCCTGTATGCCCAGTTAAGGACTCTAGGTGGCTATCTAAGTACTAACTTGGGGTTCTGCACCATATTTCTCTTTCGTTGCTCTTACGGCGTGCTATTGTATGAGTGCCACTTAATTGAGTGGTAATGTATGGATCAGTTACCTCTACGCTTCGGTAAGTGTGAGCTGTGAGAGCATGATCGGATACACCGCCGATCTAGGGAAAGTGCTTATATGATACTTGGATAATTACATGTTTTACACATGTTTTTATAAAAGTGTCGCATGTGTGGGTGTTCCGTCCGCTGAGGCGATGCCGTCAATAGGACGATGTGTTTGGGTAGTTACTACCGTTGTACACGCATCTGGGGATTCGTGTAAAGCGTGTAGGTAGATTTACTGCTTTCATGCATTCATGGGGAATGAGCTGAAATGAGTTTTCTGCAGGTACATAACAGCGTATCGTGTAGACCGAATTAGTTACGTATATGAGAGATCGTTTGTATGCCACCAAATTCACCGTTAGATGTTTTTATTTTATAAGTTGGTGAGAACGTAAGACTCGTGCATGCATCATATTGTCTGCGCATTCCATTCATGGCATGCATTCCTCCCCTTATAAAAGGATTATCCCATTTTGATAAAAGTGACCTCAACTAAAATATGTTCTCACCGGGTAATTAAAACTTGTGCTACAGATGGCCCGCACGAAGCAGACTGCCCGCAAGTCCACTGGCGGAAGAGCACCCCGTTGTCAGCTAGCCCCGCGGGAGCACCGCAACACGGACACTTTTCTAAGCGAGTTTGGCATGCCCACCTTGCTTTGGAGAGTGCTTCATGATGTGGGGTACCCAGAGGGACAAGAGCCAGTTTACTCTTGGAGCGAGAGCCAGTTAGCTGAAGATGGGCTTGCTGTTGTAGAGATCACCGTCCCTGCTCTTGGTGATGCGCCAGAATGGGATGGTTGGCATTTGGAGTTCGAAGGACGCACTCCAGTCGAGGGTGCAGAGGGCGCAGCTTTTCGCGTCATCCGAGACATCATGAGCAGATTTCCCAATGAGTTAGCAGCAGCTTTGGCCGGTACCTTCCCGAGAGATGATCCTCGCGATGCCGTTTGGGTACAGCCGCAAGGAAGTGCCCTAGTTAGAGGCCCCAGTGAAGGACGGGCTAGCGACAACCACACCATGAGTGCCATGTATGCAGCCATCAAAGCATATCAAGGTCTGGAGAATACCTATTGGACCTTGACTGGCCTACGCGGTGATGATCGGCTTGAAGCAAGAAAACAGAAGAAGAAGCAAGCACGTGCCATAGCTAGCTTGCAGGAGCAGTTGGCTGACATGAGCTTGCAGCGGGACCGAGCTCTCGAGAGAGGCGAGAGTTCCATGCAGCAGGTACAGCGGTTGACTCAGGCCAACAGAAATGCAGATCGCCTGATGGAACAGCTAGTACAAGAAAGGAATGAAGCCTGGAACGAGAGGGACCTTCTGAGGCAGAGGGTCGAGGAGTTAGAAGAGTACAATGCCAACTTGCATGAAGAGTTCCATGCCCTCTACAATGGGATGGGCCCGTATGCTCCTCCGAACGCCGCTCAGATGGACATCGATGACGACGCCGCTGCTGCAGGTAGCGATGGTGACGCCTCCGACATCGACGATGGCCCCGAGGAGTAGGATAGTGTCCTGCGTTAGTAGCTAGGCTTGACGCGATGGCCTTCTTTTGGTTTCCATGTATCATGTTGTATCCCGTTCGACCTTGAGACTGACGATCTTTGGAGTTTGGTTGTGTATGCGATACCCGAACGCATAAAAGTCCAGTGTATATATGCTGGCAACGTGGTTGTATGGAACGTGATGTTGCATTTGAAGTAACTTAATTGGTGCTGTTGTTTAATTGGAATGAAATTATTGCGCCTCTATTTTCTTGTATGACTTGCTCTCTCCAATGAATTCAGTATGGCATGATTGTTCATTCGGACACAATTTTACAACTTCACTCAATTGTGCTTGTTGCTGAAATATGCAGATGGCCAACACTCGTCGTGCTACGTATGAAGCCGCTGAGACTGGTGGCAATGGTGCAGGAGCTGGTGGAAGTGGTGCCAACAATGTCAACCACCAGGAACCACGTCCAGAACCACATTTGCCCCCTCCTCCGCCGCTCACCGCAGAGATGTTCTTCACACAGTTTCTTGGAAGTCAACGCAGTACTGAACAGTCACAGAGGAATATGGAAGACTTTCTGCGTAACCATCGCGGAAAATGTTCAAAGAGGAAATAACCAAGGTGGTGGCCATGGAGTGAACCAGTACAGCAGTTTCAAGGATTTCATGGATACTAGGCCACCTATTTTCAAAGAAGTAGCAGAGCCACTTGATGCCGAAGAATGGATTAACACTATGGAAGATAAGTTCCGTGTGTTAAGGCTGACAGAAGTTCTGAAAGTAGAGTATGCTGCACATCAGTTACAAGGACCAGCAGGAATGTGGTGGAAGCATCACCGCACCACTTTTTCTCCTAATGCCCAGATTTCTTGGAGGGATTTCACTGAAGCTTTTAAGGGAGTTTATATTCCCCCAGGCTTGGTTGAGATGAAGCTTGGAGAGTTCTTAGCCTTGAATCAGGGTACCAAGACGGTGACCCAGTATCTGCATGCCTTTAATAACTTATGCCGCTATGCTCCAGACATGGTTGACACAGATGCAAAGAAGATTGCTAGTTTCAAGAGAGGGTTAAGTCCGAAGATGATGAAGCATGTGGGTACCAATACCCGCAACAGATTCAACGACTTTATCAGTGACTGTTTGAAGCAAGAGAAGAACAATAACGCTTACACCGCATCCAAGAATCGCAAGAGAGTGTTCGAGTCAGGACCATCCCAGTCCAGAGTTGTCTCTGCAAATCGTTCATCTTATCGTCCGTCCGCACCTGGTGCGAGGTTCAGGCCGCCGCAGCATAAAACCCAGAACTACAAGGGGCCACAGAAACCGTACAAGATGGCAGTGCCACCAACAAAGACCAACGCAGCTGCAGAACAGAGCAACTCCAAGGGAGCTATAGGGTCTGCTGGTACAGTGAAAGGGCCCTGCTACAACTGTGGTCAGCCAGGCCACTTTTCAAAGTTCTGCCCTTATCCGCCTAAAAAGAAGCAACAGACTTACAATGCTCGTGTGCACCACACCACCATTGATGAAGTTCCTGAGGGAGAGCCCGTAACTGCTGGTAAGTTTCTTGTGAACCATCACCCTGCAGTTGTTCTTTTTGATTCTGGATCCTCGCATTCTTTTATGAGTCAAGCATTTGCACGGAAGCATGAACAACTATGCACAGAATTGAGTTATGGTTATCGCATAAGTTCAGCAGGAGCTGATGTGTTAACCAATAAGATGGTTAGAGGGGCAACCCTTGAGTTAGGTAGCCGGAAGTTTCGAGTGAACCTGGTAGTTATGCCTGGACTAGTTTTGGATGTAATAATAGGAATGAACTGGATGAAAGACTGGGAAGCAGTCATAGATACAAGCAGTCGGATGCTTACCCTTAAAGATCCCCAGAAAGAGGGTACTTTCCAGGTACCATTGCCTAAAAGAACAGATCTTGTGAGTGTGACCTGTGCCATGGAAGTTGCTCCTATCCATCAGATCCCAGTGGTGTGTGAGTTCCCGGATGTGTTTCCAGACGAGTTACCTGGCCTTCCTCCAGATAGAGATGTTGAGTTTGGAATCGAGTTGATCCCCGGGATAGCTCCAATTTCGAGGAGACCTTATCGGATGCCTCCGGATGAGTTAGCTGAGTTGAAGAAACAGTTGGAAGAGTTATTAAAGAAGGGGTTTATTCGCCCAAGTAAGTCTGAATGGGGATGTCCTGCCTTATTCGTGAAGAAAAAGAAAGAGGGTACTCTCAGGATGTGTGTGGATTATCGACCTCTTAATGCTGTAACCGTCAAGAATAGATATCCCTTGCCTCATATTGATGTTCTGTTTGATCAGTTGGCTAAAGCTAGAGTGTTCTCCAAGATAGACTTAAGGTCTGGGTATCATCAGATAAAGATTAGACCACAAGATGTTCCGAAAACCGCCTTTTCTACTAGATACGGGTTGTACGAGTATCTTGTTATGTCATTTGGACTAACAAATGCTCCTGCATATTTTATGTATCTGATGAATACGGTTTTCATGCCAGAGTTGGACAAGTTTGTAGTTGTCTTCATTGATGACATTCTAGTATACTCAGAAAATGAGAAAGATCATGAAGAGCATCTGAGAATTGTCTTGACCAGGCTGAGAGATCATAAGTTATATGCTAAGTTCAGCAAATGTGAATTCTGGTTAAAGAAAGTTCCTTTCCTCGGTCATATCCTATCGGAGAATGGAGTTTCTGTAGATCCGAGTAAAGTTCAAGAGGTTATGGATTGGAAGACTCCAACCACAGTGTCAGAAGTCAGGAGTTTCCTAGAGTTGGCGGGTTACTATCGCCGTTTTATCCCAGACTTCTCGAAGATTGCCAAACCAATGACAAGTCTGTTACAGAAAGATCACAAGTTTGTGTGGACAGAGGAGTGTGAGACAGCTTTCCATACCTTGCGGAAACTGTTGACCACTGCTCCAGTTCTTGCTCAGCCCGACATCGAGAAACCTTTTGATGTGTTCTGTGACGCATCGAAAACAGGATTAGGGTGTGTGCTAATGCAAGAAAGAAGAGTCATTGCTTATGCCTCTCGGCAGTTGAGAAAACATGAAATCAATTATCCGACACATGATCTTGAGCTTGCCGCCGTAGTGCATGCCTTAAAGATTTGGAGACACTATCTACTGGGTAATGTGTGCAATATTTTCACCGATCATAAGAGTCTCAAGTACATTTTCACCCAACCAGAATTGAACATGAGACAGCGGAGATGGTTAGAGCTGATCAAAGACTACAACTTGAATGTACAGTATCACCCTGGGAAAGCCAATGTGGTAGCTGATGCTTTAAGCAGAAAGTCACATTGTCTGAATGTGCAACCCTTGCTGGAAGATGGTTTCGATCTAATGCACCCTGCCGTGCTACATAGTATTCAGGTCAGTTGTTCCTTGGAGAGTAAGATTATAGAAGGTCAGAAAGCAGACAAAGGGATATTCCACATCAAAAAGAAGATTCAAGAAGAACCCTCGAAACACTTCAGGGTGGATGAGCAAGATGTGTTGTGGTTCGACAACCGTCTTGTTGTCCCAAAGGATAGAGAGCTTAAGAATAAAATTATGGATGAAGCTCATCTCTCTAAGTTGTCTATTCATCCTGGCAGCAGTAAAATGTATCAAGAACTAAGACCTCGTTATTGGTGGACCAAGATGAAGAAGGAAATTGCAGCGTATGTAGCCAGATGTGACACATGTTGTAGAGTAAAAGCAATTCACATGAAGCCTGCCGGAATGTTACAACCTTTGTCAGTACCAAGTTGGAAGTGGGATGACATAAGTATGGATTTTATCACGGGTCTACCCACTACTCAAAAAGGTCACGATTCCATTTGGGTAATTGTGGATCGTCTTACTAAGACAGCCCACTTTTTGCCTGTCAAAATGGAATATAGACCACCTCAATATGCTGAGAAGTATATTGCAGAGATTGTGAGATTGCATGGCATACCAAAGACTATAGTGTCTGACAGAGGGTCACAGTTCACTGCTCACTTTTGGGAGCATTTACACAAAGGTTTGGGGACTAGTCTGATTCGTAGCACTGCCTATCATCCTCAAACAGATGGTCAAACTGAGAGAGTTAATGCTGTTCTAGAGGATATGTTAAGAGCTTGTGTGTTGTCTTCCAGAGGTTCATGGGAGCCATGGTTACCATTAGCAGAGTTCTCATACAATAACAGCTATCAAGAGAGTATCAAGATGGCACCTTTTGAGGCTCTGTATGGCCGAAAGTGTAGAACACCATTAAACTGGATTGAGCCAGGCGAAAGAAGGTATTATGGCATTGACTTCGTAGAGGAAGCCGAAAGGAAAGTTCATATCATCCAGCAGAATATGAGAGCAGCTCAGTCATGACAGAAAAGTTATGCAGATAAGAGAAGGAGACCGCTTGTGTTCGAAGTTGGTGACTATGTTTATCTAAAAGTTACGCCAATGAAAAAGAAAAGGTTTGGTGTGCGCAGAAAGCTGGCCGCCAGATTTGTGGGACCTTACAAAATCCTGGAACGAAAGGGTCCTGTGGCTTACAAATTGGAGTTACCAGAGTCAATGGGTGCTATATTCCTAGTTTTTCATGTATCACATCTCAAGAAATGTTTGCGCGTTCCAGAGGAAAGGATTGAACCTCGAGGCATAAAACTGAAGTCAGATCTGGTGTATCGTGAGCAGCCAGTTCGAGTTTTGGATACCAAGGAAAGGGCTACTCGAAACAGTGTGGTGAAAACATATAAGATACAATGGAGTCATCACGATGAAGGGGATGCATCTTGGGAAACGGGTGAATACTTAAAGAATGCCTACGAAGATTTTTATAATAAATGGTTCGTAACCCAAATCTCGGGACGAGATTTTTATAAGGGGGGAAGGCTGTAACACTCCGGTGTTACGAAATGCATTTCTGCATAGCAATCATATTGCACCGCATTCATAACATCATGATCATGTGTGACAATTTATAATTTGATTTAAACAAAAGCTTGAAATTAACGTATGTGATAAATTGTATTAATATGATAATCACATTGCACCAAAAACCTTGCAACTATAAATTCTACATCACTTGGAACCCTAGTTCAAATTTTGGAGCTCAAATTTTGTCAAAAACTTGTTTGAAAATAATTATGAAAAATATTCAAAATTATCCCCTATTTTAGCTTTTATTTTGTCATTCAAAATCTATCAAGAATTTTGAGTTGGCCCCTTAATCAAAGTTGTAGAGAATTTAATTTTGAGCAACTTTTATTTTTGGGCCAAATCCATAAAATGTCTTCTTCTTGTTCAAAATAGGGTTTGAAGTTTGAAATGCATTTAAATTTGAAAATTGAAAATCAAAAATCCGTTTTTCCCCTCGCGGGCCGCCGCCTCCGGTTCGGCCCATGGCCAGATCCGGCCCGCACCACCCGCGCGCGCGCGCCCGCATCGCCCCGCCTCGGCCCAGGCCCAGCCAGCCTTCTCCTTCCTCCTTCCCGCCCGCGCCCACGCGCGCTGGCGCTCTGGCAGAACAAGCGCGCCGCGTGGCGGCCGCATGCCGGCCACACCGGCCGGGTGGCGCTCGGTCGCCCCCACCAGCGCGAGCGCCCACTCCTTAACCCCCCCCCCCCCGCAGCGCCTCGCCACTCTCCCCCTTCGCTCAGCCTCCTTGCTCGTTCACCGCACGCGGCTGCCGCGTTCCGCCTCCGCCACCGCACGCGCTCGCCGGACGCGCGCGTTCCGACGAGCTCCGTCCACCGCAGACCGCTCCATCTCGCCCCGAGCTTCCTCTCTCTCTGGCGCAACCCGTGCTCACCTCCATCTCCCGCGGTAAGCCCCACAGCCACGCCAATTGCTCGCCGGAGTTCCGGCCGAGCTCGCCGTGGTTCTCCGCTCCGTGGAAACCCCACCTCCGCCCCTTCTTTTCCCTCACTCGAGCAAGCACTCCGTTCGCCTCATCCTCCCGGTGCTCGGACACCGTCTTCCGTGCCGCCCCATGGCCGGAGAGGTGCTCCCGCCGGTGAGCAGCGCCGCCGAGCCGCCATGGCCGTGGGCAAGCTCGATTTCGAGCCCCTCCGGTCATGCCAGTGGTCTCAACGGGACCGCCTCGCCTTGGTGATCACGACGGTGGTGACCTCGTCGCCGGCGACCTCGCCGTCGTCGAGATCCGCGCGGTCAGCGCCCTCCCTTGACTCGGAGCTGCTCACGCGTGGGGCCCGGTTGACCCGCGGGCCCGCCTGTCTGTCTCTGTTTGTGCGCGCGTGTGTAGATCGCCGGGTGCACCTAGCAGTTCAGCGGCTGGAGTTAAAAAGGATTTTTGAAATTGATTTTCAGAAAATGTATAAATGCTTTGGAAAAATTGTAACTTGCTCATTTTAGCTCCAAAATTGATGAAATAAATTTCTATGGACTCTTTGGGACCAGATCTATGATATAAAATTATTGCATGTCAAATTTGAGGTACTTTTCTGTAGAGTTTATAATTAACTAGTGAAATGGCTATTTTCTTGTTAAATACTTAATAAATCCTAGAAAAGTCAGAAAAATATGATTCCAAATTTATTAATCTTCTTGTGTCATGTACTTTCTAGGGAAATTTTATATCTTGGGTGTTCTGTATAAAAATATGTAGGTGTAGTTCAAATGCTTTCTATTACCATTATTTGTTATTTTTGTTATTTAAATAAATTTGAATAAAACATGCAAGTGATAATTTTTCTATAGTGTTTGTTTAGGTAATAGATAGTAGAAAAATTCCTAAATCTGTTGTTTGATACTTTTCATAATGTAAAGTATTTTAAATATCTATTTGAGGCCTTAGTTTGTTATTTTTGTATAGGAAGTTCTATTTATCCAACTGCAGTAAAATTTTTGTGTCAAGCTATTCTTGATATTAGTAATCCACTGTAATTTTATAAGATTTTTCTGAGCTACTAAAATATGTGTTGCTGTTCAACCATAGGACTAATTAGGGTTTCTATTTATTCTTAAATGCAAAGTTAGTTAGAAAATTATACTTTGGTGTATCTTTGAAGCATCTTGATTGTTTAGTACTCTCGCATGATAGAAAATAGTGGTGGTAGTTTCCGAGTACATGTTCTTGGATGACGTAGACTACCTTGTAGAAGAGTCATAAGTTCCACATAATCTGATAACGTAACACATTCATGACATCGCATGCATTCCGCATCATCATCATCTCATGTCACCTCTGCAATGCACCTATGCATGTTGCACTCATACTTCTGCATCATACAGGATCGCAGGAAGTGGTTCCGGCAGTTGTTCCCGAGGACGCAGAGGAGCAGCTCGAAGTGACGGAGCCGGAGCCAGCAGAAGCAGAAGAGGAGTCCGGTGAAGAACTTCCGGAGTGCCCTGACCATCGTCCCAGTACCTTCGAGCGAGGCAAGCCCCGGAGCATTTCTCCCCCGGTTTGCAAATAATTATTTATTAATTTTACTTAATCTGATGCATTAAGTTTAGGAGTTGTTTTCAAACGTTGCTGCATTATACCTTGTTTCACCTTGATTTACCCGATCCTTGTCACCCTGATGTCTACGGTCAATAACTGCTTAGCTTGCTTAGACCGGTAGAAGTCGGGTGATTGCCTGTCATCCGCGAGCTATAGGGGATTACCTGGTTTTATGTGAAAGAATGTCTTGTGAGAATAACTAAGTGTGGAAATGAATGTGAGGCCGGGCGGAAGTTTGCAGGGTTCTGGACTGTAGTGTCTTCCGTCTGTGTCGATTAAGGACCGTCCGATGTCGGGCCTCGGGTCATGTTGAACGCATGCCTCACATTTAGCTGGCCGAATAAAGTACCTTTCGACCGTGAAGCCGGGAGATTATTCGGGCCGAGTGGATTACCCGCAACGCACTGTACCGGAGCAGTAGTGGCAGGAAACGGGGGCGCGATGATAAGGCCAAAGAGCAGTCGGGCGGCCCCCGGGTACATGTGGTTCCTGGCAAGCTCGCGACTTTACCTGAATGGTTGACTTGGTGACCAATACCTCACTTTAGCGGGTGAGTGAGGTTTGTGTGAGGAATAAATTACCAGCTGGTCAATAATCGATTCGAATCGCCATCGTTCACTGGATAGTGAACACTTGACTTGAGTTACTTCATCGTAGTAATACTGATGAAACACTTGGATAGTTATGAGGAAATGACATGGTAACTATTGTTAATTATCAATGGTAATCCTTGCTTGCTTAATTATATGGTTACTTTAGCATAAGTGCAAACATAGTTGACAGGAGAATAAAGAATTAAAAGATGACATGCTTTTGTAAATGATTTGATAAGCTAAAAGTGCTTTCTTGCAAATGAGTCAGCTACCCCACCAAAAAGCCTATCATGATCCTTGGAGTCATTTTGTTTTGGTTCTGTCGGGTAAGTCTAGCTGAGTACCTTCTCGTACTCAGGGCTTTGTTCCCACTTGTTGCAGATGGACAGATGTACTATGGTTATTGTATCAACTGTCTCTACCCTGCGATGGGCGAAGCTTAGGACCATGGGCAATGGTCGCTCACTACTCCTCGCCTGATGCTTTTGTGGGAGATGATCGCGAGCTGGCACTTTATTTTGGAAAGTTGTGTGTGTGTGTGCGCGCTTTGAACTAATGCTTCCGCTACTTTATTCGAAACTGGTTTGTAATAACTATGTTTAAACTCCGATCTATTTTGTGCCGCAAACTACTGTGTAACTTATGAAGGTAATCGCTAAACTTATTACGATCTTGGCTGTGATGTGAAATGGTTTGAAATCCGTCGAGATTTCACGGACTACCGGGTTATACGGGCTTAAGTTTGGTAAATTGTCTGTCCGTTGGATGATTTTCTTACTTAATCTCGTATAATTGGGCGGTTCTGTTACAAGTACGAGGAGGAGATTCTCGTGCCGGAGGGAGTTTTGGAGCCACCCATTACTGACACAGCTTTTGACACTGTGTATTTCCAAGGCAAGCCTCGGTGCATAACCCTTATTTTTGATAATCACCGTATATATAAATGTTGTGCATTTACGTTGCAGGATATATATAAGCCTATGGTTTCTGCAATGTAAATGCACAAGGTATATATATATGAGTCTTATTAGTGCAGGATCGATTAGTTGCTATGCTTAGGTTTATCGGTAGCGTGAGCGACCTACCGTTGCTCACAATAGGTGATTATTATTACATTCATGATAAAATGATGGAACGAAAAATGGTGACTGTGCAGGGATATGGTATGGGTATTGGTGGGTATAACAGGTTGTGTCCCACGGCCACGGGGCTTAGTTTGGTTGCACTGTTTTCTCTGTCCATGTCAATTGAGGACCGTCTGTTGCATTGGACATTAGTCAAGTAACACACTTATTATCCCGAGCACATACTTATGGGAGCGGGAAGGCTCGTTACTCTCTTATCGTGGGTTCTAGCTCTTTCCGGACCGACTGATTGGAGGCGGGAAAAGGTGGAGGTCTAAGCACCGCACTGAGACTGGGTCTCAAGTGTGGGGTCTTGGAGTCCAAGTTTGGACAGGGACCTGGACCCCTCAATAGAAGTGGAATGGGTTGGTCTTTTTTGTGCCTGGAGTACAAGCGAGGCGTGTGTTTTTGGGGTACTCAGCTGAGCTACGTTGATTCATGAATCGCCGTTTCTACGTGACGCCATGACTTGACTACGGTCTAGCACCGTAGTAAGAACTGAAAGATAAAAGATGGAAAAAATGGTTCTGATTGCTCAACCCTTACTTGAAAGTAGAACATGTGTTTACATAGAAAGGTTGGATAATGAACTAATTATGACTGCTAATAATCTCCAAATAAGGACACGCTCTTAATATTGCTTTCTGCAAATAAGAAACCCACAAGCCATATAGCCTGTCATATTCCTTGAGAGTTGGGAAATATATTCCCTAGTTGGGTAAGTCTTGCGAGTACATTGTGTACTAAGGGTTTATTTACCCTTGTTGCAGGTGCAGCTTGAGAAGCTAACTTTTGTGTGGAGGATTCTTCTGATGGGCACAGAAGGATCCTTGTATCGCTCCGCTAGATGTTTATTTCATTTTGCTATTTAATTATCGCACTCTAAACCTTGGTATTGTAATAAAGAATTTCTGAGACTCTATGTTGTATGAAATGGACTAAGTATTATAAACTCGTACTCATTATTGAATCTTAGATGTAAAACATGGATTGTTTCGAGTTCTCTCTTGGGATGTGCTCGACGGAATCGTCTGGTTTAGCTCACTTTCAGGGTACTTAGTGTCTAGTGGAAGACAAGTGCCTCCGAAAGTGTGTTAATTCGGGCGGTTCTGCCACACGCCTTGTCGAGCTTGTAGACGTGGTTGGGATGTTTGGGGTCTTCAAAGCCCTGTGGTTGCTCTACATACACCAACTCGGATAGGGGGCCATTGAGAAATGCACTCTTCACGTCCATTTGATATAACTTGAAATCATGATGAGTGGCATAGGCAAGTAGAATACAAATCGATTCTAGCCTAGCCACCGGTGCATAGGTCTCCCCAAAATCCAAGCCTTCAATTTGAGTGAATCCTTGAGCCACCAACCTTGCCTTGTTCCTTATCACCACGGCATGCTCATCTTGCTTGTTGCGGAAGACCCACCTGGTTCCAATCACATTTTGCTTGGGCCTTTCCACCAAGGACCAGACTTTATTCTAAGTGAAGTTGTTCAACTCCTCTTGCATGGCAATCATCCAATCCAGATCATCAAGTGCATCTTCAATCCTGCTAGGTTCCAAAGGAGAAACAAACGAGTAATGTTCACAAAAACTTGCTAAATGAGAACGTGTCGTTACCCCTCGTTGAATGCTCCCCAATATGTTATCAACGGGATGATCCCGTTGAATGGAATGATGAACTATTGGATGTGGCACTTGAGTTGATCTTTGGATGGGACCATCATTGTTGGTATTTATTAACGCACGCAGAAAATTCCGCAAGCGCACGGATACTGTTATAGCTTTTACCCGGGAGTATTCTAGAGTATCGTATTTATCCACAGGGAAGCAATGGTTAAAGAGATTGATAATTCACCATCATATATCTACTAACTTAATACACCAACTAGTCTATAGTGAAGGTAAATGGTAAATGATATGAGTTATGAATAATGACACACACTTAGGAGAATTCCATGAATAAAGAGTAGATTAATTAAACTGAGAGGACAACGGGAGAGTTTAAGGTTCCTAAATACTTCTATATTGCTTTGGTTCTATTCTAGTCTAGACTAGATGATAACTAAAACATGGATAGATATAGCGATCACACAATAACACTTCAAAGCAGCAGTACCTTTCTGACTCTCGAGGGGGTGAGAAAGCGTAATCGGGGGAAGGCTACCTAAAGCTCTACGAACACCAATCCTAACGTGGTGGATTACAAAGGCCTAACATAGTTGTCACCCCTAGGGCTACCACAACTAACCGGAGGATTAGGCGCAATCTTAGGTAACCTATAGCCTAGACACCACGTCTATACTATTGATTACTACTCTAATCATGTGCGATAATTAGAGCACCTGTTACGAGCGGAGATCTCATGCTACGGTGTAACAACTATTCTAACCATACACATGAAAGGCATATAAGCAAATAGAGAAGATAATATATTAAAGCATAAGTCTTGCAAAGGTAAAGTACAAAGATATACCAGACCTCTGAAGAATTCTCTAGAACCTGAGCGTAGCTCGACTCTCCCTAACTCTCAACTAGAAGTAATCTACTACATTGGAGAGTCTAGCCCTAATTCTCCTGGTGTTGTCTTGATCCGAAGAGATGAATATGAATTAGGGTTTCAGGGATGGCTTTAGGGAGAAGGGCAGGGGTCTGTTTATATAGCCTAGGGTGTGCAACATGAGCCCTTAGATCAAACTGACTTGAAGGACGGTGTAGATGCAATCCTAGGAGGCGGTGGAGGAAGCTTCTGGAAGCTTATAGGCGGGGGCCCACCTGGCAGGCCGAGCGACACCATGGTGGGGCCGGGCGGCACCATGGTGGAGCCGACGGCCCCACCTGGCAGCCTCTTGGGGTTCGCCTTGGGGGGTTGCCTCCTGGAGTCTTCTAGAGTTGGTTTCGCGGTGGATTTGCATAATTAATTCTGACATGTAAGTCCTCCTTGACGGTTTTCTGGATAAACCCTGCTGAAAACACAAATTCACCAAAACTCATGGAATTTGTTAGTTTAAGTCCCTTGACCTATGTTGGTGATCTCAATTGTGCCCTTATACATGTTTCTTTGACGGTTTAATATAGTTGTTAACTACCGTCAACAATCATCTTCATAATCATGGTCTTGATCGATTGGAGGATCAAAACCATGGTCTTGTGGAGGGTTGACTTCACTTCTTTCTTGATTGTTGAGTTGAGGTTGAGCTTGCTCATCACCATTGATAGCACCATCTTGATGTGAATGACCTTGTGCATCATTTGATCTTCCATCATGATTGTGTCTTGTTGCGGAAGCTTCACCATGTTCATTGGATGAAACATGATGAATGGTAGGATCATGATCAACATGCACAATGGTGTCTTCATCTTCATCTTGTATTTCGACAAGCTTTGCCTCACCAATGGCAAGCTTCTTGATAGCTTTATGAGGAGCTTCTTCATTACCTACAATCTCAACATTGACTTACTCTTTTTAAGAGCCATCGGTTTCATCAAAAGTCACATCTACCGTGATTTTAATTAAACCAGTGGTTTTATTGGAAACACGATATCCATGTTCGTTAGTACCATAACCAAGCATGAAACCTTCATTGACCTTTGGCGCAAACTTCAAGCTTTTGGATTTCTTGTTAAGTATGAAACATTTGGATCCAAAAACTCTAAAGTAATGCACCTTAGGCTTTTACCGTTTAGAAGTTCGTAGGTGGTCTTTTCTCTTTTCTTGTGAAGATATAAGCGGTTGATAGCATGACATGCCATGTTGACCACTTCCGCCTAATAGTTGGTTGGAGTCTTGTACTCATCCAACATTGCTCTTGTGGCTTCTATGAGAGTTCAGTTCTTCCTCTCCACAACACCATTTTATTGACGAGTATAAGGAACCAAAAACCCATGCTTGATTCCTTCTTCATCAAGGAACTCTTCAATGTTGGTCTTCTTAAACTCCGTCCCATTGTCACTTCTAACTCTCTTGATCTTGACATCAAACTCATTTTGCACTCTTCTTGCAAACTTCTTGAAGATGCCTTGTACTTCACTCTTATCACACAAAAAGAACACCCAAGTGAAACGAGAATAATCATCAACAATTACAAAAACATATTTGTTACCACCAATGCTTATATAAGCGACGGGTCCAAATTTGTCCATGTGAAGAAACTCCAATGGCCTTTCGGTTGTGACAACATTCTCAACGGGATGTTTAGCTCCAACTTGCTTTCTAGCTTGGCATGCATTACAAATTCTATCTTTCTCAAAAGAAATATTTATTAGTCCAAGAATTTGCTCGCCTTTTTAAAGTTTGGCCAAGTTCCTCATCCCAACATGGACAAGTCGATAATGCCATAACCAACCCATGCTAGATTTTGCCATTAAACAAGTCTCGGGATTTACTCAATTTGATGTGAAATCAACTAGATAGAGTTACCCTTTTAGATGACCTGTAAATGCAATAGAGGAATCCTCTCTTCTAAAGACTTCCACACCCTTCTCCGTAAAGACACAATTGTAGCCCATCTCACAAAGTTGTGAAATGGATAACTCTGGGCAAATTACCCACTACCCATTACCCAAACCCGAAATACCCAGAACCAGACCCAAAAGACCCACCTGATTTTAATTTGGGTAATTCGGATAGTGATTCCTATTACCCAATTTTAATTTGGGTAATTCGGGTAACTACGCCAGGTACCCGAACTACCCGGAATATGAGTCTCCACTCGTCAGACTCCCTGTGGCCTGCGCTATGCACTCAAACCGAACAAGCCAATTGGCCAAACATCCCCCGTGGCCCAATAGTGCAACCTCATTACCTCACTCACTCCCTGAGTCCTTGTATCCTCCAAAACCTAGCCGCCACCTCCAGTCACCAAACTGAAGGGGCAACGGCGCGGAGCGGAGATGCGGAGGCGGAGTCATCACTTGTCGGGGCTCGTTGACGCCGCCCTTACTCCCTCGCCCACCTCTACGCTGCCCTCTCTCACTCCAACACCGCGACACGACTGCTACCCCCGTCAGGCCACCAGTTGCCACCGCGCGTCGACCTCGTGGGAGACTGGACACTGGAGAGGGACACCAGTGCATGGCGTCTTGAAGATTGAAGGACGGCTGCCTCCTTAGAATCCTCATGCAATGTACGTATTCATTAACCCTAACCCCTATGGCCCTATTCCCCTTAATATTCTTTTGAATCTATGCGCTGTGGCTCTATCTCTGTAAACTGCAATGTATGTAGTTTAGTGTAGATGAGTGGATCTGTTATTTGTCTATTTGATATGATATGATCTATGATTTTTGGTTATATGGTGATGCTAATGCTAATAATATGGTGATCTGTGATTTTTGATATTATCAATTTGATATGATCTATGATAGTGATAATATGGTAATCTATGATTTTTTATATTATCTATTTGATATGATCTGTGATTATAGTGGTCCTTTTATTTCTGTAGATGCCAGAACTAGAGGATGTTATGGAGTCAGTCACTGGCACTCAATTTGACAGTCACGAGACTCAAGCAATGGCAATGGTGCCAATGACATTAGATGGACAACCATTAGTGGAGACTCAGGAGCAAGGCAAAACTGAAGGAACTAAAAAAGTGGTCATTGATGTGGATGAGAAGGAAGCTAAAAAAGTTTAGAGGAAGGAGATGGCATCAAGGTCTGATGTGGCAACATTGTATCAAGATTAAGGACGACAAAGGACAAGTGAAGGCTGGAAGGTGCAAATATTGCCACCGTGAGATCAAGGCTGTGAGGGATATACCCCCAGATACCCTCATGGCTATACATGGGCCGCACCATCCGAGGTGGCCTAGCCCAGGCATGCACCGCAAGGCTACAAGGTGTACTAGACATTGTAATAGTACCAAATCGGATACTTTACTTGTAACCCTCATCCTCCAAAGTATATAAGGAGAGGAAGGAGTCCCCTAGAGGACAGGTCATACATCTCATAAAATCCCAGAGAGGAATCTATCTCATCCTCAATCAATACAAAATAACGGGACACAGGATATAGGTATTACGCCACTATGGCGGCCGAACCTGTATAAATCTTGTGTCTTGTGTCCTGTTACCATTCGGTTCGTGTCTTGCGCACCTGTCTACCGACTAATCTACCATCACGGGCATACCCCTCGATGGACTGCCGACCACATTTCCTCGACAGTGGCGCGCCAGGTAGGGGGTGTGCGTACAGCTTCCCAGGCGAGCAAGATGGGATTCTCTACTAAAAACTAGGTGAGTCATTCTATGTTGTTGATTAGATCAGTCTGTTCTTCGAATATCTAATACAGATTAGTTTTCTACATGTAACGACATCTCCCTCGTTCGCGATCTACTTTGCTAACATCGCCCTAGAGCTCGCTGGGATTAATATCGAGAATTAACTCGACAACAACGGACTCGGCGGCTTCAGCGGTAGGAGAGCAGTTCCAACATGCTCCGACTACGACCACGGCCTCTTGCCCTGACCACCTGCCACGTCGCAATAATAATCGCCGCAAGGAAAGGTTCTACGACAACTGTGACGCTATCATCGTGACGGATCGGAAAGCTTGAGGGCCAGACAATTTCATCACCACCGACCAGACAACGTCTCGACTAAAGCTAAGTACACTTCCAATATTTATATTTAATACAATTTTTGCTATGACGTTTCTCCACAACGTCCTCATCATGTTTTCGCTACGATGTTTCTCCACAACGTCCTTGTCATGATTATTCTTCAAATAACGTTTGTCCATGTGTACTATCTTAAAGATGACATACATCTATGCTTAACGCAAATCCCTGACCAGTCACGTTGACGCTCGATGTCTCTAGAGACGGCCCTGTCTCTGGCTTTTTCCACACGTGCATGAGCGTCTGCCCTCTGCGTTATGGGTGGTCAGCAGCGGCTCCTTAGAGACACCATCCACACGCACACGGGCTCCGCGCTCAGCGTAATGCGGGCAAGCTAGGGCTGGAAACTCAGCTACATACTAACTGGTCAGGCGATTTATGCTAAGTGTAAACACAAACCTCACATCAACACTGATGTTTACAAAGCACCGGTTGCTTTATCACATCATGCTCATTTGCAACTGACTGCTGAGCGTCATATACTATTTCATCATTACCGATTCTCTCCGGAGTTCATATATTCCTACATCACGTACTATCGCTCCACATATTTATATTGCAGGATCTTCACCGAGCTCTCGTCGCTCCTCGTCAGGCTCGTCGCCAAGCTCTCGCCGCTCGACCACGTCTCCGGCCACGCTGGGGACTCCTCGTTGAGCTTTCATCGCTCCTCGTCAGGCTCATCGCCGAGCTCTCGCTGCTCGACCACGTCTCCAGCCACGCTAGGGACTCCTCGCCGAGCTCTCATCGCTCCTTGTCAGGCTCGTCGATGAGCTCTCATAGCTCGACCACATCTCCAGCCACACTGGGGACTCCTCGCTGAGCTCTCGTTGCTCCTTGTTAGGATCATCATTGAGCTCTCGTGGCTCGACCACGTCTCCGGCCACGCTGGGGACTCCTCGTCAAGCTATCGTCGCTCCTCGTCAGGCTCATCACCGAGCTCTCATTGCTCGACCACATCTTCGGCCACACTAGGGACTCCTCATCGAGCTCTCATCGCTCCTCATCAGGCTCGTCACCGAGCTCTCACAGCTCGACCACGTCTCTAGCCACACTAGGGACTCCTCGCTGAGCTCTCATCGCTCCTCGTTAGGATCGTCGCCGAGCTCTCGTCGCTCGACCATGTCTCCGGCCACGCTAGGGACTCCTCACCGAGCTCCCATCATTCCTCGTCAGGCTCGCCGCCGAGCTCTCGCCGCTCAACCACGTCTCCAGTCACGCTGGGGACTCCTCGTCGAGCTCTCATCACAACATCTCATCAGTGCGCTATCAATCTACTCCATGCTGTTTAGATCAGAGTGCTAATCTTGGACACATCAGGGGCTTGATGCGTACATCGCTGGTGACATTGGCTAGCAAGCTTTTGGATTTATTTTCTTTAGACCCTGGCACCACATGTCTACATCACCTACTACTAGGCTCGAAGACTAAGTGGCTACACTTCACCTCACGGTGAATGTAGTGCTTTTCTTCTAGCTTACACTCCTTATCAACCAAGGAGTCTAAGTGGCTACACTTCCTAGGAAGGAATTCTTTTTCTTTTCCTCAAGAGCACCATGCATTATTCGAACAACCAACTTCTTCGGTAAATCCAGTCGGCCGATGTCACGACAGGTCGAAGACCGTCAGCAACTGCTTGGATGGTATGTTCAGTGGTCGAAGACTATAGAAGCTGAAGCCTCACTGGTTGGAAGAAGGTCATCGACGTGTTGCTTCATAATACATGGCGCTCAGGGACTAGCTGTGGGGGATATACCTCTGGATACCCTCATGGCTATACATGGGCCGCACCATCCGAGGTGGCCTATCCCACAGGATCAAGGCGTGCACCGCAAGGCTACAAGGTGTACTAGACATTGTAATAGTACCAAATCAGATACTTTACTTGTAACCCTCCTCCTCCAGAGTATATAAGGAGAGGAAGGGGTCCCCTAGAGGATAGGTCATACATCTCATAAAACCCAAGAGAGGAATCTATCTCATCCTCAATCAATACAAAATAACGGGACACATGACGTAGGTATTACGCCAAAATGGCGGCCGAACCTATATAAATCTTGTGTCTTGTGTCCTATTACCATCCAGTTCGTATCTTGCGCACCTGTCTACCGACTAATCTACCATCACGGGCATACCCCTCGATGGACTACCGACCACATTTTGTCAACAAAGGCTGACTGTTCAGTACATGGAACCCAAAGCAAGGCCCCTTGCAAGCATGTCATGGGGGAAGCTCCTACCACTTGGAGGTTTGATCAAGAAGCATTTAGAGGTGCCTTTGCTGAGATGGTAATAGAAGATGAGCAACCCTTTTGTTTTGGTGAGAAGCCTGGCTTTAGGAAATTTATGTCCAAAGTATGTCCTTGATTCCAACTTCCATCTAGAAGAACTTGCACAAGGGACATTGTATGTCATTATTTTGAAGAGAAAGCCAAACTGAAGAAGTTCTTCAAAGATTCTTGTCAGAGAGTGTGCCTCACAACAGATTGTTGGACTTCTCAGGTTCAAGATGGATATATGACTGTTACAGCAAGTTTCATTGATGAAAACTGGAATATGCATAAGAAATTGATAAGTTTTTTTGGTAAAGGGTCACAAGGGGAGGATATTGGGAAGAACTTAATGAGATGCTTAGCTGATTGGGGTTTGGATAGAGTAGTGACTGTAATAGTGGATAATGCAAGTGCCAATGACAGTGATGTTGATTACTTGAGGACGCAGCTGCAAAAAACCAATGTTGCCAAGGGCAAGTTTTTGCATATGAGGTGTGCAGCCCACATCGTGAATCTTATTGTAAGAGGTGGATTGCAAGAAGTGGACCTCTCTATTAAGCGTGTTAGGGCTGCTATTAGATATATCAAAAATGGGACTTCAAGATTGGTGAAGTTTAAAGAAATTGCTAAGGAAGAGAAAGTGGACAGCAAAGCATTTTTGAAACTTGATGTTCCGACAAGGTGGAGTTACACATATTTGATGTTGAAGGCTGCAATTGTGTATGAGAAAGTGTTCTTAAAGTTAGCTGACGATGACACTAATTATGTTATTGATTTGTCTGAAGCAAGAGATGGTTTTGGGCATCCTGATGAAGATGACTGGGACAATGCAAAGAAGATGGCACAATTTCTACAGTATTTCCATGACCTTACTGTTCGTATCTCTTCTTCTCTCCAAGTCACTTGCAACACTTTCTTTCATGAGATTGGAGAAGTCCATCTATTGATTCAAGAATGGCTGGACATTGAAGATAATTTGCAAGTATCAATGGGGATGAGAATGAAAGAGAAATTTGATAAATACTAGGGACTTTGGCACACAAATAGCAATGACAGTGACAAAGGGCAGCAACAAGAGCAAGATAGGGATAAAGGGCGGAGCAAGGGCAAGGGGAAGGAGAAGGACAAGTACAAGGAGAACATCAATTTATTCATATTTGTGGCTGCATTCCTTGATCCAAGGTACAAGTTATCTATGTACACAAAGATTTCTATTGAAGAGATATTTGGTGAGGAAAGAGGTCAATTGGTTCGGGCTGCAATTAATACTTGTGTGAGAGAGCTGTTTGAAAAATACAAGAACATGTATGCCCCAAGTGAGGAAACAACTCAAGTAATTGGTTCTAATCAATCTAAGGGAGGTGCAGGAGGAATGCTTAAAGAAAAAATCACCAAGAGGATGAAAATGAGCAATTGTTCTACCAGCACCAACAAATATGAACTTAAGAAATATCTTGCTGAAGAAACTGAAGACATAGAAAAGAAAATGGACATTCTTGGTTGGTGGAAAGTCAATTCAAATAGGTTTCCAATTTTGGGTCACATGGCTCGTGATGTGCTTGTTGTACCCATCACAACAGTAGCGTCAGAATCCGCTTTTAGCACAAGTAGACGTATCTTAGATGACTTCCGTACCTCTCTTACTCCATTCATGCTTGAGGCTTCAGTATGCACGTAGGATTGGCTTCGAAGGACTACTGTTGACGTAAAGGAGAGTACGGAGGAATTGGCCATAATAGAAAAAGGTATCATATTTCCTTACTTGCTTGCATTTGTTTCTTTACTGTATGTAATTTGAAATATGTAACTGTGTTGTGCATTTACAGAGTTGATAGAAGAATATGGTGGCAAAGGAAAAAAGAATGAGCAACCTTCTATTGACACCGCCGAGTCACAAACACCAAACAGCAACGTTCAGTCCTCAACTCCCTCCAAAACTTGAAGCTTTGAACTGTTGAATTTGTGCTCTTGTCGAGTTCGAGTACCTGTGTCTTTGTGACTGTGTCGTGCTTTGCAGTTTGCACTTGCAAGTTGCATGTGCAGAAGACTATTAAGTGCCATGTATGTCAGGTCTGAGATGTGACTCTATATGCTTGTCCTTGTTTTTCACTATTTGTGATGATCTATGGTTGAAAACTTGCACTGATCAGTTAAAAGTTATCACTTATTTTGTCTACAAATTCTATGCTGATTGCTATGATTATATAATTCCGAGCAAATTGGGTATACCCGAACCCGAACCCAAAATTATGGGTACCCATAATTTTGGATACTATTTTTTCGGGGCTGTTATCGAGTAACAATTCTCATTACCCGAATTTCCTAAAACCCGAACTACCCAACCCGAATAATTTGGGTAACCCAAACGCCCAGAGTTAGAAATGGACAACAAATTATATCTCAACGAATTCAGAAGTAAAACATTGGAAATGGAATTATCGTTTGAGATAGCAATTTTACCCAAACCGAGAACTTCTCCTTTTTCATTGTCACCAAACACAATGTTTCCACTTTGGTCATGACTAGGTTGGAATGATGTGAACATGTCCTTCTCTCCGGTCATATGATTGGTGCATCCACTATCCAACACCCAACTTGTTCCACCGGAGGAGTATTCCTACAAAGACAAATCAAGCTTTGGTTTTAGGTACCCAAAAAGATTTGGGTCCTAGGGGGTTAGTCACATAAAACTTGGGCACCCAAACACTCCTCATGATCCCCTTCCTCTTTTGGGCACCAACATACTTCACCATGATCTTGCCATCCTTGTCCCAATAACACATGTAGTCATTAGCATAGCATCGTGGGAGTAGTGCTTGTGGCTTGGAGACCTCGGATTGCTTCATCTTGATTGTCTTGTCACTTGTAGGTGGCATCTTTGGAATGTAGACCTTGTTGTTGGCCTTGCATATAAGCTTATCAAGGGCAACACCCTTATTGAACTTTACACAAGGCACACCATTGATCATGTTCCTTCCATTGGCCTTTCCATCATACTTATTGTAGCCAATGCTTTCCTTGATTGATGGATGCCTTGTTGACTTGTATATGGTCATGTTGGATTGCTCTTGACATTTGCACCCATTCATCAAGATCATCTTCAACCTTTATATCTCCTTGTCTTTCTTCTCTAGCTCAACAAGGTTAGTTGCATATGTATTTACATCAATTTTATAGCATCTTTTACAACCATTACTAGTGGAGACATTAGAGTCTTCGGTTGCCTTAGGAGAAGTTGAAGTGCTAGCCCAAAGAGTGATATAGTTTAACTCAAGATTATGGTATTTTTCTTTCAAGCTCGTAAGGCTTTCTTAAGCTATACTTTTCTCATTCTTGAGGCTAGCTATTGTGTCATTAACCGAGGAATGTTTCTTAGTCAATTTCCTAATTGAGTCATTGGCTAAAGACAATTCTACGGTTAGCTTCTCAACCTTCATCTTTTCCTCGATGATAGATGCTTCAAGTGCAAGGTTTTTCTCTCTCTATTGAGTGATTATATCCCCTTGCATCTCTAAGCATCTATCCCTCTTCTCTAATTTCTTCATTAGCATTTTTATTTTAGTAAAGGCCTTTTTACCAAATTTCTTTATCATGGTTGCTTCAATTTCTTCTACGTTCTCATCACAACTATCATACTCATCACTAGAAGGATCGGGTGAGTCATGTACCTTCTCCCCCTTAGCCATGAGGCAAGTTGAAGTGTAGTATTCATTGTTGATGAGGTTGGAGAAGAGCCTCAATGATGAAAATAGGTTGGGGAAGAGTTTTGGTGGTGAAGTCGAGTCGGGGAAGATCATGGTCGGTGATGAAGAGTGGTGGATGGCGATGTTTGTGGCTCCCTTCTTCTTCTCATCATCACTTGAGTCACTATCATTTGACTCTCACTCTTCACCAAGATGAGCTTCACCTCTCTTCTTGCCTTTGTTCTTTTTGTCTTTATCCTTGTCATGCTTGTGCTTCTTCTTCTCATTAGGACAATCGGCTATGAAGTGACCGGTTTGACCAAATCTATAGCAAAATCTCTTCTTGTACCTCTTCTTTCCATCACCATAGGTCTTGCAGTTGCTCTTCTTCATAAACTTTCTCAGATTTCTAATCACAACTGCAACCTCTGCATCGGAATCTTCTTCTTCTTCACTTGAGGAATCATCCTTCACTTTATTCTTCTTCTCTTGACTTGAACCTTGACCTTCATGTTGTTGAGTTGCTTTAAGGGCTGCGCTCTTGTTGTATCTCATTGCATTAGGATTTTGATTGTGAGCATTGATTGCATCTTCATCTAGATACTCATGATGATTGAGCTTTGAAAGAACTTCTTGGGGTGTCATCTCATCATAACCAGGCCTTTCCATGATCACGGATGCTAGTATGTTGTTCTTGGCTCTATAAGTTCTCAACATCTTCCTAGCAACCTTGTTGTCATCCCATTCGGTGCTTCCAAGAGCTCTTATGCGGTTGACCAATGCCATAAGCCTATCAAACAATGCTTGAGTTGTTTCACCTTGCAAGAACATAAATCTTTCTAATTCACCATGAAGTAGCTCAATATTGCCTTTTCTCACATTCTTGTCTCCTTTAAATGATGTTCTCAAGGCTTCCCAAATTTGCTTAGCACTTTACATTCCATTCACTTTGTTGAACTCATTCGGACCCAAACTTGAGACAAGCAAGGACACGACTTGTGCATTTTGATGGAGGTTGAATGCTTCTTCCGGAGTTATCTCTCTATCTTCATCGGTAGGAATCATCCCACCAACATCCACAACTTCCCTAAGTCTTGCGGCGATGAGGTGCATCTTCATCTCGTAAGCCCAATTGGTGTATCTTGTTCCATCAAAGTGAGGTGGCTTGCCAAGGTTGACGGAAGGAGAATGTAGAGATGGACCTTTTATGAGTTGTCCATAGTCAAAACTAAAACTAGAATAAGTTCTCTTTCCTCGAACATTCTCATTTCTTGCTCCAACATCACTTGCATTGTCTTTAGTTGCTTCATTCTTCCCACTTATTGCATCTTCAACCTTCTTGCTCAACTCTTCCTTCATCTTACTCATCTCATCTTACATCTTCTTCATTTCATCTTAAAAAAGCTTGACTTAAGTAGCCATCAACTCTCAGCTATTTGCTTGGCCATCTCGGCGGCATCGACTTTCACATTATCGGCCTCCGACATTGTTTCTTCTCACGCGGTGAAGCGCCAAGAGAAGACCTTGCTTTGATACCAATTGAAAGGATCTAAACAATGCCTAGAGGGAGGTAGATAGGCATATCTAAAAATTCTGCGTAATCTCAAAGTCAAACGTTAGTGATAGTCGGAAGTCCCAACAGTTTGGCCGGAACTTCCGGCAGCCGAAAGTTCTGATGCAAACAGCCGGGAGTTCTGGCACCTACGAGAATTTCACTACAAGTGCTAAAATGAACTTTGAGTGTGGATACCTTACAACCCCACTTCCTAGTGGTAAGATGAAGTGTTGGGGTTGCTCCTTTGACACCGGAAGGTCACCACTCTATAGATCGAGTCCAAACCCCAAGAGAAGAGTTGGGGAGGAAAACAAACCAACAAGAATAAATATGATAGCACAAATCTCAACAACAACAAGCACGCGGGACACAAGGATTTATCCTGTCACACCCATTTTTAAGGACAAAAATAGGATGCATAAAGTACTCATGTGCGCCGCAGGACATGATCGCACACATAAGTAGACAAATTACATAGTATCATCACAGTGCTTATTACATAGCGAATAAATATTTAAAACATAGTCTTGAACAATAAATAATGATGACTAATAGTAGATCTCCAGTGGAAACTCCAAACACAGGGACACGGTTGACTGGTTGACACCAAGACTAGTACTCATTACGATAATCTTCCTCAAAATCTTCATCTGTTATGGTGGAAATAGTAAGGGTGAGTCCATGTCGAACTCAACAAGTACAACACAGGGTTCATGAGGCTCAAAAGTCTAGACACTGTTTTACTGCGTTTAGCTTTTATTCATCATGTAATTAGCAATTAAGTAGCATCAAAGTAATTCACCTCCCATTTATGAACCAATGATCAATTGTAATAAAGATAATGAATAGCATTAACATGAGCATAATAATAACAACAATAATTAAACATGATATAACAACAGTGATCATCTATTTGCAAATGTTCCAAGGCCGCTCATATCCGTGTGCACGGCTAGTATACCAGTTTTTAACTCTACACAGAGGTGTACACTTTCACTATGAGTCATGACTTCCAAATACATGGGTTAGCTAGGCCCAAAACACCGGAAATCATATAAAGCCATTTAAAAGTTCGTCTAACAAGTTAGGGCCATTAGATTCACTCGGCAGGCAGATGTAGGACCCCTCTTCCCAGTGGCACAACAACTCGCAGCCTATACACACTAAGGACAGGGGCTCGCCCTACACCCAACGTGGCAAGCCATTCTTACGCCATTTAAGGTAACCACTAACAAGCTAGAAAAGGTCCTTTAAACAACTAAAGCCAAAGCCATATAGCCCTCACAGTTGTACTGTATGTCCCAGATGATCACGTACAGATAAGTCCTTATGGAGAGAAACCAGAGCATCAAAATAACACACATGCTCTAGCCCCCTTTTAACAGTAATAAAATCATCTTAATTATTGATTGCTTAATCCATTAATCAAATTACAAGATCATTGTTTATAATTTAAGCACTAGCAATAGCTACCCATATGCATACCCAAGGTTAACAAGGAATCAAGATAACAATCACTAAGTTATAATCTCTAAGCTTGTCAAGGTAAGCACATGCACATGTATGATAATTTCAGTGTATAGGTAACAAGGATAGTCCCGTGTTATACTTGCCTTGATCAAAACTCTCCGAGTGATACTGCTGATCTGGCTCAAAATAATACTCCTGATCATCCAGATACTGCTCACCTTCTATACTCGATCATCAATCAACAACATACATGCATCCAATCAAACATACACGAAGCAAACAAAGAGATATAATTAGAACAGTACACCAATAGTAACAAAACAGTAATAAAAGTTTATAAAACTCTTCTACATGTTCCTACGATCACACAGACGTAAAGATCACCAAATTCGGAATTAAAACGTGAAAGTTATGAATTTTCTAAGATTTCCTATAGATAATTAAATACTTAATTATAAACTTGAAAATTAAAGTGTCAAAACTAACTGTACAACTACACTAACATGTAGAGCTTGCAAATACAAACCTAACGCAACTTGAACAGATCAAATTGGAGTTAAAACGAAGATTTTATGACCAAAACAATCCTAGTGGCAAAACTGTAAATACCTGAAAACGTATTTTTGATTTACCGCGAGAAAATACGCTTTCAAAACACGAAAACGCATTTCAGACAATACGCTAAGGACCGCAGGTTCTATTTAGAAAAAGTTCAGGGGCTCTTTATGAAGTTTACCCCACGAAGGGGTATCTTCTAATCTCGGCCCTTGATCTAAAATCGGACGGCTGCCATTCATCCTCTATCGCCACAGTGAACAACCGAACCCCTTCCCCAGGTCCGGCCGGCGGCCTCCATGGCCGGCGTGCTCCACCTCGCTAGAGATGGCGGCTCTCCCCATCTAGACCACCGTTTGACCCGAAACTTGATCCAAACGGAAGAGAAGCTCCGTGCGAACTCATCTAAGCGTTAAGAAGTAGCTACAATAGACCGAACACGACTCACGGCAAGAAGGGGGTGGTGGCGCCATTACCGCACCATCGGTGAGCTTCAAAAACGCGATTCGAAGCATCTCCACCCAAAAGAAAAGCGTAGGATGATAGAGAAGGAGAGTGCGGTCTCACCAATGCGAAGAAAACGGCCTCAAATCCACCCGAGAGCTCCTCCCACGAACAACCGCCGGGCTCCAACTCCCTCAAGCCCTAGACCTCGTATTCTCGTGGTGGAGTTCACGGTTTAGATGAAAAACGGAAATAGGAGGGTCAAGGCTTCCTAATTGTAGCTTCGATTTGCCGTATTCGAGTAGAAATCCCCGGAAATCGCGGCAGTGAGATTCGATGTTGGAGTTCGTCTCGGTTACGAACGGAGGAAGAAGAGAACACGGCTGACAGGAGGGCCCGACTTGCCAGTGACCGGAAGAAAAGAGGGGCGCGCGGCCACTGCGGCGCTGGGCCGGCCCACACACGCGGAAAAAGGAAAGCGGCTTCAGCTTCTTCGGCCCAAGAGCAGGAGAAAGGGCCACAGGCAAGGCCAGAGGCCGACTTTGCATAGGTAAGTTGTTTTATTATTTTTTTCTTCTTTCTTTTCTTCATTTATTTACTTGTTTTCAAACTATTCCAAATAAAAATTTCCAAGCCAAATTAAAATAAAATAAATCCACTCCACAAAAGAAAATAAATGCAGCAGCATAAATGCAACACCAAATATTTTTTAAAAATTTTAATTTCCCATTAAATGTTATTTAAATTATTTGAAAACCCATTAATTCTAGGATTTGAAATTTTTGGGTGTTACAAATTCTACCCTCTTAAAAGAATCTCGTCCTCGAGATTGGACTGCTTACTCAAACAACTGCGGATATGATTTCCTCAATTCATCCTCTCTTTCTCAAGTTGTCTCTGCCTCTGAATATCGATTCCACTGTACTTTGCACATCTTAATAATCCGACTTCGAGTAACTCTCTCAGCAGTCTCTAAAATCTTGATTGGAAACTATTCATATGTAAGATCCTCCTTAACAGTCAATTCTTCTAAGGGTATCTGCTCTTCAGGCACACGCAAACACTTCTTAAGTTGTAAAACATGAAACACATCATGCACTCTAGACAAATTCTCAGGCAACTCTAATTGATAAGCAACTTCTTCACATCTAGCAATAACTTTAAATGGTCCAACATACCTTGATGCTAATTTGCCTTTCATGTTAAACCTCTTCACATTTCTCATTGGTGACACCTTCAAATAGACATAATCACCTACCTCAAAAACTAAATCTCTTCTCCTATTATCAGCATAACTCTTCTGATGAGACTGTGCCACTCTCAAATTCTCATGAATCACCCGCACTTGATCTTCTGCGTTTCTAAGAACATCTGTACCAAACACCTGAGACTCACCTGTCTGATCCCAAAACAATGGAGTTCTACACTTACGTCCATACAAAGCCTCAAACGGTGCCATCTTAAGACTCTGTTGATAACTGTTGTTGTAAGAGAATTCTGCATAAGGCAAACTCTTATCCCAACTGGTTCCATATTGCAATGCACAAGCTCTCAACATATCCTCTAATACCTGGTTGGTCCTTTCAGTCTGCCCATCTATCTGTGGATGATATGCCGTACTAAAATTCAATTTTGTTCCCAAAGATTCATGTACAGCTTTCCAAAAGTGTGACGTGAACTGCGAACCTCGATCAGATACAATCTTCTTTGGAACTCCATGCAAACAGACTATCATCTCCATATACAAGGTAGCTAATTGTACTCCCGTGTAGTTAGTCTTGACTGGTATAAAATGAGCAACTTTAGTTAATAGATCTACTATCACCCATATAGAATCATAACCTCTCTGAGTACGCGGTAACCCTACTATAAAGTCCATACCAACTTCCTCCCACTTCCATTTGGGAATCTTCATTGGTTGCAACAATCCAGCAGGTCTCTGATGCTCAGCTTTCACCCTCTGACAAGTATCACACAATGCCACATACTCAACCACATCTCTTTTCAATCCAACCCACCAATATTTCTGTTTGAGATTCAAATACATCTTAGTACTACCAGGATGAATAGAATAAGCTGACTCATGAGCTTCGCAAAGAATTGCCTGTCTAACAGCTTGATCCTCAGGTACACATAGCCTCTTTCCAAACCACAAAATCCCATTATCATCCATTCGAAACCTTGGTGACTTACCAATCACTATATCTTCCGCTATCTTCTTTAGTTTCTCATCCTTCAACTGACCCTTGTAAATTTCTTGCTCGAAGGTAGGTTCTATCACTAATTCTATTGTATTAGCAACAATTCCCAAATTCAAATATTCAAATTCAGCACATAACTCACTAGTCATAGACAACGTCCGTATCTCATTGGCATAACTTTTCCTGCTAAGAGCATCAGCTACCACATTAGCCTTACTAGGATGATAGTGTATCTCAATATCATAATCCTTAATCAACTCTAACCATCTACGTTGCCTCAAATTCAGATCAGACTGAGTGAAAATATACTTCAAACTCTTATGATCGGTGTATATATCACTCTTATGTCCAATCAAATAATGTCTCCAAATCTTCAAAGCATGAACTACAGCTGCTAACTCTAAATCATGCGTAGGATAATTCAACTCATGCTTTCTCAACTGCCTAGATGCATAAGCAACAACTCTATCTTCTTGCATAAGAACACATCCCAAACCTTGACGAGAAGCATCACAATAAATAGAAAACTTTTTACTCAAATCTGGCAAAACCAAAACAGGCGCTGTAGTCAACCTCTTCTTCAATTCCTCAAAACTAGCTTGACATTTATCAGACCACACAAACTTGGCATTCTTCTCTAACAGAGATGTCATAGGTTTAGCAAGTTTAGAAAACCCTTCAATGAACCGCCTGTAATATCCAGCTAAACCCAAGAAACTACGAATCTCGCTAACAACAGTAGGTGGTTTCCAATTCAATACATCCTTTACTTTACCTGGATCCACTGATATTCCTCCATTAGAAACAATATGACCAAGAAAAGAAACTTCCTTCAACCAAAACTCGCATTTACTTCGCTTAGCATACAGTTTATGCTCTCTAAATTTCTGCAATACCAACCTCAAATGTTCAGCATGCTCTTTCTCCGTCTTAGAAAATACCAGTATATCATCAATAAATACCACCACAAACTTATCCAAATATTCCATGAACACCTTATTCATCATGTACATAAAGTAGGCAGGTGCATTGGTCAAACCAAATGACATAACAGTATACTCATACAACCCATACCTTGTAGTAAAAACTGTCTTGGGAATATCAGAGGCACGAATCTTCAACTGATGATAACCAGAACGCAAATCAATCTTAGAGAACACACAAGCACCTCTCAACTGATCAAACAAATCATCAATCCTGGGCAAAGGATACTTATTCTTGATAGTTACCTCATTTAGTGACCGATAATCAACACACATCCTCTGACCACCATCTTTCTTATCAACAAAAATAACTGGTGCACCCCACGGTGAAGAACTAGGATGAATAAAACCTTTATCTTGTAGTTCTTTAATTTGTTTCTTAAGTTCTTCTAATTCATCTACTCCCATTCTATATGGTCGTTTGGCTATAGGTGCAGTTCCAGGTAATAATTCAATAAGAAATTCAATGTCTCGGTCAGGTGGCATACCTGGCAAATCATCAGGAAAGACATCCGGAAACTCCTCAATCACTGAATTCTCTTTAATAGCATCTTCAAGCTGATTCACCATAGCGGTTGGCTGCTTCTGCACTGCTACATTCACGTTGATTTTATCTCCATTAGGTGCAGTCACAACTACCACTTTCTGCTGACACTGAATCTCTACCTGATTTTGTTTCATTCAGTCCATACCCAAGATCACATCAATACCCGATGTCCTCAACACTATAGGAGTTATCTTAAACTCTACCCCTCTTAAAATCATACTAATTGGAAGACAATGATTATTGGTTTGCATGGTACCTCCAGGTGAGTTTACTAAGAGAGGTTCTTTCATGGCAAGCATGGGTATACTATGCATTTTAACAAAAATGTTGGAAATGAATGTATGAGATGCTCCAGAGTCAAAAAGAACGGTTGCAGGAGTGGAATGTACATTGAACGTACCGATCATAACTTCTGGTGCCTCATGAGCTGTATCAGAAGACACGTGATTCACCCTTCCAGTACCGGATTGCCTCTAGTTGCTTTTCTGGCTCTGAGGAGTCTGCTGATTCTGCTTCTCAGGACAATGATAAGACATATGTCCCTCTTTACCATAGACATAGCATCTAGTAGGCGTGTTGGGAGCACTGTTCTTCATGGGAGTGGCATTGGGATTTCCAGTGCGAGGAGTCTGTTGTCCATTCTGCTGATACTGTTGACGCTGCGGATATGAAGAACGTTGCTGAGACTGATTATTTTGCCAATTCTGAGACCACCTCTGATTTGGACTGCGATTCCACTGACTAACTGGTCCTTGAAACTTCTGATGAAAGCCATGCTGAGAATTAGTACGCTGATGGTTATTGCTTCCTGAGCTTTGTCCTTTCATTTTCCTCTTCCTATCCATCTCCCTGCGCTCATTATCAAGCACAATAGCTTTATTCACAAGCTCTTAAAAACTGGCATAGTTATTACCCTTCAATTGCAAACGAAGATCATAATAAATCCCTTTTAAGAAAAGACGATGTCTATCCGCATCTTCCCTCACTTCATTAGGAGCATAGCGAGCCAACTGCATAAACCTGTCATGATACTCACTAACGCTCATCTGTCCCATCCTGAGATTTCTGAATTCTTCCTGCTTCAGCTCAATTATACCTTCAGGAATATGACGAGCTCGAAAATCTCTAACAAACTCATTCCAAGTGATAGGAGGAGCGTTGTTAGGACGTGCAGCTTGATACGACTCCCACCAAGTCTGAGCTATCCCTTGTAACTGACTAGATGCATACAACACATTTTCCATATCATTGCATTGAGCGATGTTCAACTGTTTCTCAACTGCTCTCACCCAATCATCCGCCTCTAAAGGATCAGCAGCATGATAAAACACTGGGGGCGTCCCTTTAAAAATTCCCCATGCTTGTCTCTCACTTGAACAGGTGGTGGTCCTCCTGCAGGGGGATTGTTCTGCATGTGCTGCATGAACATCTGCATCATCTGATTCTGAGTGTGCATAAGTTCCTCCATAGTAATAGGTGGGTTAGCACCTCCACGACCCCTGCCACGACCTCTGCCTGACATCTGTTTTCAACATACAGAAAATGAAGTTCAGTATAATCTAAGATGATGTATTCAACAGATAAGCAAAATCTGATTTCTCTGGGCGAATTCCTATTTCAGCAACTTAGTAAAACTGCCATATCTCGAGTTACAGACGTACAATTCAGATGATCTTTACATGGTTGGAAAGCTTACAAAATTATCTACAACTTTTATTCATAACACTTTTTCTGATTCTGTAAATAAATTAGCCAAAAACTGAACTTAACCGAAACTGTTTCAGAATTCCAGACTGTGCAGTAACCCCAACTTAGAACAAATATATCTCTTAGCTCATAATAGATAATAAGGTGATTCTTGCGGGGTTAGAAATATACAGAAGTCTAATTATTCCCAGAAAAATTTCTTAAATTTATTATTAACGGATTTTAAGTTATTTCTAAAACATCCCAGACTGATCCAAAATCAGCAAAGGACAGAACTAAGTTTACCTCATACCCAACTAATATATTTTGATCAAACTTAATATTCTTACCCATGGAACTTGTAGGCATGTCTACAAAACTCCAGCACACATTACAAAGATCTAAATCACACATTATCATAATAACAATCCATCAATCACACAATTGTTCACACCACAATCTGACTCTCGAAATAACCAAACTCAAAATTGACTCGCAACTACTATTGTTCTTATTACATAGGGATTTTTCCTAATTCCTAATTAAGCTTCTCATAAATCTTGGGACGACCTAACTCCGCCCTTAATTGGTCGATCTCCTTATAAGCTTGCTCCTTAAGTTCTTTTTCCTTTAGCAACTCATCCTTCAAATCCACCTCATGGAGAGCCAATTCACGAACCAATCCCACTGTAGCTTGTAAAGTCAAGGATGAATCATCTGCAAGCGGCACGGTCCAAACACCCTTGTCATGTAAGAAACAAGGAAAATGCCGGAGTGCACCCTGTAATGTCTTGTCCGAGCGTAGACCATGGTAGTAAACAAACGTATTGTAGGCGACATCCTCCATGCTTGTTTCTACAGTTGCTCGGCTCACTCGGGTAATGAACTTTGACTCCACCTTAGACTCCTTAGTGGTAGGATCCCTTTTCTTGACCCATAGCTCTGTTTCCTAATAGGAATCCATCCATGGATGACTATACTCCGCACTGTGATACTCCAACGTAGCTTCCCAGTCGTAGTAGTAGTTGTCCAAGGTTCTTGTCAACATGTCATGGAAGAAAGCATCAGCTTTAGGAACCATGATCTGAAACTTCGTGGTCCACCCCATAGCTACATCCTCCATTGGTGTGTCACCAACTCTTGATTCAGCATCAGATATCTCTTTGTCACCATCTACGTGGGGCTCCTGGGGTTTGAAACGGGCAACGTACTGTGCAACTGACAGATGGGGATGAGGAGTGTCACACCCATTTTTAAGGACAAAAATAGGATGCATAAAGTACTCATGTGCGCCCCAGGTCATGATCGCACACATAAGCAGACAAATTACATAGTATCATCACAGTGCTTATTACATAACGAATATATGTTTAAAACATAGTCTTGAACAATAAATAATAATATCTAATGATAATCTCCAGCGGAAACTCCACACAGGGACACGGTTGACTGGTTGACACCAAGACTAGTACTCATTACGGTAATCCTCTTCACAATCTTCATCTGTTATGGTGGAAATAGCAAGAGTGAGTCCATGTCGAACTCAACAAATATAACACAGGGTTCATGAGGCTCAAATGGCTAGACACTGTTTAACTGCGGTTAGCTTTTAAATATTATAACTTTCAATTGAGTAGCATCAAGATAGACCACTTCCCATTAAAGAACCAATGATCAATTGCAATAATGACAATGAATAACATTAACAAGAGCATAATATAAATCAACAATAATTAAACATAATATAACAATGGTGATCATCTATCTGTAGATGTTCCAAGGCCGCTCGTATCCGTGAGCACGGCTAGTATACCAGTTTTTAACTCTGCGCAGAGGTGTACACTTTCACTGTGAGTCATGATTTCCAAATGAGTGGGGAGATCAAGCCCAAACACCCAAAAACCATATAAAGCCACTCAAGAGTTCGTCTAACAAGTTAGGGCCATTAGATTCACTCGGCAGGCAGATGTAGAACCCCCCTTCCCTGTGGCACAACAACCGCAGCCTATACACACTAGGCCAGGAGCTCGCACTACACCCAAAGTGTCAAGCCATTCTTACGCCATTTAAGGTAACCTCTAACAAGCTAGAAAAGGTCTCTTGAACAACTAGAGCCAGAGCCATATAGCCCTCACAGCTGTACTGTATATCCCGGATGATCACGTACAGATAAGTCCTTACGGAGAGTAACTAGAGCATCAAAATAATACACATGCTCTAGCCCCCTTTTAACAAGAATTAAATCATCTTAATAATTGGTTACTTGATCCATTAATCATATCGCAAGATCATTGTTCTTTGTATAAGCACTAGCCACAGCTACCCATATGCATACCCAAGGTTGACAAGGAATCAAGACATCAAACACTAAGTTATAATCTCTAGGGTTGTCAAGGTAAGCATATGCATATGTATGATAAATTTTAATGAATAGGTAACAAGGATAGTCCTGTGTTATACTTGCCTTGATCAAAGCTCTCCAAGTAGTACTGCTGACTTGGCTCAAAGTAATACTCCGAATCGTCCAAATACTGCTCACCTTCTATTCTCGATCATCAATCAACAACATACATGCATCCAATCAAACATACACGAAGCAAACAAATAGATATAATTAGAACAGTACACCAACAGTAACAAAACAGTAATAAAAGTTTATAAAACTCTTCTACACGTTTCTACGATCACACAGACGTAAAGATCACCAAAATCGGATTTAAAACGTAGAAGTTATGAATTTTCTAAGATTTCCTATAGATCAATAAATACTTAATTATAAACTCGAAAAATAAATTATCAAAACTAACTGTAAAATTATACTAACATGTAGAGTTCGCAATTACGAACCTAACGCAATTTGAATGGATCAAATCGGAGTTAAAACGAAGTTTTTATGGCTAAAACAGTGCTAGTGGCAAAACTGTGAATTACTGAAAACGTATTTTTGAATTACCCGATTGAAAATACGTTTTCAAAATAGAAAAGCGTATTCTCAGCGTTACGCCTTGGGACCGCGGGTTGATTACTAGATAACTCAGGGTCTCTTTAACAAAATTCACCGCGAAGGGGTATGATCTAATCTGAGTCCTTGATCCGGGAACGGACGGCGGAGATTGCTTCCAGACGAAGGAGAGAGAGGGCACCGGCGTCCTCCTCATCTCCGGCCGGTGGCCGCCATAGCCGACGCAAACGGCTCGCCGGAGATTCTCAGCGCTATCATTTTTGACCTCCATTCAGCCCGCGGCCGGTACCAATCAAGTGTGGAGCTCAACGCGAACTCATCCACGTAGGTTAGGGAGGCAAGAATGAACCAAAGACATGTTGCGGCTCGGGACAGCGGCGGCGCCCTTGCCGGCTTCGGCAAAACTCGCCGGAGCTCTATATTCTCGCGATTTAAGGCACCATAGACCAAAGAAAAGGCATGGGGAGGAAGAGAAGAAGATGGCGAGCTCACCAATGCAAAGAAGAAAGGCGCAGGCTCACCGGCAAGCTCCGACGACGGCGACAGTGAAACCTAGGGTTCTCAACCCTCTAAACTCGAAATCACGTGGGTCGGTTTGGAGTTAAGATGGAAAAAGAGACGAGGGGAAACACGGCTACACCTTTATAGCCTCCAACCCGACGTTAAAGAATAGGAAATCGCGGTTTCCTCGGTGGATTTGTTGGCGGTGGCGTACGACTCCGGTTCGGTCACGACGGAAGGAAGGAGAAACGGCTGACAGCGGGGTCCGCTCGGCAGTGAAACAAGGAAGGGAGGGAGCGCAGCCATGATTTCCTGGGCCAGCCCACGCGACGCGGGAGGAAAGAAAGATGGGCTCGGTTCGGCTCGGCCCAATCCGCGAGATGGAGAGAGGCAGGCCGACTCGGACGGTTTCCAGGCCGCCACCTGCACAGGTAAGCTCTTTCTTTTTTTTTATGAATTTGTTTTCCAAATATATTTCAAATACTTCCTAAACCAAAATAAAAATAAAATAAAACAAATATAGCAGCACACAATAAAAACATATGCGACAGCATGAATGCAACACAAAAATTTATCTCATTATTATTTTAGTTTTATAATTATTTATTATCTAATTCCTTCAAATTTTATTATCTCAAAAATTGGGGTGTTACAAATTCTACCCCCCTTAAAAGAATCTCGTCCTCGAGATTGGATTGCTTACTCAAACAACTGCGGATGTGATTTTCTCAATTCATCCTCTCTTTCCCAAGTTGCCTCTGCCTCTGAATATCGATTCCACTGTACTTTGCACATCTTAATAACCCGACTTCGAGTAACCCTCTCAGCAGTCTCTAAAATCTTAATCGGAACCTCTTCATATGTAAGATCCTCCTTAACAGTCAATTCTTCCAAAGGTATCTGCTCCTCAGGCACCCTCAAACACTTCTTAAGTTGTGAAACATGAAACACATCATGCACCCCAGCTAAATTCTCAGGCAACTCTAATTGATAAGCAACTTCCCCACGTCTAGCAAGAACTTTAAATGGTCCAACATACCTTGGTGCTAGTTTACCTTTCATGTTAAATCTCTTCACACTTCTCATAGGTGACACCTTCAAATAAACATAATCACCTTCTTCAAAAACTAGATCTCTTCTCCTATTATCAGCATAACTCTTCTGACGAGACTGTGCCACTCTCAAATTCTCACGAATCACTCGCACTTGATCTTCTGCGTTTCTAAGAACATCTGTACCAAACACCTGAGATTCACCTGTCTGATCCCAAAACAATGGAGTTCTACACTTACGTCCATACAAAGCTTCAAACGGTGCCATCTTAAGACTCTGTTGATAACTATTATTGTAAGAAAATTCTGCATAAGGCAAACTCTTATCCCAACTAGTCCCATATTGCAATGCACAGGCTCTCAACATATCCTCTAATACCTGATTGGTTCTTTCAGTCTGCCCATCTGTCTGTGGATGATATGCTGTACTAAAATTCAGTTTAGTTCCTAAAGACTCATGCACAGCTTGCCAAAAGTGCGATGTAAACTGCGTACCCCGATCAGACACAATCTTCTTTGGTACTCCATGCAAACATACTATTCTCTCCATATACAAGGTAGCTAATTGTGCTCCCGTGTATTTAGTCTTGACTGGTATGAAATGAGCAACTTTAGTCAACCTATCCACTATCACCCAAATAGAATCATAACCTCTCTGAGTACGCGGTAATCCTACTATAAAGTCCATACCAACTTCCTCCCACTTCCATTCAGGGATTTTCATTGGTTGCAACAATCCAGCAGGTCTTTGATGCTCTGCTTTCACCCTCTGACAAGTATCACACAATGCCACATACTCAGCCACATCTCGCTTTAATCCAACCCACCAATATTTCTGTTTAAGATCCAAATACATCTTAGCACTACCAGGATGAATAGAATAAGCTGACTCATGAGCTTCACGAAGAATTGCCTGTCTAATAGCTTGATCCTCAGGTACACACAGTCTCTTTCCAAACCACAAAATTCCATTATCATCCATTCTAAAGCCCGGTGATTTACCAATCACTATATCCTCCGCTATCTTCTTTAGTTTCTCATCCTTCAATTGACCCTTATAGATCTCTTGCTCTAAAGTAGGCTCTATTACTAATTCCATTGCATTAGTAACAATTCCCAAGTTCAGATATTCAAATTCAGCACATAACTCACTAGTCATAGACAATGTTCTTATCTCATTGGCATAACTTTTCCTACTAAGAGCATCAGCCACTACATTAGCCTTACCAGGATGATAGTGTATCTCAATATCATAATCCTTAATCAACTCCAACCATCTGCGTTGCCTCAAATTCAGATCTGACTGAGTGAAAATATACTTCAAACTCTTATGATCAGTGTATATATCACTCTTATGTCCAATCAAATAATGTCTCCAAATCTTTAAAGCATGAACAACAGCTGCTAACTCCAAATCATGTGTAGGATAATTCAACTCATGCTTTCTCAACTGTCTAGATGCATAAGCCACAACTCTGCCTTCTTGCATAAGAACACATCCCAAACCTTGACGAGAAGCATCACAATAAATAGAAAACTTCTTACTCAAATCTGGTAAAACCAAAACTGGCGCTGTAGTCAACCTCTTCTTCAACTCCTCAAAACTAGCTTGACATTTATCAGACCACACAAATTTAGCATTCTTTTCTAACAGAGATGTCATAGGTTTAGCAAGTTTAGAAAACCCTTCAATGAACCGTCTATAATATCCAGCTAAACCCAAGAAACTGCGAATCTCGCTAACATCTGTAGGTGGTTTCCAATTCAATACATCTTTCACCTTGCCTGGATCCACCGATATACCTCCATTAGAAACAATATGACCAAGAAAAGAAACTTCCTTCAACCAAAACTCACATTTACTTCGCTTCGCATACAGTTTATGCTCTCTAAGCTTCTGCAATACCAACCTCAAATGTTCAGCATGCTCTACCTCTGTCTTGGAAAATACCAATATATCATCAATAAACACTACCACAAACTTATCCAAATACTCCATGAACACCTTATTCATCATGTACATAAAGTATGCAGGTGCATTGGTCAATCCAAACGACATAACAGTATACTCATACAACCCATACCTTGTAGTAAAAGCTGTCTTTGGAATATCAGAGGCACGAATCTTCAACTGATGATATCCAGAACGTAAATCAATCTTAGAGAACACACAAGCACCTCTCAACTGATCAAACAAATCATCAATCCGGGGCAAAGGATACTTATTCTTGATAGTTACTTCATTTAGTGACCGATAATCAACACACATCCTCTGACCACCATCTTTCTTATCAACAAAAATAACTGGTGCTCCCCAAGGTGATGAACTAGGTCGAATAAAACCCTTTTCTTGTAATTCTTTAATTTGTTTCTTAAGTTCTTCTAATTCATCTACTCCCATCCTATATGGTCGTTTGGCTATAGGTGCAGTTCCAGGTAATAATTCAATAAGAAATTCAATGTCTCGGTCAGGTGGCATACCTGGCAATTCATCAGGGAAGACATCCGGAAATTCCTCAATCACTGAATTCTCATTAATAGTATCTTCAATCTGATTCACCACCGCGGTTGGTTGCTTCTGCATTGCTACATCCACATTGATTTTATCTCCATTAGGCGCAGTCACAACTACCACTTTCTGCTGACACTGAATCTCTGCCTGATTTTGCATCATCCAGTCCATACCCAATATCACATCAATCCCAGATGTTCTCAACACTATAGGAGTTATCTTAAACTCTACCCCCCTTAATACCATACTAATTGGAAGACAACGATTACTGGTTTGCATGGTACCTCCAGGTGAATTTACTAAGAGAGGTTCTTTCATAGCTAGCATGGGTATACTATGCATTTTAACAAAAATATTGGATATGAATGTATGAGATGCTCCAGAGTCAAAAAGAACAGTTGCGGGAGTGGAATGTACATTGAACGTACCAATCATAACTTCTGGTGCATTATGAACTGTATCAGAAGACACGTGATTCACCCTTCCAGTACCCAAATGCCTCTGGCTGCTCTTCTGGCTCTGAGGAGTCTGTTGGTTCTGCTTCTCAGGACAATTATAAGACAAATGGCCCTCTTTACCACAGACAAAGCATCTGATAGGAGTACTGGGAGAATTATTCTTCATGGGGGTAGCATTGGGATTCCCAGCGCGAGGAGTCTGTTGCCCACTCTGCTGATACTGTTGACGCTGTGGATATGATGAACGCTGTTGCGACTGATTGTTTTGCCAATTTTGGGACCACCTCTGATTTGAATTGCGATTACCCTGGCTAACCGGTCCCTGAAACTTCTGATGAAAGCCATGCTGAGAATTTGTGCGCTGACGGTTGTTGCTTCCTGAGCCTTGCACCTTCATCTTTCTCTTCCTATCCATCTCCTTACGCTCATTATCCAGCACAATAGCCTTGTTCACCAGCTCTTGAAAGCTAGCATAATTATTCCCCTTCAGTTGCAAGCGAAGGTCATAATAAATTCCCTTCAAGAAAAGACGTTGCTTGTCTGCATCTTCCCTAACTTCATTGGGAGCATAGCGAGCCAACTGGGTAAACCTGTCATGATATTCACTCACACTCATCTGTCCCATCCTCAGGTTTCTGAATTCTTCCTGCTTCAGCTCAATTATACCTTCAGGAATATGACGAGCCCGAAAATCTCTAACAAACTCATTCCAAGTGATAGGAGGAGCATTGTCAGGGCGTGCAGCCTGGTACGACTCCCACCAAGTCTGAGCTGTCCCTTGTAACTGACCAGATGCATACAACACCTTCTCCATATCATTGCATTGGGCGATGTTCAGCTGTTTCTCCACTGCCCTCACCCAATCATCTGCTTCTAAAGGATCAGCAGCATGAGAAAACACTGGAGGGCGTCCCTTCAAAAATTCTCCACGCTTATCCCTTACTTGAACAGGTGGTGGTCCTCCAACAGGGGGATTGTTCTGCATATGCTGCATAAACATCTGCATCAGCTGATTCTGAGTTTGCATGAGTTCCTCCATAGTAACGGGTGGATTAGCACCCCCACGACCTCTGCCACGACCTCTGCCTGACATCTGTTTCCAAAACACAGAAGATGGATTTTCAGTACAAACCAAGATGATGTATATAATAGATAAACAAAATCTGATTTTCTGGGCGAACTCCAATTTCAGCAACTCAGTAAAACTGTCATATCTCGAGCTACAGACGTCCAAATCAGGTGATCTTTACATGGTTGGAAAGCTTATCAAATTATCTACAACTCGTATTCACAACACTTTTTCTGATTCTGTCAATAAATTAGTCAAAATCTGAACTTAACAGAAACTGTTCCCGAATTCCAGACTGTGCAGTAACTCCAACTTGAAACAGGTATATCTCTTAACTCATAATAGATATTAAGGTGATTCTTGTGGGATTAGAAAGATACAGAAGTCTAATTATTCCCAGTAAAATTTCTTAATTTTCCCACGAACGGATTTTAAGTTATTTCTAAAACATCCCAGACTGATCCAGAAATCAGCAAAGGACAGAACTAAGTTAACCTCATGTTCACTAATATATCTTGATCAATCTTAATATTCTTAACAATAGAATTTGTAAGCATGTCAACAAAACTCCAGCACACATTACAAAGATCCAAATCACACATTATCATAATAACAATCCATCAATCACACAATTGTTCACACCACAAACTGACTCTTAAAACAATCCAAACTAGAAATTAACTCGCAACTACTATCGTTCTTATTACATAGGGATTTTCCTATTTCCTAATTAAGCTTCTCATAAATCTTAGGACGACCTAACTCCGCCCTCAATTGGTCAATCTCCTTGTAAGCTTGCTCCTTAAGTTCCTTTTCCTCCAGCAACTCATCCTTCAAATCCGCCTCATGAAGAGCCAATTCACGAGCTAACGCCACCGTTGCTTGCAAAGTCAAGGAGGAATCATCTGCAAGTGGCACGGTCCAAATACCCTTGTCATGCAAGAAGCAAGGAAAGTGCCGAAGTGCACCCTTTAGCGTCTTGTCCGAGCGTAGACCATGGTAGTAAACGAATGCATTGAAAGCGACATCCTCCATGCTTGTCTCCACGGTTGCCCGGCTCACTCGGGTAATAAACTTTGACTCCACCTTAGGCTCCTTAGTGGTAGGATCCCTTTTCTTGACCCATAACTCCGTCTTCCAATAGGAATCCATCCATGGATGACTATACTCCGCACTGCGATACTCTAGAGTAGCCTCCCAGTCGTAATAGTAGTTGTCCAAGGTTCTTGTCAATATATCATGAAAGAAAGCATCAGCCTTAGGAACCATGATATGAAACTTCGTAGTCCACCCCATAACTACATCCTCCATAGGTGTATCACTAACTCTTGATTCAGCATCAGATAGCTCTTGATCACCCTCTTCCTTTGGCTCCTGGGGTTTGAAACGAGCAACATATTGTGCAGCTGACAGACGAGGATGAGGAGGCATCTACAAGATTTAGACATAGATTAGATAGAATCAATGTATTTTCGCAATAGAATAAAGTAGAGGAAGCATAAAACTTTAGTAATTAACAAGGTAAAAAGAGGAAGCATGAATTAGATGAAGTATGGGTGCTATCAACGACCATTCTAACTAGGCTTGCGTCCTACAGTCAACACGGCTCTGATACCAATCTGTCACACCCATTTTTAAGGACAAAAATAGGATGCATAAAGTACTCATGTGCGCCCCAGGTCATGATCGCACACATAAGCAGACAAATTACATAGTATCATCACAGTGCTTATTACATAACGAATATATGTTTAAAACATAGTCTTGAACAATAAATAATAATATCTAATGATAATCTCCAGCGGAAACTCCACACAGGGACACGGTTGACTGGTTGACACCAAGACTAGTACTCATTACGGTAATCCTCTTCACAATCTTCATCTGTTATGGTGGAAATAGCAAGAGTGAGTCCATGTCGAACTCAACAAATATAACACAGGGTTCATGAGGCTCAAATGGCTAGACACTGTTTAACTGCGGTTAGCTTTTAAATATTATAACTTTCAATTGAGTAGCATCAAGATAGACCACTTCCCATTAAAGAACCAATGATCAATTGCAATAATGACAATGAATAACATTAACAAGAGCATAATATAAATCAACAATAATTAAACATAATATAACAATGGTGATCATCTATCTGTAGATGTTCCAAGGCCGCTCGTATCCGTGAGCACGGCTAGTATACCAGTTTTTAACTCTGCGCAGAGGTGTACACTTTCACTGTGAGTCATGATTTCCAAATGAGTGGGGAGATCAAGCCCAAACACCCAAAAACCATATAAAGCCACTCAAGAGTTCGTCTAACAAGTTAGGGCCATTAGATTCACTCGGCAGGCAGATGTAGAACCCCCCTTCCCTGTGGCACAACAACCGCAGCCTATACACACTAGGCCAGGAGCTCGCACTACACCCAAAGTGTCAAGCCATTCTTACGCCATTTAAGGTAACCTCTAACAAGCTAGAAAAGGTCTCTTGAACAACTAGAGCCAGAGCCATATAGCCCTCACAGCTGTACTGTATATCCCGGATGATCACGTACAGATAAGTCCTTACGGAGAGTAACTAGAGCATCAAAATAATACACATGCTCTAGCCCCCTTTTAACAAGAATTAAATCATCTTAATAATTGGTTACTTGATCCATTAATCATATCGCAAGATCATTGTTCTTTGTATAAGCACTAGCCACAGCTACCCATATGCATACCCAAGGTTGACAAGGAATCAAGACATCAAACACTAAGTTATAATCTCTAGGGTTGTCAAGGTAAGCATATGCATATGTATGATAAATTTTAATGAATAGGTAACAAGGATAGTCCTGTGTTATACTTGCCTTGATCAAAGCTCTCCAAGTAGTACTGCTGACTTGGCTCAAAGTAATACTCCGAATCGTCCAAATACTGCTCACCTTCTATTCTCGATCATCAATCAACAACATACATGCATCCAATCAAACATACACGAAGCAAACAAATAGATATAATTAGAACAGTACACCAACAGTAACAAAACAGTAATAAAAGTTTATAAAACTCTTCTACACGTTTCTACGATCACACAGACGTAAAGATCACCAAAATCGGATTTAAAACGTAGAAGTTATGAATTTTCTAAGATTTCCTATAGATCAATAAATACTTAATTATAAACTCGAAAAATAAATTATCAAAACTAACTGTAAAATTATACTAACATGTAGAGTTCGCAATTACGAACCTAACGCAATTTGAATGGATCAAATCGGAGTTAAAACGAAGTTTTTATGGCTAAAACAGTGCTAGTGGCAAAACTGTGAATTACTGAAAACGTATTTTTGAATTACCCGATTGAAAATACGTTTTCAAAATAGAAAAGCGTATTCTCAGCGTTACGCCTTGGGACCGCGGGTTGATTACTAGATAACTCAGGGTCTCTTTAACAAAATTCACCGCGAAGGGGTATGATCTAATCTGAGTCCTTGATCCGGGAACGGACGGCGGAGATTGCTTCCAGACGAAGGAGAGAGAGGGCACCGGCGTCCTCCTCATCTCCGGCCGGTGGCCGCCACAGCCGACGCAAACGGCTCGCCGGAGATTCTCAGCGCTATCATTTTTGACCTCCATTCAGCCCGCGGCCGGTACCAATCAAGTGTGGAGCTCAACGCGAACTCATCCACGTAGGTTAGGGAGGCAAGAATGAACCAAAGACATGTTGCGGCTCGGGACAGCGGCGGCGCCCTTGCCGGCTTCGGCAAAACTCGCCGGAGCTCTATATTCTCGCGATTTAAGGCACCATAGACCAAAGAAAAGGCATGGGGAGGAAGAGAAGAAGATGGCGAGCTCACCAATGCAAAGAAGAAAGGCGCAGGCTCACCGGCAAGCTCCGACGACGGCGACAGTGAAACCTAGGGTTCTCAACCCTCTAAACTCGAAATCACGTGGGTCGGTTTGGAGTTAAGATGGAAAAAGAGACGAGGGGAAACACGGCTACACCTTTATAGCCTCCAACCCGACGTTAAAGAATAGGAAATCGCGGTTTCCTCGGTGGATTTGTTGGCGGTGGCGTACGACTCCGGTTCGGTCACGACGGAAGGAAGGAGAAACGGCTGACAGCGGGGTCCGCTCGGCAGTGAAACAAGGAAGGGAGGGAGCGCAGCCATGATTTCCTGGGCCAGCCCACGCGACGCGGGAGGAAAGAAAGATGGGCTCGGTTCGGCTCGGCCCAATCCGCGAGATGGAGAGAGGCAGGCCGACTCGGACGGTTTCCAGGCCGCCACCTGCACAGGTAAGCTCTTTCTTTTTTTTTATGAATTTGTTTTCCAAATATATTTCAAATACTTCCTAAACCAAAATAAAAATAAAATAAAACAAATATAGCAGCACACAATAAAAACATATGCGACAGCATGAATGCAACACAAAAATTTATCTCATTATTATTTTAGTTTTATAATTATTTATTATCTAATTCCTTCAAATTTTATTATCTCAAAAATTGGGGTGTTACAAGGAGGCATCTACAAGATTTAGACATAGATTAGATAGAATCAATGTATTTTCGCAATAGAATAAAGTAGAGGAAGCATAAAAATTTAGTAATTAACAAGGTGAAAGGATTAAGCATGAAATAAGTGAAGCATGGATGCTAATAACGACCATTCTAACTAGGCTTGCGTCCTACAGTCAACACGGCTCTGATACCAATCTGTCACACCCATTTTTAAGGACAAAAATAGGATGCATAAAGTACTCATGTGTGCCCCAGGACATGATCGCACACATAAGTAGACAAATTACATAGTATCAACATAGTGCTTATTAAATAGCGAATAAATATTTAAAACATTGTCTTGAACAATAAATAATGATGACTAATAGTAGATCTCCAGCGGAAACTCCAAACACAGGGACACAGTTGACTGGTTGACACCAAGACTAGTACTCATTACGATAATCTTCCTCAAAATCTTCATCTGTTATGGTGGAAATAGCAAGGGTGAGTCCATATCGAACTCAACAAGTACAACACAGGGTTCATGAGGCTCAAAAGGCTAGACACTGTTTTACTGCGTTTAGCTTTTATTCATCATGTAATTAGCAATTAAGTAGCATCAAAGTAATTCACCTCCCATTTATGAACCAATGATCAATTGTAATAAAGATAATGAATAGCATTAACATGAGCATAATAATAACAACAACAATTAAACATGATATAACAATAGTGATCATCTATCTGTAAATGTTCCAAGGCCGCTCATATCCGTGAGCACGGCTAGTATACCAGTTTTTAACTCTACACAGAGGTGTACACTTTCACTGTGAGTCATGACTTCCAAATCCATGGGTTAGCTAGGCCCAAAACACCAGGAATCATATAAAGCCATTTAAAAGTTCGTCTAACAAGTTAGGGCCATTAGATTCACTCGACAGGCAGATGTAGAACCCCCCTTCCCAGTGGCACAACAACTCGCAGCCTATACACACTAAGGACAGGGGCTCGCCCTACACCCAACGTGGCAAGCCATTCTTACGCCATTTAAGGTAACCACTAACAAGCTAGAAAAGGTCCTTTAAACAACTAAAGCCAGAGCCATATAGCCCTCACAGCTGTACTGTATGTCCCGGATGATCACGTACAGATAAGTCCTTATGGAGAGAAACCAGAGCATCAAAATAACACACATGCTCTAGCCCCCTTTTAATAGTAATAAAATCATCTTAATGATTGATTGCTTAATCCATTAATCAAATTACAAGATCATTGTTCATAATTTAAGCACTAGCAATAGCTACCCCATATGCATACCCAAGGTTAACAAGGAATCAAGATAACAATCACTAAGTTATAATCTCTAAGGTTGTCAAGGTAAGCACATGCATATGTATGATAATTTCAGTGTATAGGTAACAAGGATAGTCCCGTGTTATACTTGCCTTGATCAAAACTCTCCGAGTGATACTGCTGATCTGGCTCAAAGTAATACTCCTGATCATCCAGATACTGCTCACCTTCTATACTCGATCATCAATCAACAACATACATGCATCCAATCAAACATACACGAAGCAAACAAAGAGATATAATTAGAACAGTACACCAATAGTAACAAAACAGTAATAAAAGTTTATAAAACTCTTCTACACGTTCCTACGATCACACAGACGTAAAGATCACCAAATTCAGAATTAAAACGTGAAAGTTATGAATTTTCTAAGATTTCCCATAGATAATTAAATACTTAATTATAAACTTGAAAATTAAAGTGTCAAAACTAACTGTACAACATGAAAACGTATTTTTGATTTACCGCGAGAAAATACGCTTTCAAAACACGAAAACGCATTTCAGACAATACGCTAAGGACCGCGGGTTCTATTTAGAAAAAGTTTAGGGGCTCTTTATGAAGTTTACCCCGCGAAGGGGTATCTTCTAATCTCGGCCCTTGATCTAAAATCGGACGGCTGCCATTCATCCTCTATCGCCACAGTGAACAACCGAACCCCTTCCCCAGGTCCGGCCGGCGGCCTCCATGGCCGGCGTGCTCCACCTCGCCGGAGATGGCGGCTCTCCCCATCTAGACCAACGTTTGACCCGAAACTTGATCCAAACGGAAGAGAAGCTCCATGCGAACTCATCTAAGCATTAAGAACTAGCTACAATAGACCGAACACGACTGACGGCAAGAAGGGGGCGGTGGCGCCATTACCGCACCATCGGTGAGCTTCAAAAACGCGATTCGAAGCATCTCCACCCAAAAGAAAAGCGTAGGATGATAGAGAAGGAGAGTGCGGTCTCACCAATGCAAAGAAAACGGCCTCAAATCCACCCAAGAGCTCCTCCCACGAACAACCACCGGGCTCCAACTCCCTCAAGCCCTAGACCTTGTTTTCTCGTGGTGGAGTTCACGGTTTAGATGAAAAACGGAAATAGGAGGGTCAAGGCTTCCTAATTGTAGCTTCGATTTGTCGTATTCGAGTAGAAATCCTCGGAAATCGTGGCGATGAGATTCGATGTTGGGGTTCGTCTCGGTTACGAATGGAGGAAGAAGAGAACACGCTGACAGGAGGGCCCGACTTGCCAGTGACCGAAAGAAAAGAGGGGCGCACGGCCACTGCGGCGCTGGGCCGGCCCACACGCGCGGAAAAAGGAAAGCGGCTTCGGCTTCTTCGGCCCAAGAGCAGGAGAAAGGGCCACAGGCCGGCCGAGCGGCTTCCAGGCCAACTTTGCACAGGTAAGTTGTTTTATTATTTTTTTCTTCTTTCTTTTCTTCATTTATTTACTTGTTTTCAAACTATTCCAAATAAAATTTTCCAAGCCAAATCAAAATAAAATAAATCCACTCCACAAAAGAAAATAAATGCAGCATCATGAATGCAACACCAAATATTTTTTAAAAAATTGAATTTCCCATTAAATGTTATTTAAATTATTTGAGAACCCATTAATTCTAGGATTTGAAATTTTTGGGTGTTACATATCCCGAGGTTCGGCAACCTCACAAAGGAGCTCCTATGTCCTCATTGTCGAGGTGACAACAAATATCAGAGTCTCTTCCACCTCCTTGCCTCTCTCAAAGCAACCACAAAGGTCACTCGAGCTTTCCACTAAGAAATCAAGGGTAATACAAACTTTCCAAGGCTCTTCCATAAGATGGAAGCTCTTGGGCGACGCCTAGCCAGCTAGAAGCAAAGCTCCAAGAGTAATAGATGCAAATCCAACCGGCTTGACGAAGAAATCGAGTGCTCAAGCTTGCCAAAGTGATTCTCTCAATGCAATCCACTCTCCTTTCACTCAAAACCCTAGGTAAATCGAAGATTGGAGCAAAGAGGAGAGGAGAGGGGTGCCTTGAATGCTTGGGAGATATTTTGGATGAAGGTTTGTGAGCAATGAATGAGTGGGTAGCGGTTAGAAGAGAGAAGAGAGCTATTTATACTCATAGTAGGATCCAATCGTTCAGATCTACATCGGAAGTTCCGACACAGATCGCTAGAACTTCTGGCCCTTCTACAAAATACTGTTCATGGCGCAGTCAAAAGTGGTCAACATAGCCAGAGCTGGGACTCCCGGTGGAACGTCGGAACTTCCGGTAGCCGGGACTTTTGACTTTCGTCGGGACTCCCGACGACCAGCCGAGCCATGGGGCTAAGTCCCAGGGCGTCGGGACTTCCGGCACCCGAAACTCCTGACTCCTGTTGGGACTTCCGAAGAGTGAAGGTGCACAGGCGGGCTGGCGGCTAAGTTTGCAGGTGCCGGGGCTTCCAGCACCAAACATTGGGACTTCTGACTATAAAAAGTCCACAAACATGTATAAGTGTTCGTGAAGTGATTTTGTGCCTTTTTTAATTTATTATTATGCTTGGGCACTCTATCTTCCTCAGACCACCTAAACTTGCATCCCTCCTTATAGTACGGCATATCTAAACTCATAACAAAATATAAAAGCCTTGGAGAGCACTTTGAGTTCATCCGCCTTTTCAACTTCAAGAATTAAGGGATACCATTTCATCTTAAATCAACTCTTTAAAAATTTTCAAGGGACTAAAGCTGCAATACATCTCATTAAGATCTCATTAGTCCCTAATTTGGATATCATTAATACACCAAAACCCACATAGGTGGCAAATGCACTTTCAATCTTCCCATTTTTAGTAATTGATGACAACCAACTTAGGCTTTTATAAGAATGAAAGAATTTAAAGCTTTTGAACCCCAAAATTTATGAATAGCTCCCCCTTAATATATGCAATGAATTTGAATTTCAATGATGATCAACCTAAGTCTAAGCACCACGCTTACACTTATGATTAATACTTTACTCCCCCTAGGAAGAGAATAAAGCACTCAAAAGAGTCACGATCCTGATGAACAATATAAACAAATGCTTACTTAAATCAAAAATTGATTACCAGAGGAATCTCAGAAGCAAGCTCAGGTAGAACTTAGATCCGCCAAGGTACAAGCCGTAGAGAGAGCACTGACAGGCCAGCACCTCCTCCAAACTCTTCCCTCACTCTCTATCTCACTATTTCTGTTTATAAGACTAAATCCTATGGAGGACTAATCTTCTCTTGATAGTTGGCTTTGAACCTCATGAGGAGAATATGAACTAGGGTTTTAGGATAGCTCCAAGGAGGGGGTCAGGGGCTGGTATATATATGAGAGATGGAGTAGAGGGCAAGGAATTACCACGTCATCGATCTGCGTCACCTCCCTCGACCACCGTTGGATAAACCAACCTAAACCGCCTTAGAATTAATGGTGTAGATCGTAGGAAGGAGTACGAGATGACAAAGGGTGAGTGGGCTCTAGGCCAGGCCGAGCGGCCTCCTTAGTGGGGCGGCCAGCCCACTATGGTGAGCTTTTGGCCCACGCTTCGGCGTGGTGTCTTCTGAAACCTTTTAGAGTTGTCTTTCGTAGTTTTCGCGGGTTGAATCACTTATTGTCGTCGGTTTGCTTGTTTGGAGTGTATGACAGTGGTCCTGGGGCTATTTTCTGGATAAATCCTCCTACATATAAATATTCATCAAAGCTCGTGGAATTTATTAGTTTAAACCCCTATACCTATGTTTGGTGATGGAATTAAGTATAAATGCTGGTTATGTTGACGGTTTATAATCGGTATTAGTGACCATCAACAAGCTTTTCCAAGCTTAATCTTTACCAGTCCCTAAGCAAAGCTAAACTCAGCAATGGATCAGAAGTTGCTATAATGCTTTCACGCCTCAAAGTACACATGCGTTCAATCAAAATTTCTTCTCCGGATTAGAATAAACTAATATGACTTTTAAACTTACCCATATTACCTTCAACCATAGGGCTTCTTAGCCTTCACTTGGGTCTTGAGCAATTGAAAGACAGAACAATCAAGTTAAGCACTATGTCTCAAGTTCTTTGTTTCACCATTGTTCCAGAGTTGTTTATAAGTTTTCAAAATAAAACTCAGAGATTTCATTGTATGAAACTCTCAAGTCTCAATATATATATAGTATTTGTGGATCCTCACCAAGGCAATAAAGATGTTATGTCATTTTCTCTTCCTACTACTAAGGCTTATGCAGAGATCATAGGTAGGGAGAAAGCTAAAGCTTACTTGCAATGCATATATTGTAAAGTCAAACAATAGATCCAAAGAGAGTTAAGTCATATAATCAAATCAAGATGTGCATGTGTGTTGATATATGGTGGATAATCCTAATTCTACTTTGTTCTTTAAAAATATATCTCTTTTAAATTTTGAAAACATTTGCTAGAGAACAGGGGCTCTCTTATTCATCTCTTTTTTTTAGACGGGCATTTAAGTACTCATTGTTTTAGATATCTCAGACACTTATCTTTTTTTTCAACCCTTTTTTTTCTTTTTTTTCTCTTTTTTCATGAATAACTTTTGCATAGTCCTATGTCTTTTTTCTACAACAAAACTTTGAGAGAGATATCAACAAGAACTTGGAGCATTTATTTGGTGAATGGAAAACCTAATATGTTCTTGTGTTCACTCCCAGTGTAGGAGTAGAATATTTTTTGGTGGATCTAGATGGAATGCATGTTTTTGCGTCTACCCCTAGTGTAGGAGTAGTGCATATGTGGGTAGTGTGTACGTGATCTTGATTTTAAGAGCATGCCAAACCTCTCATAAGGCATCAACAAAGCTCGACAAAACTCAATGCAAAAGCAAACAACATATATATGAAAATTTTCCTAGCCTAAATAACATGTACGGCTCTAGTGAGAATTCAAGCTTTGTCATACAGGAACTCATAATATAGCATTTTTATGTTTTTCAAAAGATAATTCTCCGAATCTTTAGTGTCACTTGGAACTAGATAACCATCAGCTCTGACCATCTCATATCATATCCATCAATTACCTAGACTTAGATCAAGCATTTGCTATCCATGAGTTTCAAGTTCATAGTAAATCCTTATATCAAAACAATATTATCCAAAACTCGGAAGAATTCAAGGCTGAAAACTAGGTACTTGAAAGGAATTACAACAGAACAACTATTTATTATTTTCATTTAAGAGATTACTCTGAGTCCTCTTTATTTACTAACAACTCTTAAAAATAAATTAAAGCAAACTAGACACACCTTTTATTTTGTTTTTGACTTTACTGGATCACACATTATTACTATAGCTATATATATTTGTTATAAAAATAACTTTTTTATTTTATTTCAGCATCATTTTTTACTACTGAAAAGAAACTAAAATTAAAATAAAAGGGAAAAGGATACTTCCCTGGTACATAGGAGTGCTTCTCCCACAAGCTAGCTCTTTCGGTGAGGGTTCGGTGTTGTAGGTCCTTCGAACCGGACTTCTCCTTGTGAAGTATATTGATCGAGTACCTTGGTTTGTTCTAAAGACGAAGATTCTTGTGATGACATATCTAATGGTGATGTCACCTTTTTTTGTCAAACATGTCTTGGTTTTTGAATTTGATTTTAGGTTGATAGGTTCAGAACTTTCACTTATAGAAATTGGGGAATCGACTGTCTTCCTCCCACACTTTGCTTGAAGTGTCCTACTCATAAGACAAGGTAGAGATCAAGTGTATGGGCTCTGTTGGTGAAAAAACACCAATAGAACCAAAATTTTAGTTACTCTTCTCTAACCTTGGGCACATGGAACAAGATAAAGTTGATGTTGTGTGTTTTGTTCAATTATGTCATGGGTGATAAGATCAAAAGATTAAGCATGAGTGTAGCATTTAAGCACATTTGGCTAAAATGGTTGAATTGCTTAACCCATGAAAGAATTGTCTATCTGTGAATAATGTATCAATCTTTATATGATTATGACTATCATCTTCCAGAGATCAAATGTGCAACTTTTTAGCTCATTTGGTTAAAACTATGGTATCAAGAAAGTGATGCTAGGAACAAGTTTAAAGAACTAAACATGTTGAGTTAATCAGGTTAGATCAAGTGAAATTGTAACTCAAACATGTTTGTTTCTTATTTGTGTGCCTACCAGAGTCAAGAAAAAACTTTAAATAATGACCATTTACCTTAGGATGTTACCTTTGTCATTGAAGCATGAAGACACCATATGACTAAGGGTAGATGAGTCGTGATGGTCCTTCTCTTTTACTTGAAGTTTTCCTTGTTTGGCTATCCTTGCAGCTTGAGTTGTTCATGCGCTTTTTGTCTCCTAGGTTGCACTCCTTCTTTCTCATCCTGTTGTCATGCCATCTTTTTGCTCCTCGATCTTTTGACATCTTGTTAGACCTTTCACTTTACTCATTTTTATGCCTGCAATGAATTAGTGGACAACACATACCTGAAGGAATATACAATTTTAAAGTACGGGTTGTTTGTCTAGAATTTTTTAGTTTTCCTCTATGCTAATGAAAAGATGGTGTTTGAATTACTTTAGCATAGATTTTATTTATCATGTTCTATACAAGCATGGCCCATGGCAAAGGTAACTTGCAGCTAAAGACAAAGTGAATGATCTTTGATACTTACCATTCTTTCATCCATGTTGAATGAGGTACGTAGTTCTTGTATCTCTGATGAATGAGTTGTGTCTTCTTGTGCAAAGTTATTGAAGTTCGTCATACCTTGCTTCATCTCCGATTTGAATTCATCTCGTGACTGACCTAAATTGAATTGAGAGTTTTCTGCAGGGGTTAGTCTAATAAAATATTCAGTGTCTACACAAGCAATTTTTAGTTCAATAACCAAACTAGACTTCATGTCTAATTTAATTAAGGGAGGCTATTTAATCTAAGCACCACGCTTAATTTGAATGCCTATGAAAGTATGTGCAGTACTTCCAAACTAAAATTTACTATAGCAGGTAAAGGTAGCATGAAAGCATTATAGAGATTTATTTAATTGCAGATGAAAGAATATGATTGTTATTTAGCAAATTGAGCATGGCTTGAAAGTAGATACAACCAAAATTAGCAACATGGCATAAGATTTTTTCAGAGAAGTTCACCCCCCACACTTGAATTTTGCAAGGCAAAGTCAAGTTTGGATGGATGTGATTCAATATTGCATGATGATTGGTTAGACATACTTGAGTCGTCATCGTTCATCCTTTTTGCTTCAAACCTGAAATGGTTAGTGACAAAAATACTCAAAAGAATATTTTTACAACTATATTTCTATGCTGACTTCACAATGACAAAAAGGTGAAAGCTCATGTTGTCTCTCGAAAGTGTTTGCTTTAGGATAAAAGCTTGTCCTTGGGAAACCTTCTAATTGCGCTTCAAGTTGGTGAAGTGGTTTCCCCTCCGACACCAACCTTTGTGTACCTATCTCAAGATTCACACAATGAGATCTGTAATATTTATGATAAACATATATATCTACAACCACCATTTCAAAGTCTTTAAGAATAGAAAGTATGAGGGGTTGAAGATCTCGTGTGTGGTAGTAGAGAGACCAATTAATTCGGAAGATTTCTCATACGAGCATGAATTATTTGATGAGATATTCATGATGTAGCTTCCATGCCCATCGATGATATAATCTTTCTTTTCAAGCTCCAAGGGTGATTCTTCATGAATGTCTATAGACGAAAACTGTCTCCATCATTCCATGCCTATGACATTCATTGGACATTTTATCGTCCAAGATTTCCCATGGATTGGTGTCTCTCAGGTTGGTCTTGTCTAAGGCCTCCTCCAAACTTAGATGAGTCATGTTTATTAAGGAAATTGACTTAAACTCACTGTTTGAATCTAGGCCAAGTTTGGATTCTACCCATAAGGCTCCGTCCTTGTCCATCTAATTTTTAACAATGGCATATGAGTTCTTCATACATTCTAGCCATTGTCGTATCACTTCTTGGTCATCCTTTTGGTCTTCATGACTCCTATGCTTCGGTTGTCTTAGTGGATTTCTAGGGTCATCACGAGGCTTAGGAGAAAGAGCATAAGAGGGATCATCGGGGTCAAGGATGGGTTGAGATAAGACATTGAATGTGGGCATAGAAGAGGAGAGGATAGAAGTGTCTTCTAAAGGGCTTGGCTCTCCTTCTATGGCATCACTAGACATGCCATCCTTGCATTCTTCCTGATGTCCTATATGGAAATAAGGACGATTTCTAAGAGATCCCTTTTTTAGAGGATTTAAATTAAATTCACTTAAAGGTCTCTTATGAAGATGAGAATTTAATATTCTCCCAAAATCAGCACCAAAGAGGTCATCCTTAATTTCAACAGGGATTTCCAAAGATGGAATTCCTTCTTCTCTCGAGGGATTTTGGGATATTGGTGGTTCAGGATTGATAGCTAAATTTTGGAATTAAAATGGTTGTGATTTGACTATCAGAACTTTCTCTTCTTGATCGGGAGATGATTTCTTCTCTTTCTCGGAGAGTTCATTATGAATGCTAGTGCAGGGAGTGATTTCGCTAATTCTATTAAGCATAGCCCTTGCTTCACTAGTAGACAAATGAAGGAAAACTCCTCTAGAGGCTGCACTAAGGGATTTTCTAGAATCCTTGCTAAGACCCATGTAAAAATGTTGAAAGAGTATTGGGTTTGGAATAGCAAGGTCCGGACCAATGATGATGAGTTCATCAAAACGATCCCACAATGTGCCAAGAGATTTTTCTTCTAGTTATCTAAAATTTAGAATCTCTTTCTGAAGGCTAACCACTTTAGAGATGGAAAAGAAATGTAAATAAAATTTAGAGCATAACATTTCCCAGTCTCTTTGCATACTTCCTACGGTTTGACTGTACCATTGTTTACCTCTTTTCGTCAAAAGAACGGAAACAACTTCCGTCTTAAGATTTTGTCAGACATGCCAACGATACGCAAGTATGCACAGGTCTGTTCAAACTCTCATAGGTGTAAATATGGGTTTTCATCGTCTTCTCCGGAGAAGGATTGATCCCGAATCATTTTTATAAAACCCATGCTCAGTCAAAGCAGGTGTTATGACAGGCTTTGAAGATTCTGGTGACTTTAGTCTTGCGCTCGTGGATTTAGCATATTGATAGATAGGAGTGGAATCCGTGCTAAAGAAGATGTAAAACAAAAGAAAGAATAAAAGATAAAAGGTTAAGCTAGGTTTGTGTCGGTGTTCGGACCCGAGGGGGTCCTAAACCAACGAGTAAAATGCTGCGTGTCCCTTTCCTGGATGGTGATGCAAGGAGAACACACGGGGGTTTATCCTGGTTCGGGCAAAAGAAGGCCCTACGTCCAGCGGGGGAGGAGAGGTTTGTATTTCCTTGCACCGAGGTGCTTGTGTAGGGGCTACAAGCTTGCGAGAGAGGGCGACGAGCCCAGGTCTCAAAGGAGAAAAAGAAAGAGTACAAGATGATTGCTTGAGATGTTGATCGCTACGTCGTATATGACTGGTTGCCCGTTGTCTTCTCTAGGGCCCTGGCCTACCCTTTTATAGGATGAGAAGAGGCCAGGACGACGGGAGCCTTGAGATGACGTTTTGTCGATCCTGTTGAGGTGGTTGTAGCGACGTGCCTCAGGAATGGGAGGCCATCCTCTGGGATGTGATGTCGTAGGCGTCGAAGTGACCCGGAGCGCCGTGCCATACCGTCCTTCCTTCCCTGTTGCGCCGTGTCGGGGGTCGAGGCCGGGTCGAGGCCAGGTCGAGGCCGAACGGATAAGTCCGAATCCCTGAAATCGTGGTGTACGGACTTTGTCGCATCTTTCCTCGAGGGTAACTAGTGACGTACAGTGTGAGGTAAGGTGGGTACAGTGACGTTTTTCACCTCCCATCACGGGATGGGCGGTTTAAACAGTGAGAACTGACACGGGTATTGTTCCCACGTCGACCATGCGTGTAGCCATGCCGGTAGGTGGTAGTAGGTAATTGCATTAAATGCTAAGACTTTTGTCCGGAGGTAGGTAAAGACAGGGGGTCGAGCGCCTTGACCCGTGCTCACGCGAGTCGGAGTGCTCCCGGGGGGCGGTCGAGCCCCGCGCGGGTCGGAGCGCGGTCGAGGCCTCCCGTCGAGGGGGCCTCGTACGAGTCGGAGGTGGGACGCGGTCGAGGCACCCCATCGAGCCGGCCTCGTACGAGCTGGGCCTGTCGCGTGTTTTTGAAGCGGGCCGTACTTTGTCGTGACTAGGTTACTTTAGTTTATATTATCATTGAATATGGGTACCCCTATGGCATTGGTACCGACAGTTTGTATTTAATTCAGCAACTGTTTCCTCGGCAATGGCGTCAGAAAGCTTGTTGGTATAAATTAACGCACGTAGATAAATCCTCAAGCACACGAATACCGCTGTAGCTTTCATCCGGAGATATTCCAAGTATCATATCCATAGGAAAACGTGTGAGACTAACTACTTTCTAACTTAACAAGGGGGTGGTAACTGGGTTTAAGATTTAACTTAACTAAGAGTATCAACAAGGTTAAGATAAACAGGAGCATAGAGAGGATTACTAAGGTTCTCTAATTCTAACTTGGATAAACTATGTCTTCTACTGTTCAACTAGGGACATTACTAAGGAATGACACTAACAGAGGATGCTTTCCTTCGCAATCGAGTTCTACTTGGCCTACAAACGAGAGGTGGACTACAAAAGATTCAACGAGGCTATAAGAGTCACCCTCGCGAGATACCACCGATCTGGAATGCAGGGTGCATCCACGATTAACCTAAGTCTAAGCATTACGCCTACACTTACAATTAATACCCTACTCCCTCTAGATCATGAATAAAGCACTCAAAAGAATCGTGATCCGAATGAACAATATAAATAATATACTTACTTGAATTAGAAGTTGATTACCAGAGAAATCTCGAAGGCAAGTTTAAGTAGAACTTGGATCCACCAAGGTACAAGGCGTAGAGAGAGCACTGACAGGTCGACACCTCCTCCAAACTCTTCTCTCACTCTTTATCTCACTATTTCTATTTATAAGACTAAATCATATGAATGACTAATCTTCTCTTGATAGCTGACTCTGATCCTCGTGAGGAGAATATGATTTAGGGTTTCATGATAGCTGCAGGGAGGAGGGCAGGGGCTAGTATATATAGGGGAGATAGAGTAGAGGGCAAGGAATTGCCACGTCATCGATCTACGTCACCTCCCTCGACTACCGTTGAATAAACCGACCTAAAACCGCCTTAAAAATCAACGGTGTAGATTGTAGGAAGGAGTACGAGGTGGCGGAGGACGAATAGGCTCTGGGCCAGGCGGGGCGGCCTCCTTAGTGGGGCAGCCGGCCCACTATGGTGAGCTTTTGGCCCACACTTCGGCGTGGCGTCTTCTAAAACCTTTTAGAGTTGTCTTTTGCAGTTTTCGCGGGTTGAATCACTTATTGTCGTCGGTTTGCTTGTTTGGAGTGTATGACAGTGGTCCCGGGGCTGTTTTCTGGATAAATCCTCCTGTATACAAATATTCACCAAAGCTCGTGGAATTTATTAGTTTAAACCCTATACCTATGTTTGGTAATAGAGTTAAGTATAAATACTAGTTATGTTGATGGTTTATAATCGATATTAGTGACCGTCAGCAGATACGATTGGATATCGATATCATAAATATACGATTTCAGTATTCGGATATGGATACGGTATCGGATGTTGAATATCCAGACTTGAATACGGACAGATGTGAATCCTTCTAAACAGATTTGGTCTCGAATACGAGTCGGAAAATATCTGTACCGTTTTCATCCCTACTCCAGTGTCAGAGTTCACAAAAAAAAACTCCCAAGTGCCACCCTATTCATTTGAGGTATTCAGCGAAATCAGCAGTCATCCAGCCGTATTTTTCTCTCACAACAAACCTGGATTTTTCTCTCACAACAAACCAACGAAGAGTACTTCCAGTCACAGTATAGCAGCGAAACGAACAGGCTGTGCGCTGATCTGCTACCTTTTCCTTCTTCCCAACTGCACCTGTCCCAGTGAAATCTCGGCTACCTCCTCCTGAATCCTGATACCTCGCCGCCGGTGACCCAACTCTGACCCCACCCCTCCGCACCAAGCTGCCGCGGGCCGCGGCTGCGGCTGCAGCATCAGCAATGGTGCTGATCACTCTCGTCCGCGACTACATCGACCGCATGCTCCACGACATCCCGGGCATGAAGGTCCTCGTCCTCGACCCCCAAACCGTACGTGCGCCCCCTCCTCCCCCGGGAGACCTCTCAGCTCCGGCTCGCTGCTCGCGGCCCGCTCCTCCTCCCCGGTTTTTGATCTGACCAGATCCGTGCCGTCCCTCCCAGGTTGGGATGGTGAGCGTGGTGTACAGCCAGTCGGATCTGCTGCGGAAGGAGGTCTTCCTCGTCGAGACCATGGACAACGCCTCCAGCTCCAGGGAGTCCATGGCGCACCTCAAGGCCGTCTACTTCCTCCGGCCCTCCGCCGACAACGTCCAGAAGCTCCGCAGGCACCTCGCCATGCCGCGCTTCGCCGAGTACCACCTCTGTGCGTAGTCAATCACCGATTTTGTCGTGGAATTTTGGTGCCCTGGGCTTTTCCCTATTGATTGATTTGGTTCTCATTTTAACAAATGGTTTGTGCCCTCGCAGTCTTCTCCAGTATATTGAAGGTCCCGCAGATTCAAATACTCGCTGATTCGGATGAGCAGGAGGTTGTGCAGCAAGTTCAGGTCAATGTTCCATGCAATCCATTTACTTATTGGAATGGCATTTTCAAATGCTGAGGATGACATTAGCTTCTGTACATCTATTTTTCAGGAGTTCTATGCTGATTTTTGTGCCATTGACCCATACCATTTCACCCTCAACATACAAAATAACCACATGTACATGCTCCCCACGGTGGTCGATCCTCCTGGTATGCAGAGTTTCTGTGATCGAGCTGTTGACGGCATTGCTTCTGTCTTCTTGGCTTTGAAGCGCCGCCCTGTTATTAGATATCAGAGGACATCAGATGTTGCGAAAAGGATTGCACAAGAAACTGCGGTGGGTCAACTGTCATTGCAAAACATTGCTATTCAAGTCCCAAAACTAGACTGGCTATCAATATAAAGTTCCATATGTTGTGCTCATAGATCACAGCTCTTCAGATTTTTGTTGCTCCATCACATCTCAGGGTGTTAACTCACATGGGCCTAGTTTAGGTTATTCTATGTGGCACATGGGAATATAGTTACTATGGGAATTTTGTTAATTCTAGTAAGGCTTTTCTACCATGGTTCGACCAAAGACGCTTTCAACTATGCAATAATAAAAAAAAAACTAGAGAAACACTACTTGTTTCTAAAAGAAAAATGTTTCCCCCCTTTGATGTGCTTGTGGATTGTCACCTGTTCTATTTATGAATTGGTTATAACACTTGGGTCATTATCTCAAAACAAGTGTGTTGAACTTGGGAAATAGCTATGACTCTGAAAAGGTGGAATAGTATAAATGTAAGAGGTGGCGTCTGTAGTTACATTTGTATTGTTTGGGTGCTTTTTGAGTGTGATCATGAGTTTCTGTGTGTGTTATATCCATAAATGTGAGTACTACATAAGTGTTCATTTCTTTATTCAGTCCACAAGCACATTTCATTATCCACTTCTTAAGTTCTTAACCCACAAGTTGGAAGAAGTTCAATTTGTAGAAGTAGAGGAACATCAAAATATCTTCTGTAACCCACTTATTTTTTGCGACAGAAAACCAGTAACAATTGCAATTGTAATATTTATTTGAAATGAAAACTCATAGAACTTGTTCTTAAGCACTTATAATTTGGGCTATGCAGAGATTGATGTATGAGCAGGAGAGTGGCCTGTTTGATTTTAGACGAACAGAAAACTCTTCCTTGTTATTGGTGATTGACAGGAGGGATGATCCTGTTACACCTTTACTTAACCAGTGGACCTACCAGGTAACCTGAAAAGACTTTATCTGTTTTTCCTGTTCAAATGTACTTTTCTTAGTTTACAATTGGTCTTATATGGATTGCAGGCAATGGTTCATGAGCTTATTGGAATCGAGAACAACAAGGTGGATCTTAGGGGATTTGCTAATGTACCTAAAGACCAGCAGGTTAATAAATGTTGAATTTCTCTCATGTTATACAGTGAAACAGTTGCTAAGTATTTTTTAATGTTGATCCATTTCAAATATACTTACATAGGAGGTGGTTCTGTCATCTGTTCAAGATGATTTTTTTAGAGCTAACATGTTTGAGAACTTTGGGGACCTCGGTATGAACCTCAAAAGAATGGTAGATGACTTTCAGCATCTTTCTAAGAACAGCCTTAATCTCCAGAGCATAGGTAATTTATACTTCATTTTGCGTTATATCCTGTGAAATAAATAAAACATTGAAAAAATGTAATATGCCAATAGGATTTTGCAAAATCTAATGCGTTAGTGGTTTTAGGTGACATGGCAAAGTTCGTGAGCAACTATCCAGAATATCGAAAGACACATGGAAATGTAACGAAACATGTCAATCTGGTGAGCGAGCTGAGCAGAATTGTGGAGGAAAGGAAACTTATGCTAGTTTCACAGACAGAACAAGAGCTAGCATGTACTAGTGGACAAGCAGCAGCCTTTGAGGTATGCATTTTCATGCACATATAATATATCATGCCATCAGTGACAACTGGCCCTTAATATCTTATGTGCATTTTCATGCCTTGGACATAGCACATAGTTATCAAAACTTGAGTATGCTGTAAGGCTTTTCCTTTTCATGTAATACTGTTAACAAATATATTCCATGTTGTAGCCACTCAATATATTATTATATGACACAAATTATTAAATTATCATTCATTAGCTGACCTAAATCTTACTTTCCTGGCAGCCATGAGGTTTATGTAATTCTAGATTACCTGTGAGCACTTTTTCATTAAACCAGTTGACTTGTGGTGCTGAGTTGGCACCTACAAATCTTGGTGTAGTGCTCTATGTCTAGCAAGTCTTAGTCTCTGTCCCCAATTTCATAATCAACTATGATTGTAAATGAAATAGTTTTCCTATTCACTCAAACATGACAAATCAATCCAAATGACCATAAGAAAACTTCTTACTGGACACATACTATTTTTTACTGAGCCCTTGTAAGTCGCTAGACTGTCTACTCTGTCACATTGAAAACTCAAAGGGCAGAGTTTGCCCTGATAAAATCTGGAACTACGCAAACTTTGTGGGTGTAAGTTTGTCCAGCTCATTCCCGTCTTTTTCCTCTTCTGTTTTTGTTGGTCCCAAGAACTTGGAAAACTGAGGTCCCTGATCTATTTTCAATGTATTGAACCAAACATACACTTGTGTTGTGTCTGCTGATGAGTGATGAGTTTATGCCTATACATGTTAAAGGTAGCATCGAGGGTCTGGATCTACCAGTTGAAATACTAACTATAGTTGTTCTCTTTTGTGCTAATTACTTATATTATACCTATGTGTCCAAGGTGACATTGAGGATCTGGGGTCTACATATGTACAGAAGTATACTGACTGAAATTGCCCAATATTGTTCAGAACCCATCTTCATGCTTTTAGGTTGTCTTATTTAATGTAACTGTGGGCTTCGGAAAGTTGGTTGTAAGCTTCCTAAGTTCATTGCATAAGGATTTGATGTTAATTTAAAAATGAGAATATACTTTGTTTTGCTTTATTTCTACCTCTGCATGGGTCAAAACTATGCCTCTTCTTACAACTATTGACCTGTTGATTTTTTGCAGGCTGTCACTTCCTTGCTAAACAATGAAAGTGTATCTGATATTGACCGCTTGCGATTAGTAATGCTCTATGCTTTGCGGTATGAAAAAGAGAGTCCAGTTCAATTGATGCAACTTTTCAACAAATTGGCTTCTCATTCTGCCAAATACAAGTCAGGGGTATGTAAATTTCACTAGTTTTTGTGCTAGATCATGCTTTTCTCCTTAGTTCTGTTGAATCACACATGGTGCTTTGGTTCCGTCACTGTTAATTGCCTTTCTAGTACATTTCCCTCCTCTTTTGGAGGAAGATGGTTTTGAATCATAAATGTTTCATGTTTGCACTACTGACATAATTTGAATATGCTTTCTCTTCATAGCAATAACATTTTTTTGGCGTGCCATGGACAGCTCTGCTCATGGGCTATGGAGTCTGCTATAATTTTTCTTCTGAAATACATCCTGAGTCTGCTATAATTTGTCTTCTGAAATACATCCTTGTTGATTCCCTGTGATACTGATAGGGCTAGGGAACTGGGCTGTTTATTAATGATGATCCGAGGATTATTCAACGATGGCTAAACCTAGCAATGGCAGCAGCAGAGCCAGTTCGTCCTCTCTGGGAGGCTCTGAACAAATACATCCTTGACTCTACTTCTGCTTGACTTCTCCTTATCAGCCGGCCCTTAGTTATATCCCCTAATGGTCGGCTGTGCACTAACAAACCTGCTATTGAATCTCCTATTTCCACTCTCTAGATCCTAACTTGTAGCAACAGCTCCCTAACAGATAACTATGGCCATAATCAGCCACTAGAGGCTGCTGGCGCCTTCTTCTTCTTTCTGCTGTACTGCTTCCCAATGAAAGCGTCCACAACAGATACATTCGTAATACTGATCGATTATTGTATCAGCTTATAGCTGATGTTCTATTCAGTTTCCTTTGGCTAGTAACCAGGGTTCAGTTTTACTTGGTCGTAGCTTGAAAGTTAGCCCTTTTAACGGATTGTACCTGTAATAAGTGATTAGTCCTTTTTGGCTAGATATTAAAAGCAATGCCATCGAATTAGCCATTTGAGCTGTGTAAGGCCAGGGTAACAAAATGAAGGACAGAAAAATAAAAAAAAAAACAAGCTGATAAGAAAGCCACTGGAAACTTGCATGTGTCCCTCCAAGAATACGCAAGACCCGGACGGTGGCTGAGGCTCTCAACAATGGGGAATGGCCCAGGGACATCCAAGGAGGCTTGTCTTTCATTGGTATTAGAGAATTCCTACAGTTATGGGACTGCCTCATAGAAATTGTTTTGACTGATCAAGAGGATCATCACATTTGGAGGCTAGATGCTAGCAGATGTTACTCCTCCAAATCTGCCTATAAAGCCTATTTCTTTGGTGCTGTGACCTTCGAGCCTTGGCGTCAATTATGGAAGACCTGGGCCCCAGCTAAATGTAAAATGTTTCTGTGGTTCGCAATCCGAAACAGATGTTGGACAGCAGATAGGCTCGCTAAGAGGGGCCTCTCTCATCCAGATAAATGCCTCTATGTGATCAAGAAGATGAGACAATACAACACCTTTTAACAACGTGCGTGGTGGCAAGACAAGTGTGGTTCAGATTGCTCCATCCGTTGGAGCTAACAGATTTAGTCCCCTGACAAAATGGAAGGAGCTTTGCAGATTGGTGGCACAAGACGATGAGAAGAGTTAAAAAGGAGTGAACACTCTAATTATTCTCGGCGCCTGGACTATTTGGAAACATAGAAATGCTTGTGTGTTTGAGGGGGCTTCTCCTTCGGTTAACACAATTTTGTGTGAACTGAAGGATGAGCACGCCTTATGGTGCATGGCTGGTGCCAAGAAACTGCAGGGGTTAGGACTTTAGCAATCTAGGGCAGTTGAGTTGTTGTGTGTTAGCTATGTGGAAAAGTTTTGAGTCTGTGTAATTGCCTCACTCATATTTGGTCCCCGTATGAGTGAGGATCCTGTTGAGGACCACCCTTTCTCTTTAATACAATGAAACGCAGCTCTCCTGCGTTTTCCAAAAAAAAAAAAACTAGCTGATTGCGCCTTGTTTCTATCCTATCACTACCAGTCAAGGTCTGTTCTAAGGAGAACTGGTTAATGGAACCCTGCTTATGGTTGTTATCAGTTGGCACAGGACAAAACCAGACAGCTATGTGCACGTATTAAAATGTCATGATAGGGTGTTTATGGTTACAATCTCATTTTACAATGGTTCTCTAGATTTGGGACATACATGGTTCCCCGCTTTTCAGAAAACATAGTTTCTGTAGGCTTTACTGTGTTTCTTATTTGAATTTATTTGGGCTTTTTTTTCGAACACGCAGGAGAGTTGCGTATCATTTCATTAAGAAGAGAGAAGAAATTGTACAAAGGGGAGGGAAAGGAGTAGAGACTCCTAGCACCTCAACCCAGAGAAATACCCCACTTGATTACTTACAATTACAAGAAAAACATAATTGATTTGGGTTTTGAACACTAGATTTCTATTTTATATTATGTCTTTTAAAGGAACACAAGTTACTGGGGTCTCATTTAATTGACTACCTATTGGCTTTATATTGGAGATGAAAGATGGGGTGCATTATTTTTTTTTTTGCCAGTCCTTCACAAGTCCAATGAGCATTACTATTTTTTATGCAGCTTGTTCAATTCCTCCTTAAGCAAGCTGGCGTTGATAAGAGAACAGGCGACTTGTATGGGAACCGTGATCTGTTAAATATTGCTCGCAATATGGCTCGTGGGCTTAAGGTTTGCATAAAAGTTCTACAAATGAATGTTACATAAAATGTTGCTTCTTCTGATGCCCTTATTGGTTGCAGGGAGTTGAGAATGTCTACACCCAGCACCAGCCTCTTATCTTCCAAACGATGGAAGGAATTGTGAAAGGGAGATTGCGAGATGTTGACTATCCACTTGTTGGCAATCATTTCCAGCAGGGCAGGTTAGTCCGAAATGGGTTGTGTTTTGCCCTGTTTTCAAGACGTCCGATTAATCGCGATTAATTGCGACTAATCGTCCTGGACGGTTTTAGCAACTCGACCAGGGCCTCCGACCAGGCCAGACCGTCCAGGAACCTGGTCGTCCGATTAATCGTCGTCCAGCCACGATTAATCGTCCGTCCAGGCTGTTTGGTCGTCCAGCCTGAGAGTGGGCTGTATCTCAGAGTTGGGCCTAGTAGGATATGTTATGTTTTGGCCCAAGCCCATTAGGGTTTCTCTTAACACCCAACCCCTCACTCCCTCAGCCTCTCACTCAAGTCACAGACTCACAGGTCGACAGACCCCCTCACTCCTCTCACCTCTCACCTCTCCCATCCAGCTTAGGGATGAAAACGGATCGGATACGAACGGATATCGCTGATATCATATTTGTTTTCATATTTCTGTTCGGATTCGGATTCGGACACGGATAGCTACCGGATACATATACGAATACAGATTGTCTCGGTTACGGATACGAATAATGAGTATCGAATACGGGATGAGTCGGACGCGGATAGTGTCGGTTACGAATATTTCTCCGGATATTGAGTAAAAGCGACATCTATATATAATGTGTTGCACTCAATTGACCACTCTATGAGTCCTAATTACAACTAGATTATACGTGTAGAAGCAAATTATCAATAGTTTATATACAAGTCGTATTGTCGTGTTTTTGAAAGTTGAGTTGCATTGTCATCGCTTATGCATATATTTTGAGTACATATACAATAAATAAAAAGAAAATGTACTGGCAAATAAATAGTTAGACTTGACCAAGCAAAGCAGGCAAGCAGTCGCGTGCTTTATGGGCTTCGGCAAGCACTTGCGTGCTTCATGGGCCCGTGCGGATGCCAAGGCTTAAGACTAGCAGCGTGCTGAGTATATATGCTAGTTTTAGTGCCACCTCGATGCCCAGCCAGCGACAAGGATCAAGCTTCTCCTATATCTATATGTATGACACTGCAACCGACAACATCGGTGAAGGGGCGGGAGAACAGTCCACAGGGCCACAGGCGCACAGCCACGATGACATGCTGGGCTGTGCTGAGGCTTATAAAGGATTTAAATATAGATAAATAGGTAATATAAATATGTTAATGTTATTATATATTAGCATATTTAAAATTAGAACAAAATTTCAATACAATATAAGTTTTAAAACTTGGATGTTTCTTCGGATATCAGCTTGACGGACCTAGAGCCCTGGCTGGATAGACCTTGTCGGATAGTATCCGAATGTGTGTAGGTCGGATATATCCGAATTTTTTCCGGATTATCCGATATCCGCCGGATACTAACAATATTACATTCGTATTTGATATCCGTATAAAGTATCCGTTTTGATATCCGTATCCGAAAAAATATCCGGATATCCGAATAACTATCCAGATAAGTGTTCACATTCGTTCGGTCGAACGGACGGTCGGATAAATATCCGTACCATTTTCATCCTTAATCCAGCTGCAGCAGCCAGCCACCTCCATTGTTGTACTGCTGCACAGCTGCCCTCCCTCTCTTCCTTGCGGCTGCTGCTGCTGTGCTGCAGGCGCAGGCCTGCAAATCCAGTGAGTGTGCAGGTCCAATCGTGCAAGGGAGGAAAACTGCACGACGAAGATGAGCTCCTCCTCCTCAGGTCAGTGGCCAGGTAAGTGGCCAACTGACCTATCTAGAGCCTAGAACATGTAGTATATTAGTGTGTGTATAATGTATATATATATATATATATATAACTATATATATATATAACTATATATATATATCAGTATAATATAGGGGACGACCAGGGGACTCGTCCAGGGTCGATTAATCGTCCTGGACGACGACTAATCGTCCTGGACGTCCTGGACGGTCCCCAGGCGTCCAGACTCGTCCAGCCGTCTTGAAAACAGGGGTGTTTTGTGAAATTAATTAGAAGGGTTTTATTGTGGGCATGAATGATAGACCCTTCCTTGAGCTCCCTGTGAAACAAAGCTAAATCATTTCTTGGGGCATTTTAAATCAATAACCTTTAGTTTTCTGGAACCCTTTCTTTTTGTCAATAGTGGTTGTTTAATTTGAAATGTGTACTTTTACTGTAGTGGTTGCTGAGAGTGTTGTTTTTCACAGGCCTCAAGATGTTGTCATATTCATTGTTGGAGGGACAACTTACGAGGAAGCAAGATCGGTAGCCCTTTATAATGCAGCAAATCCGGGAGTTCGTTTCTTCCTTGGAGGTTCAGTGGTTCTAAATTCAAAGAGGTATCAACTATGCATCAATGTTTCCTTTGCATTTCATATGATTATTTGGAGGTATTTGCCCAGGGTTTTGGAAACCTTCATGTTTTTGCACAGATTTTCTCAAATGTCTGATGTATTCCAGATTTCTTGAAGATTTGGGAGAGGCACAAAGGATATCAAAATCAAGCACTATAATATGAGCTGAATGGTTTCATCTCCTGTTTGAAGAGTACCATAGTATGATAATTGACAGTGTTGACTCCACTTTTGCACAGAATCAAATTTGTGATAAATCTGTAACATAGTTCTAGGTGCATAGAATCAAATTTCTTGAAGATCTGTAGCTGCTCCTGCTTCTATATGTTTTCATGGTCATTTTTCCCTTATGTAGTTGAAGCAATGATCTAGATTTTGTTGAAACATGTTCTTTTTGTCTCGTTACGATTGTTGATAGAGATTGACAGATTGTACCATTGGGTCGTATATGCAACTCAAGGATCCTGTATGCAAAGAAAGAATGTCAGTACATTGTCCCTTATGTAGTTGAAGCAATGATCAAGATTTTGTTAAAACATGTTCTTTTTGCCTCGTTACGATTGTTGATAGAGATTGACCGATTGTACCGTTGGGTCGTATATGTAACTCAAGGATCCTGTATGCAAAGAAAGAATGTCAGTACATTGTACATTTTGAAGTTTCTGTTCTATCTACGTTATGAATTGTGGGAGTTATTCTGTCTATGCAATTGAGCTGAACATCTCTGAGATTCCGGTGAGACTTGTCTCGACCTTAGCATCTCTAGCAGCAGATAACCTCACCTGAAACGGTAATGCTGGGAAGTGGGTGTCTGTTTGTCTCGGACGCTAGTCCAACTACCCCTTCGTATCCGCTCGGGAGTTTATATATATATATATATATATATATATATATATATATATATATATATATATATATATATATATATATATATATATATATATATATATATATATATATATATATATATATATATATATATATATATATATATATAATATAGCTGGCTACAAAATAATTTATTCTATAGCCACTTTGAGTTACGATAATTGCTATGCTAATTTATGAGATTATAGTAACTCCTTACTATGTGATTTACTATAACATTACGGTAAATATCCCCATGTGTTATAGTAATTCAACTATCGTAAATATATACTGACATTATCGTAAATTAGTATATGAAATTATCGTAAATAGAGGTGGTTATAAAATAACTTATTTTGTAGCTAGCTATAGAGTATACTCTCCCTATATCGGTCTTCCTGCCTCGTGGTCTACGCTTGCACCCTTGCGCCGAGGACCACCAGCTCCTTCAACTCGGGGTGGGAGCCGAGGACCACAAGTAGCCCATTTTCCGAGATCCGTCCGTCACCTCCTTGAACTCGATGTGGGCGCCATCTTCTCCACTCCTTGCCCCGAACCGCTTCCTCTGGTGAACTCCATACGTCGACAAGCTTCTATTCTCCCGAACAGGAAGGAGTTGTTACGCTGAAAGCGTATGTTTTAAGTGTTTCAGATGTTTTAGAGGTATATTACAAGTTTTTCATACGGATGTTACAAAAGTGGATCGGGATGTTGTATATGTTGCAATGGTTGTACACGTATGTTGCAAGCTTCTGTTCCCAATATTTCATCTGTTTTTTTCAGACGTATGTTGCAAGTGTGTTTATTTGGATGTTGAATAGGTTTCACACATATGTTGCAATTGTTTTATCTGAATATTACGTATGTTTTACAATGATTTTCAAGTGTTTTTGCAAGTGTTTCAAATGCATGTTTCAAGTGTTTCATCTACCTTCAGACGTATGTTACAAGTGTTGCATCTGGATATTTTAAAAGTAGATCGGGTATTGCATCTCCCTCCTCACTTTTTCTGCTGCTTCGCCTCGGTATCTCCTCCTCCCGGCGCGGCCGACATCCGCCGCCCCCTCTCCCTCTTCTCGATGCTGGTGACGTTCTAAGGCAACGTGGGCCCCCACATGGGGGCGTGCGAAACGGCGCTGGAAATGGCTGCATCCGCGGGCATCCAGACGTCCGGCGCTAGCAAGCCCGCACCTGAAAAGGAGTTATTAATGCTGTGGGAGAAGCGTGTGGAGAAAAAACTACCAAGAAAAAGCAAGCGTATCATCTGGATTTTAGTTTCAATTTATTTTAGTCATAAGTAATTTATAAACTGTACTAAATAGGGCCCTTTTTTGTTTTGAACCTATACTAAATAGGGCCTTACTAGCGCACCGCCATCCTTCTCCCTTCAATAGCCTAGCGTCTTCCAGTCCCACGGTCCCACCCTCCATCCTGCAAGTGGCAGTGGATATCACATGGCGTGGTTATCATTTTGGATGGGTCTCATGGAATGAAGGACCAATATATGAGTTTGACAAGATTTAATTTAAAAGATGGTTCTTAAATCAGGTTTCGGAAAAAAAAATAAGGTTAGGGAAAAACAATTTGTGTTCACTTTATCCAAACATGTATAACACTATCCACAAGAAACATGCTACAGTGCTGAATTCATTAGCACAAGCTTCCTAAATAAGAGCTTTGGTGGGCATAAATCACAAGAATGGCACAATCTAGTCACATGCATTGCGAATCGTAACTTACAAGTAGGCCTTTGAACAAAAATGATATATTCATATTAAATTCTCTATATCTTATTATAATCATTAATAGTATTAAAGTCACACAAGAAATTTAACGAACAAAATTACTTTGAAAATTAAAGAATTGTAATGCTAGTAATTTTATGGTGTTTTATGATAAATTAGAAACAATTCAACACCTTTTTTTAATGTCATTATGCTAGATTCCCGTGGTGTGCTTTACATATTGTGTTAGGTGTCATGCTCCACTAGATGTGGAAAACTATATTTGGTGGATATCATAAAAAAGGGGCAATAACTATAATTTACTATTACATACTAGTATTGCTACTTTTTGTTGGTCCATATGGCTAACAAGAATTGACACTATTTTTCTGATAAATCTCAATCTAAAACATATTTGCGGGTTCTATTCAAGGGCGCATTGGATACAATTTTGGCCCATTACAACATGTGTCACAAGCTACAGCCATGTCACAAGCTGGAGTCTGCAACGATGGCTTTCTTCGCCTCCCATGGGTTTTAAACAAATTATGACTTTGCCAATCATGTGAAACTATTTTTTGTGGTGAACCTTGTAATAGTGTGATTTGATTCCTCTCTTGAGAGGATGAAGATGGATGGTACTTTCCATTAAAAAAGGAAATACTATTTTTATCCAAATGGATTTTAAGTTTTTGTGGATGTTATTTGGCTTGGTCAGACTTCCGCTCTTATCCGCACAACATATGCCCAAATCTATACACAACCCTAATTATAGAAATGCATTGCTCCAAGTCACAATTAAATTCGCCTAGAGCATGATAATTTAAGCATCACTTTTTTCAGGCTTTGCTTCAATTTCACGGATCGATCTAACAACATTGTAGCAACATTTTGTTTTGAAGACGATTCTCACAACAACTTTGTATCTTGGTGAAGGAAAGCACTGGTTTCAAACAACACTTGGATTTCTTGTTTGGAAGATGCATTGTTGATGGATAAATATACTTTATTTGATTGATGTGTGTATTCAGTTCTAGGATCTTATACTAATATATTTTGTGATTTCTTGGGCTCCTACAACAATCCAGATGGAAGGAGAAGTTGCAACACACCACGAGCCAGCAAAGGGGAAGGACAAGGTAATCAATGCAATAGTTTGCCCTTGTATTTAGGCAGCACCGTACTAGACAATCAATTCACAGTTTATTGTCTTGCACTATAATTATATCTATGAAACATGGTGAACATCTGCACTTTTTTATTCATTCTTTTTTTTTTCAAAATTGAAATGTGCAAGGATCACACTGAAGAGGCGAAACCTGCGAAAGACAAGAAGGAAAAGAAGCCAAAGAAGGAAAAGAAAGAGAAGAGCAAGGACAAAGAAAAGGAGAAAGTTGGGGAGATCACCGACGCTGCCAAGCTGAGGGCCAAACTAGAGAAGTTGGATGCAAAGATTGATGACCTAAAGGCCAAGAAGCAAGAGATTGTGGCTCGACTATTGGAGCTTGAGGGGACATCGCCAGCCAGTGTTGAAGCAGCTGCACAACCAGTGACTAGCGGGTGACATGACATATAGATGATTGGTGGAGACCTTGGAATGAGCTGAGGAACGGTTTTCAGCTAACAGGTTCTATAGAAGGAGCCACACAAGCAAAATAAATTGACCATTTCGCATGTAATTATTACTATAACCACTCATGCTTTTGCACGGACTATAATCTTAAGCATTAGAAGTTCATGGATAACTTTAGCTCCCACAATTAACTAATATTGTTTGTCTTTTGCGCATGATATCCATATAGATATGTCTATGATCTCTATCTATATGATAAATTTGCCAATTACTTAAGTTATGTCATAGATTTTCCCCATTTTGCCTCACATCTCTACGTGTATATATTATATCTTTAGTTGAAATCTTAGCTTAAGTTTTACCAACCCTTATTGTAGCACATGTGCCGTGAAGTCATAAACCTATATTTTAGCTTTCATTTTGACTTATTAGTTACTATTTTTTTTCATATTTTAAGTTGAAACTCTGTGTTTGTTGTATATTTTATTTAAAACTCTCCTTGTATGTTATTAAAAAAGTAGTCTAGGTCCTAGGCTTAGTTTGATGTAGGGGTTTACTTTAAATTATTTTTTGTAATGACAGTAAATAATTGTGAATACAAATGTAGGGCTTACTTTAGATATATTTCATAATGGCACATGTAGATAATTTAGGCATGGATTCAGGGCTCATAATGGCATAATGTTAGTAATTTATTGTAAAATTATGGACCATTTTATGTTATTTTCCTTAATGACAAATGCAGCGATTTTTTAGAAAGAAAAATAAATGTTATGACTATAATTGTTGTTGGTAATTGAGTCTATGGAATTAATGGCTGTATGGTTATGATTTTGGTTAGAATTTAGATTTATCCTTTTCTTTAGTGCCCAAATGGGGATTAACATGGAGGATCCACTTGGAATAATAAGGCAGTAAAAGGGTGAGACTATTGTCTAAACAACAGGCACTGTTTGGATCTCCTGAGAAAAAAGAGAGTGAGGTAGAAAAATAAGGATGAGATCCAAACAATCCAACTATCTACCCAAACCTACTATTTTGGAGATTTTACTATACCAAGTAATGATCGCTTTGAAAATGAAATCCAAACGTCCATCATTTCTTTAAAAGAATCGTGAGATTTTATATTCATTGTCTAGAATCCAGATTCTCACTATGAGAATGAGATCCAAACATGTTCTTAGTATTATTTTTCAATTATAAAAACTGAGATGTAAAATATAGCAATCCACATACCAAGGACGACTGGAGGGATACGGAACAAAAAACCGAGGCGAGACTACTGACTTGAAGAGGCAATCGCTTGATCCAAGTGATTCGGTCGAGTCACATTAGCAAAAACTTTTTAGCGAGGTCACCGTGAATGCCTACTACTTGATTCACGGTTTGCATATAAGGTGAAGTGGAAGGACACAAGAGGGATTGAAGGGCTTGTTTGGTTTCTACCCTGGCAGTGCCTGGCAACAAATCCTAGCCACCAGGTAGTCAAAATCAATGGCATGGATTGCTGCCTGGCTAGGCAAGCTTGCCTAGGAAAGCAACCAAATAGGCGTGAAGTACAAGCTGGGTGCGAGCCTGTGATCATTCCTTCTTTGCTGGACTCAGGTGTGAGCCGCGAGTTCATGTTAGCAATTCAGGATTTTGCAATGTGGCAAATGGTGTGTGGATGATGCATGAGAGAGGCACGCTTACTGTTTTAGGTCAAGGACTTAGAGTGTAGTATGGATTGCAGAGCAAGGAATTGGAGAGTGAGCATGTTTGGAATCATTACCCATGTTTCTCGTATTGCTTCGTCTAGCAAGGCTAGCCTTGCCAACTCAAGAGAGCCAAATTAGCTTGTCCATGTGAGGGAGAAACTTTGCTTGCACAAGCATCAAGACATCTGATTTTTTTAACCAAACACTTTGGCTCCACATATTCAGATCCATCAAAGCTCCAGATCTGGGTCAAATCCATGGATTTCCTGGAGCACCTCAAGATGGGTTAGTTAGATAACCAAGATGAAACATTTATTTCATCGAGACAGAGCAGTGTGCCACGACTGTCAAAAACAGGAACAATAATAGATTGGTATTACAGTACTCTATTCTATTCGATCCCATGATGAAGATAGATCTCTTTTGCTCATTTGGTCACATGACAAAAATCATAGTATCATACAAATAATGCTTACATATATAGAGACCTACAAGGTAGAATAATGCAACAGATTTCTCTCCATGGTAAAGTAGTGTTATTTTTTCAATCTTCCCAATGCTTCCATCTACTGTTTTTTAAATATATTTGAGAATACTTTAATTTTACGCCGTTGAAAGTCCTATGTTTGGTGTTGGTAATTAGTGACAATGCCTAAGTACTAATCCTATGCCTAAGTTGTATGTAGCATATGAGGATTAGTACATTCCAAGGTTGGTGGCAAGATGGACATGGTGATCATGATGGCCACACTTGGATTTGGACGCAACCCTACGTGATCAAGGCAAAGGTATATGCTTAAGGGTTATGTTTTAGTAACCAAGACACCTAGTGGGTGTGGTTACATTATAGGATAGATAGCCGTACTATAAAGAGGGGAATGACGCGGCTATTGAACTCCTAAGTGCCTCTAGGTGTGCATTTCATATCATATGCATTTGGATAGAACTAATAACGCCTCGAAAAATGATTGTGAAAATGCTAACACACATGCACATAGTGATGGTCACTTGGTGATGTTAGCACGTTTGCGAAGGCGGTGGAGTTTGAGCAGTAGAGAGGGTTTGGGGTCCTCTCTCCCTCCCGCCGAGCTTACGAGGCGAGATTCAGGCGTTTTCGAGGAGTTGAAACGCCTATTTTCCACTACACCGGAAGTCGGAAAAAGAAACGGAGGCGAACGGAGGTCACAGTAGTGACCGGACGCTGGACCGGACGCGGTCACTGTTTGACCGGACGCGTCCGGTCAGCGTTCAGCGTCTGCGCGTTTTTCAGTTGGATGATCGGACGCGCAGCGCGTCCGGTCACAGTCGACCGGACGCGTCCGGTCGATCAGGGAGCTTACTGGACTCCAACCGGACGCGGGCACTGTGGCGTCCGGTCGGTTCACCAGCGCGTCCGGTCACTGTTTCGTTGTGCGCTGCTCTGGCTTGACCAGCGCGTCCGGTCAGTCACGGGACTGGCGCGTCCGGTCGTGACCAGCGCGTCCGGTCGTTGCGACCAGCGCGTCCGGTCGGCGTTTCGAAAGAGCCGTTGTGCGACCGGCGCGTCCAGTCAGTTTGACCAGCGCGTCCGGTCAGCGCGTCTTCGGCTGGTTCAAGTTCCTAACGGCTATATTCGAAGGGGTACGTCTATAAATACTCGTTGGCCGGCTCAAGGCTCCCACACTTGGACATTTGACATACTTGTGAGCACTTTGAGCTAAGCAACTCCCCTCCCACTCATCTCTCTTGCTTGTTTGCATATTCGAAGTGAGATTGAGTGATCCAAGTGCATTTGCATTGTGAGATTGCATCTAGTTGGGACTTGGTGGTTGATTTGCTGCGGGATTCTTGTTTCTCTTGGTGGTTGCCGCCACCTAGACGGCTTGGAGCAGCTTGGAGGCGTTGGCAAGAGTTGGTGATTGTTCTTGGCCACCTCCGGTGATTGTGAGGGGTTTGTGCCTACCTCGGCGAAGCGCCAAAGGCAACATTAGTAAATTGCTCGTGTCATTGCAACCTTTTGCCATTTGGTAGGTTCTTGTGGCGCCTTTTGAGAGGCTCGGTGTGAGACCGATTAGCCACCGAACCACGTGGTAAAGAGGGACACAACGGGGACTAGCGTGCCGACAAGCACGTGAACCTCGGGATAAATCTTCGTGTCATCACTTTCATATTGTGATTGATTGATCCCGGTGTTCGGTTGTTTTGGTATTCATTGTTGATCATATTGGTTGGCTCAATACTTCGCCCCTCGGTGAAACCCTCCTAACTCAACTCCGCATTACTTTCTTAGTTACCTTTGCTAACTAGTTTGCTTTGCTAGAGTAGCTCTTTTGTGTAGCTTGCTAGTTGTAGTTGTAGTTACCTTCTCGGTTTGACTTGTGCGGTTGAGTGCCTTTATACTAGAATTGTGAATTGAATAGGTGGCTTGCAAACACCCCGTAGGCTAATCAAAACTCGCATCTCGCTATTTGTTGTATTGATAAACTTGTTTAGCTTGTCTTTGTAGAAATTTTTAAAAAAGGCTATTCACCCCCCTCTAGCCATCAAGACCTTTCAAGTGGTATCGGAGCCGTGGTCACCGTTTGTAAGGCTTAACAACCTCGGTGTAAGATGGCTCAAGTTGTGTTCAACCATGTCGGGGGAAAGCCTCCATTCTTTGATGGTGTCTCATCTTTTGATCATTGGAAAAGAAAGATGAAGCAATATCTTGGCTCTATCAATGAGAAGGTTTGGGAGGTGACACATCATGATTATGCTATCATCGATCCCGACAACCTCACCAACAATGACCGCATCAACAACCAATGCAACACTATGGCTCTCAACACTCTCTACAATGGGATTGATGCAAAGGTCTTTGAGCAAATCAAGGATCTTGAAATGGCAAGTGAAGTGTGGACAAGATTAGAGGAAACATATGAGGGCACTTCAACGGTAAAAAGTGCCAAGCTCTATATGCTCAAGGATAAGTTTGCAAGCTTCAAGATGAAGGATGATGAGTCCATACCGGAGATGTTCTATAGGCTACAAGTTATTGTCAATGATCTCAAGAGCCTAGGAGAAGATGTCAAGGACAAGGACTTCTCACATAAGTTCTTGATGAACTTACCTAAGAAGTTTGCTATCTTGAGGAAGATGATCCAAAGAGAGGGTTTGGACAAGGTGACTCCAAACCAAGTGCTTGGAGATGTCATGACTGATGCTCAATATGATGATGATGAAGATGAAGATGAGAAGAAGGAGATCAAGGTCAAGCAAGAGAAGCCCATTGCATTCAAGGCTTCATCCTCTAAGGGCAAGAGCAAGGTGGAGAGCGATGATGATGATCCATTTGATGATGAGACCATGGCCCTCCTAGTGCACAAGATGGGGAGGTTCATGAAGAAGAAAGGATATGGTGCAAGAAAGAGAAGGGACTTCATGAAGGCAAAGGAGATGCTTTGCTACAATTGCAATAGCCTCGATCATGTAGTAGCAAAGTGTCCCTATGAAGATAAAAGATATCATGATGGGGAGTTGAAGTTGAAGAAGAACAAGAAGGACAAGAAGGAAAAGAAAGAGAAGAAGAGCTTCACTATCAACAAGAAGAAGAAGGGTGGTGGCTATGTGGTCACTTGGGATAGTGATAACTCCGATAGTGATGATGATAGCTCTAGTGATGATGAGAGGACCACTCGGCGAGCCATTGCAAGCATCGCCCTCTCCAACAAGCCATCCATCTTTGACACTACATCGACATGCCTTATGGCCAAGCCTACCAAGGTAAAATATGATGATAGTGATGATGATTCTTGTGCTAGTGATGGTTGTAGGAGTGATGATGAGGAGGATGAGGACTACTCCAAGGATGATCTATTGGGCATAATAGATCAAATGAGCAAGGGCTACAAGAGGACAACCAAGAAGTGCAAAATCTTGGAGCAAGAGCTCATTGCCAAGAGCAATGAAAATGATGCCTTGATGGAGGAGCTTGTTGCTCTCAAAAAGAGTAAGGAGTGCAAAGGAATTGAACAAGAGCTCAAAGCTCTTAGAAAATCCTTTGATGAGCTAGAGGCCTCTCGTGAGTGTCTAATGGAAGACCACGAGGACCTTGAAGTTGCTCACACTAGGCTTAAGGAAGCCCACTCCTCTCTACTTGAGCTCATCAAGGAGAAGGACCTCAAGTTGGAGAAGCTCATGAAGGAAGCTAAGGAGGAGCAAGTGACTGTCACTTGTGATATTGGACTAACATGTGATATTATTGATGATTCTTTATTTGTTGGTCCTACTAATGCTTCATGTAGCTCATCATCATCCACCACAACCAACTCTACCTCTACTACTAGTGATGCATCGCTTGTGGTTGAGAATGAGACTCTCAAGAGAAAAGTGGATGATCTCACCCGCGCATTAGGCAATGCCTATGGTGGGGATGCCCGCTTGCTAAAATGCTTGGGTAGCCAAAGTTTCTCTCTTAACAAAGAGGGTTTGGGCTACACTCCCAAGAAGGGCAAGGCGGCCTTTGCTACTCCAAAGTCTCGCTTTGTGAAGAGCAATGGTCGTTATTGCAATAGATGCAAGCAAGTTGGGCATCTAGAGATTAATTGTAATAAAATGAACAAGAACAACAACAAGTTTCATGCTAAAATGGATTACATTCCTTTTGATTCTTGTTATGTGCTTACCAAGGGTGAGAAAGGTGTGCATGCTAGGTTTGTTGGTACACCAATTGTGGGTCCAAAGAAGAAGGCCATTTGGGTACCAAAGAGCTTAGTTACTAACCTCCAAGGACCCAAACAAGTATGGGTACCTAAGAAACATTAATTTATTTTGTAGGTAAATTACAAGGCCGGAGGAAGGCATTGGGTGCTTGATAGTGGGTGCTCTCAACATATGACCGGTGATTCAAGAATGTTCAACTCTCTCAAATCAAATGATAGTGGCATTGATAGTATCACATTTGGTGACAATAGCAAGGGTGATGTGAAGGCTCTTGGAAGGATTGCAATCTCAAATGATCATAGCATTTCCAATGTGCTCCTAGTTGAAAAGTTGAACTTCAATCTTCTCTCGGTTGCTCAATTGTGTGATCTCGGTTTCAAGTGCATATTTGGTGTTGATGATGTGGAGATAGTTAGTGTTGATGGCTCCAACTTGATCTTCAAGGGCTTTAGATATGAGAATCTATACTTGGTTGATTTCAATGCTAGTGACACTCAACTTTCAACATACTTGCTCACCAAATCAAGTATGGGTTGGTTATGGCATAGAAGACTTGGTCATGTTGGCATGAAGCAATTGAACAAGTTAGTGAAGCATGACTTAGTTAGAGGCTTGAAGGATGTCACATTTGAGAAAGATAAGCTATGTAGTGCATGTCAAGCCGGAAAGCAAGTAGGCAACACTCATCCATTGAAAAGCATCATGAGTACTTCCAAGGCATTTGAGTTGTTGCACATGGATTTATTTGGGCCAACTACATACACAAGCATTGGTGGCAATAAGTATGGCTTTGTGATTGTGGATGATTTCACTAGATACACATGGGTATTCTTTCTTGTGGACAAGAGTGATGTATTTGACATATTCAAGAAGTTCATCAAGAGGGTACAAAATGAGTTTGAAACCACAATCAAGAAAGTGAGAAGTGACAATGGAAGTGAGTTTAGAAATACAAGAATTGATGAGCTATGTGATGAGCTTGGAATCAAACATCAATTTTTGGCCAAGTATACACCTCAATCAAATGGCTTAGTTGAGAGGAAGAATAGAACCTTGATTGATATGGCAAGATCAATGTTGAATGAGTATAATATGAGTCATTCATTTTGGGCCGAAGCAATCAACACGGCTTGCTTCTATAGCAACCGCCTCTATTGCCACAAGTTCCTAGAGAAGACACCATATGAGATCTTAAATGGAAGAAAGCCGAACATTGCATATTTTCGGGTATTTGGTTGCAAATGCTATATCTTGAAGAAGGGCACTAGATTGAGCAAGTTTGAAAAGAAATGTGATGAAGGATTCTTACTTGGTTACTCCACTACTAGCAAAGCTTATAGAGTTTGGAATTTGGCTAGTGGTTTACTTGAGAAAGTTCATGATGTTGAGTTTGATGAAACCAATGGCTCTCAAGATGAGGAAAATAACTTGGATGATGTGAGAGGAACTCAATTGACCAATGCTATGAAAGAAATGGATATTGGTGATATTAGGCTGAAGCAAGTGATTGATGTGGATGACAACAAAGATCAAGTGCTCCAAAGTCCAATTACACAAGCTAGTGGGCCTCTAATGCAAAATCAAGCTTGTACATCATCTCAAGTGCAACAAGATCAACAAGTGGCTAGTTCATCATCTCCAACTCATGATCAACATCAACATCAAAGCAATCAAGTGCAAGTGCTTCAACCAACCAACATTGCTAGAGACCATCCATTGGATTCCATCATTGGTGACATACAAAGGGGAGTTCAAACTAGATCAAGATTGGCATCGTTTTGTGCTCACTCTTCTTTTGTGTCAATAGAAGAACCCAAGGACATTGATAAAGCATTGAGAGATCCAGATTGGGTAAATGCAATGCATGAAGAGCTCAACAACTTCAAGAGAAATGAAGTATGGGAACTAGTTGAGAGGCCTAAGGATCATAATGTCATTGGAACAAGATGGGTCTTTTGCAACAAGCAAGATCAAGATGGGATAGTAGTAAGGAACAAAGCAAGACTAGTGGCTCAAGGTTACACACAAATAGAGGGTCTTGACTTTGGTGAAACTTATGCCCCGGTTGCAAGATTAGAAGCAATTAGGATCTTACTTGCCTATGCTTGTGCTCATAATATTAAGCTATATCAAATGGATGTGAAGAGTGCATTTCTAAATGGGTACATTCAAGAGGAGGTGTATGTGGAGCAACCTCCTGGTTTTGAAGATGACAAGAAACCCAACCATGTATACAAGCTAAGGAAAGCTTTGTATGGATTGAAGCAAGCACCTAGAGCATGGTATGAAAGATTGAGGGACTTCTTGCTATCCAAAGGATTTGTCATGGGCCAAGTGGATACTACTCTCTTTACCAAGAAGATTAGGGAAGACTTGTTTGTATTGCAAATATATGTTGATGATATCATATTCGGTTCAACCAATCAAGATTATTGTGATGAGTTTGGGAAAATGATGGCAAAGGAATTTGAAATGTCAATGATTGGTGAACTTAGTTTCTTTCTTGGACTTCAAATCAAACAAATGAAGGAAGGAACATTTGTGAGCCAAACCAAGTACATCAAAGATATGCTCAAGAAGTTTGGCATGGAAGATTCAAAGGGCATTACAACCCCAATGGGCACTAGTGGAAGTTTGGATAGTGACAAGAGTGGCAACATGGTGGATCAAAAGCTTTATAGATCAATGATTGGTAGCCTACTCTATGTGACGGCATCAAGACCCGATGTGATGTTTAGTGTATGCATGTGTGCAAGATTTCAAGCCTCACCAAGAGAAAGTCATTTGAAGACAACAAAGAGAATATTGAGGTATTTGAAGCATACACAAGATGTTGGATTATGGTATCCCAAAGGTGCAAGCTTTGAGCTAGTTGGATATTCGGATTCCGACTATGCCGGTGACAAAGTGGAGAGAAAGAGCACTTCCGGGACTTGTCAATTGTTGGGAAGATCACTTGTCTCATGGTCATCCAAGAAGCAAAATAGTATTGCACTATCTACCGCCGAAGCCGAATACATCGCCGCGGGTAGTTGTTGTGCACAAATCTTGTGGATGAAGGCAACATTGAAGGATTTTGGAATCAATTTTAAGAATGTGCCATTACTATGTGACAATGAAAGTGCCGTGAAGCTAACCAACAATCCGGTTCAACATCAAAGAACAAAGCATATTGATGTTCGCCATCACTTCATTAGAGATCATCAACAAAAGGGTGACATTGCAATTGAAAGTGTGGGCACCGAAGATCAACTAGCCGATCTATTCACCAAGCCACTTGATGAGAAGAGATTTCACAAGCTAAAGAATGAGTTGAACATAATTGACTTCTCCAACATGAGTTGATGCACCCCCATGATATGGCATGCCTCTGAAAGCTCTATGTTTGGTGTTGGTAATTAGTGACAATGCCTAAGTACTAATCCTATGCCTAAGTTGTATGTAGCATATGAGGATTAGTATATTCCAAGGTTGGTGGCAAGATGGACATGGTGATCATGATGGCCACACTTGGATTTGGACGCAACCCTACGTGATCAAGGCAAAGGTATATGCTTAAGGATTGTGTTTTAGTAACCAAGACACCTAGTGGGTGTGGTTACATTATAGGATAGATAGCCGTACTATAAAGAGGGGAATGACACGGCTAATGAACTCCTAAGTGCCTGTAGATGTGCATTTCATGATCATATGCATTTGGATAGAACTAATAATGCCTCGAAAAATGATTGTGAAAATGCTAACACACTCACACATGACGTAATCACTTGGTGGTGTTAGCACGTTTGCGAAGGCGTTGGAGTTTAAGCGGTAGAGAGGGTTTGGGTCCTCTCTCCCTCCCGCCGAGCGTGCGAGCGCGGGATTCAGGCGATTTCGGGGAAATGAAATGCCTATTTTCCACTACGCCGGAAGTCGGAAATCAAACGGAAATCAAACGGAGGCGAACGGAGGTCACAGTGGTGACCGGACGCTGCACCGGACGCTGCACCGGACGCTGTCACTGTTTGACCGGACGCGTCCGGTCAGTGTCCAGTGTCTGCGCGTTTTTCAGTTGTGTGATCGGACGCGAGGCGCGTCCGGTCACAGGCGACCGGACGCGTCCGGTCGTCCAGGGAGCTTACTGGACTCCGACCGGACGCGGGCACTGTGGCGTCCGGTCAGTTCTTCAGCGCGTCCGGTCGATGGTTCGTTTTGCGCGACTCAGTGTTGACCGGCGCGTCCGGTCAGTCACGGGACCGGCGCGTCCGGTCGTGACCAGCGCGTCCGGTCGTTGCGACCGGCGCGTCCGGTCGGCGTTTCATTAACTAGCCGTTACGCGACCGGAGCGTCCGGTCAGTTGGACCAGCGCGTCCGGTCAGCGCGATTTCAGCTGGATCTCGTTCCTAACGGCTATATTCGAAGGGGTACGTCTATAAATACTCGTTGGCCGGCTCAAGGCTCTCACTCTTGGACATTTGACATACTTGTGAGCACTTTGAGCTAAGCAACTCCCCTCCCACTCATCTCTCTTGCTTCTTTGCATATTCGAAGTGAGATTGAGTGATCCAAGTGCATTTGCATTGTGAGATTGCATCTAGTTGGCACTTGGTGGTTGATTTGCTGCGGGATTCTTGTTTCTCTTGGTGGTTGCCGTCACCTAGACGGCTTGGAGCAGCTTGGAGGCGTTGGCAAGAGTTGGTGATTGTTCTTGGCCACCTCCGGTGATTGTGAGGGGTTTGTGCCTACCTCGGCGGAGCGCCAAAGGCAACATTTGTGGATTGCTCGTGTCATTTGCAACATTTTGCCAATTGGTAGGTTCTTGTGGCGCCTTTTGAGAGGCTCGGTGTGAGACCGATTAGCCACCGAACCACATGGTGAAAAGGGACACAACGGGGACTAGCGTGCCGGCAAGCACGTGAACCTCGAGATAAATCTTCGTGTCATCACTTTCATATTGTGATTGATTGATCCCGGTGTTCGGTTGTCTTGGTTTTCATTGTTGATCATATTGGTTGGCTCAATACTTCGCCCCTCGGTGATACCCTCCTAACTCTCACTTGTATTACTTTCTTAGTTATCTTTGCTAGCTAGTTTGCTTTGCTAAAGTAGCTCTTTTGTGTAGCTTGCTAGTTGTAGTGGTAGTTACCTCCTCGGTTTGACTTGTGCGGTTGAGTGCAAATATACTAGAATTGTGAATTGGATAGGTGGCTTGCAAACACCCCGTAGGCTAAGCAAAACTCGCATCTCGCTATTTGTTGTATTGATAAACTTGTTTAGTTTGTCATTGTAGAAATTTTTAAAAAGGCTATTCACCCCCCTCTAGCCATCAAGACCTTTCAGCCTCTCCTTCGAGCCCCAAAGGTACAATTGGTTGACATATCATACATTCTATGCTAAGGACTTGTTTAGTGCATCTAGTCATAATTTACATGTTATAGGCTCATTCATGAAAATCAAATGAATTTGAAGTTTATATGGTGCCACTATTGTTTCTATGACTTGTATGATCTAGTGGTAGCATATAACTTGTTTAAGTAGCTTGTGATCCTAAGTGTTTAATCTATATCACTTGTCTAAATATTTGCTTCAACATGGTGCATGATAACCCTTCTAGTGAGGTGTGAAGAAGCTTGCCCTTGGATCAAACCGAAGCATTTTATTTATGTAAGCAATCTAGGTTGAATCACAAACTTGATCCTCACCCCATAATTCACCATGATAATCTATCTAACATTGGTCCCTTGTGGTCATTGGTGCCAAAGGGGGAGAAAATGTTATTCACAAAGATAGATTCTAAAGGAGGAGAAAACCCTAAAGGGAAAATTGATAAAAGAAGGGGATCAACTAAAATTTTGAGCACACAAGTAGGGAGAGCAAGCTCTTAAACATGAATGTTGCATTTCTTTGTGCACTTCATATGTATGATGCATAGTTATGCATTTCTTTTTCTCCAATACTTTGCTTGTGTGATGTTTTGCTAGTATACAATTAAATGGTGTATTGGAGTACAAGCATGAATAGGAAGTAGTTAGATTTTTCTTGCTTCATGTTTTTCAAAGTGGTACTAGAGCCTTGCTTATAATGTTGATCTCACGAGGTTTCTAGTTATGTTTGTGCTTTTCCAAGTGGTATCTAACTACACAAGGTGCTAAGATGGTGTTTATCGCTACTCCGATTGTATCACGCTTCAAAGGTCTATAATCTAAAACACTTAGCACCTATTGGTAGTCAATGCTCCTAATCTTTCCTATCTAACATGTATGCTTCCAAAATCCAAATATATAGCATACATGTAGGGGGAGCCATTGCTATCAATTTGAATTCATGATCACTTGTCCATACTTCTTACACATGGTAATATACATGGACAATGTGACATGGGTTCAATCAAAATTTTATCATAATATCTTTGTGAAAGGGTTGTCACCAATTACTAACAAGGGGGAGATTGAAAGTCCTATGTTTGGTGTTGGTAATTAGTGACAATGCCTAAGTACTAATCCTATGCCTAAGTTGTATGTAGCATATGAGGATTAGTACATTCCAAGGTTGGTGGCAAGATGGACATGGTGATCATGATGGCCACACTTGGATTTGGACGCAACCCTACGTGATCAAGGCAAAGGTATATGCTTAAGGGTTGTGTTTTAGTAACCAAGACACCTAGTGGGTGTGGTTACATTATAGGATAGATAGCCGTACTATAAAGAGGGGAATGACGCGGCTATTGAACTCCTAAGTGCCTCTAGGTGTGCATTTCATGTCATATGTATTTGGATAGAACTAATAACGCCTCGAAAAATGTTTGTGAAAATGCTAACACACATGCACATGGTGATGATCACTTGGTGATGTTAGCACGTTTGCGAAGGCGGTGGAGTTTGAGCGGTAGAGAGGGTTTGGGGTCCTCTCTCCCTCTCGCCAAGCTTGCGAGGCGGGATTCAGGCGTTTTCGAGGAATTGAAACGCCTATTTTCCACTACGTCGGAAGTCGGAAATCGAACGGAAGCGAACGGAGGTCACAGTGGTGACCGGACGCTGGACCGGACGCGGTCTCTGTTTGACCGGACGCGTCCGGTCAGTGTTCAGCGTCTGCGCGTATTTCAGTTGGTTGATCGGACGCGCAGCGCGTCCGGTCACAGTCGACCGGACGCGTCCGGTCGATCAGGGAGCTTACTTGACTCCAACCGGACGCTGGCACTGTGGCATCCGGTCAGTTCTCCGGCGCGTCCGGTCGCTGTTTCGTTGTGCGCGGCTCAGGGTTGACCAGCGCGTCCGGTCAGTCATGGGACCGGCGCGTCCGGTTGTGACCAGCGCGTCCGGTCGTTGCGACCAGCGCGTCCGGTCGGTGTTTCGAAAAAGAGCCGTTGCGCGATCGGCGCGTCCGGTCCACGCGACCAGCGCGTCCGGTCAGCGCGACTGCGGTTGTTTAAGTTCCTAACGGCTATATTCGAAGGGGTACGTCTATAAATACTCGTTGGCCGGCTCAAAGCTCCCTCTCTTGGACATTTGACATACTTGTGAGCACTTTGAGCTAAGCAACTCCCCTCCCACTCATCTCTCTTGCTTCTTTGCATATTCAAAGTGAGATTGAGTGATCCAAGTGCATTTGCATTGTGAGATTGCATCTAGTTGGCACTTGGTGGTTGATTTGTTGCGGGATTCTTGTTTTTCTTGGTGGTTGCCGCCACCTAGACGGCTTGGAGCAGCTTGGAGGCGTTGGCAAGAGTTGGTGATTGTTCTTGGCCACCTCCGGTGTTTGTGAGGGGTTTGTGCCTACCTCGGCGAAGCGCCAAAGGCAACATTAGTAAATTGCTCGTGTCATTGCAACCTTTTGCCATTTGGTAGGTTCTTGTGGCGCCTTTTGAGAGGCTCGGTGTGTGACCGATTAGCCACCGAACCACGTGGTGAAGAGGGACACAACGGGGACTAGCGTGCCGGCAAGCACGTGAACCTCGGGATAAATCTTTGTGTCATCATTCTTATTGTGATTGATCGATCCTGGTGGTTGTGTATTATGGAATTCATCTATTGATCATATTGTTTGGTTGGCTCAATACTTCGCCCCTCGGTGATACCCTTCTAACTCTCTCTTGTATTAATTTCTTAGTTACTTTGCTAGAGTAGCTCTTTTGTGTAGCTTGCTAGTTGTAGTTTCCTTCTCGGTTTGACTTGTGCGGTTGAGTGCTAATATACTAGAATTGTGAATTGGATAGGTGGCTTGCAAACACCCCATAGGCTAAGCAAAACACGCATCTCACTATTTGTTATATTGATAAACTTGTTTAGCTTGTCTTTGTAGAAATTTTTTAAAAGGCTATTCACCCCCCCTCTAGTCATCAAGACCTTTCAGCGTGGCACGGCGGTGGCCATGGCGCACCTCCGCGCCGGCGAGGAAGGGGGTTTGGGCTAGACATAGGGCTTCCAAGGCCGAAAGGTTAGGCCTTTTGCGTCTCACAGCGGAGCGAAGCTCGTAGTGGCAACGGTTCGTTCGCTACCGTCTTGAATTTGCCGGAAGGGGCCTCTCCGTGGTGGAGCTTGGCCGCGGCGGCCGTGTGCTCGTGCTGTGCGCCGATGCAGGTGTTCTCAGACCAAGGTGGCCCGGGGTCACGGCGCTGTGGCCATTCGGTGTGTGCGTGCGTGGTGTCAAAAGGAGGCGAAAAGTGGCGCCTTCGGCCTTCCTGAGTGGGAGGAACGCAGTGACATCCATGGCAGACATGTCGGCAACAGGGAGGAAGAAGGGGCAGGGCTCACTGTGGGCTCGCGGGGGTTTGGATGATGGTGCGGTGACGAGGTGAAGCAGTGGCGAGTCGGTGCGGTGCTGTGCCGAGCAGCTACGTCGTCATAGCCGATCGGGGCGACGCTCTGAGCTTCGGCGGTCACGGCGGCTCTAGCGAGGTTCGGCTCCTACTCCTCCTTCCCTTTTCCCTTTCTCTTCTTCCTTCTCTCGGTCTTGGCACAAGACGGTGGGCGCAGGGTGGCGGTGAGGTGTTGGGAGAGGGCTAGGGCTATGGCTTGGGGCTTTTATAGCCCGAGCTCGGCCATGGCGAGCGGTGGACGGCAAGAGGCAAGCGGGGGACACATGTAGGGCGATCAAGGGCTCCAAGCTAGGGTTTTGGTGCTCGCCAGGGGTTGGAGAGGCCTTGATGCTCCTGATTTTGGACGAAGGCGGGTCAAGGGCTCCGTATGGCGGTCATGGCGCGGCGTGGTGTTCACGGGCCATGGCGTGGGCGCCAATGTAGGTGCTGCAGGGTAGCAGCCACGACAACGGTGTGCGGATTGCTGGCGTGGCGAGCATCCAAGGGCGCGCAAGGGTGGAGAGCGTGGTTGGACAGCTGGGCGAGCGGGCGGGTCGCGCCGGTGCTCTGCTTTGCCAAAAGCAGAGGAGGGTGCGGGGGTAGGCGATGACAGGCAGGGCCCTCTTGTCGGCGGTGGGCGCAAGCAACAAGGTGGCGGCCGGCTTTGGCGCGATGCGGCGAGCGGATTAGGCTGGCTGGCCCGCTGGGCCGCACGCGTGTAGGCGGGCGAGCTGGGTCGCGGGCTCGGCTAGGCGAGCGAGGGCAAGGCAGGCTGCGGTGGCTGCAAGCTGGGTCGACTGCTGGAGCTGGCGCGGGTGTGCTCCGCGCTGGGCCTTGGTAGGCTGCAACGGCGGTCCAGGCCTCTTTGCCCCTTTTCTATTTCCTTTCTTTTCCTATTTCTTTTCTATTTCCTATTTGTCATTTCTAACTAGTTCAAGGGCACCTATGTGTATATACATGAGTGCCAACCATGTATACACCCTTAGGGGTGGTCCCCTAGGGGTCTAGGGTGGCGAGGTCCACATCAAGGGTTGGCGCACACACACAAGAATTTATTATAAAGATTATTTGGTTGCTTTTAGTTGCATCACATAAACCAAAAAGAGGCAACTCACATGAAGTAATTAAAATGCAATGCTCACTCCTCTACCTTGGGATCTACTTGTGCAACTAAGATGTGGGTTCCTAGCATGCATCACTTCACCAAGCATAGGTTATTTTAGAAAAAAAATTGTAGTTGTGATTTTTGGTTGTTTGAAATTCTAGGATATTACACATGGTAGGATGACACGGCTGAAAGGTCTTGATGGCTAGAGGGGGGGTGAATAGCCTTTTTTAAAAATTTCTACAAAGACAAGCTAAACAAGTTTATCAATACAACAAATAGCGAGATGCGAGTTTTGCTTAGCCTACGGGGTGTTTGCAAGCCACCTATTCAATTCACAATTCTAGTATAAAGGCACTCAACCGCACAAGTCAAACCGAGAAGGTAACTACAACTACAACTAGCAAGCTACACAAAAGAGCTACTCTAGCAAAGCAAACTAGTTAGCAAAGGTAACTAAGAAAGTAATGCGGAGTTGAGTTAGGAGGGTTTCACCGAGGGGCGAAGTATTGAGCCAACCAATATGATCAACAATGAATACCAAAACAACCGAACACCGGGATCAATCAATCACAATATGAAAGTGATGACACGAAGATTTATCCCGAGGTTCACGTGCTTGCCGGCACGCTAGTCCCCGTTGTGTCCCTCTTACCACGTGGTTCGGTGGCTAATCGGTCTCACACCGAGCCTCTCAAAAGGCGCCACAAGAACCTACCAAATGGCAAAAGGTTGCAATGACACGAGCAATTTACTAATGTTGCCTTTGGCGCTTCGCCGAGGTAGGCACAAACCCCTCACAATCACCGGAGGTGGCCAAGAACAATCACCAACTCTTGCCAACGCCTCCAAGCTGCTCCAAGCCGTCTAGGTGGCGGCAACCACCAAGAGAAACAAGAATCCCGCAGCAAATCAACCACCAAGTGCCAACTAGATGCAATCTCACAATGCAAATACACTTGGATCACTCAATCTCACTTCGAATATGCAAACAAGCAAGAGAGATGAGTGGGAGGGGAGTTGCTTAGCTCAAAGTGCTCACAAGTATGTCAAATGTCCAAGTGTGGGAGCCTTGAGCCGGCCAACGAGTATTTATAGACGTACCCCTTCGAATATAGCCGTTAGGAACTTGAACCAGCCGAAGACGCGCTGACCGGACGCGCTGGTCAAACTGACCAGACGCGCCGGTCGCACAACGGCTCTTTCGAAACGCCGACCGGACGCGCTGGTCGCAACGACCGGACGCGCTGGTCACGACCGGACGCGCCGGTCCCGTGACTGACCGGACGCGCTAGTCAAGCCAGAGCAGCGTACAACGAAACAGTGACCGGACGCGCTGGTGAACCGACCGGACGCCACAGTGCCCGCGTCCGGTTGGAGTCCAGTAAGCTCCCTGATCGACCGGACGCGTCCGGTCGACTGTGACCGGACGCGCTTGTTGATATTTGGTAACGCAATTAGGAAATAGGATCCGCAAGCGCACGGATATCGGTGAGCACTTCACCCGAGATGTTATCCTGGGTATCGTATTTATATTTTTACCTTTAGGAGAAAGAGTGCATCTGACTAACCAAATCTATTACTACTAACCTTTAGGCTACAACCACTATGATTCGATGTGAGTGATGTATAGAGAAGACTACAACCGCACTCTTCTTCTAACCTTGGTAAGGATGATCTACTGTTCTATTGGGGAGGTTTACGGAATCTAGACACCACAAAGGATGTTCAACCCGCACCTATAAACCCTATCGATCCTGCTAACGGGATATGGAATACAAAGGTAACTCGGAATTGTCACGTTCCTCACTACTACCACGGTCCGGCTAGACGAGGGGATATCTATGAATATCCTAGCTTAAACACCATGTTTACGCTAGAGATGATTACTCTAAACTCTACGCGAAGAGATCAAAGTAAACTCATAAACCAAAGAACAATAAAACAAAGAACTTACTAGAATTTAGAAGTCGAAATACTGAAGAATCCTGAGAACAAGCCTCGGGTTAGAAGAACTTGCTCCCGCAGGTACAACCTCGGAGTAGACACCGACAGGCCGGCTTCCTCCGATCTACACCTCCACTCTATCTCTCTCAATCTAGTAGAACTAATTCTACTTTCACATTGGATGCTAAGCCCTAAGAGGTGGGAACCCTAGAGGGAACCTCTCTCTCTAAACCCTAACTAGAGATATGCAACTGAATAATGAATTGGGGTCTTCTCCACCAGGGGTCAGGGGCCTTGCTTATATAGCCCTTTTGGATGAATCTGGACCGTCGGATCAAACCGACCTTCATCCTACGGTTTTCCTTGATCCTCAAAGGCGGTGGAGCATAATCCGCGAGACTCGACCTGATTGGTCCCGGAGGCAGGGCGGGCGCCCTAGGGCACAGGGCGGGCGCCCTGTGTCCTGGCCCGTTACGGCTCCCGTTCGTTCCCGTGGCTTCTGGAATCTTCTAGATGTAAGATAATTACGTGTTCGGTTAATATCCCGTCATTAATTCGACATGTGGGCCTTTCTTCCGTATTTCCTGATAACCCCCTGCAGAAATAGATAAACAGCAAAACTCGTGGAATTCTGTTAGATCAAACCCTAATTCTAGGTGTTGCTTGCATATAGGTCCTTTTCTTTATTTATTTGATGGTTATAATTGATACTCAAGAACCGTCAACAAACACCCCCATACTTAGGCTTTTACTCGTCCTCGAGAAAAGGTTGGTTAATAAAACATCTGGGGTTGAAACATTCTTTCATACCTGCAGGGTGTTGTAAAAATCCACTGTGCACTTATAGTCAGGGAAATATATGGTCAGAGTAAAGAGCCTTTCTTCTTCTTAATCCCTATCACTTGGAGTTTTTACATATTTTTGAAAAGAAAAACTTAGCATACCTTTATCCTCATAGGTGCTCTCAGAGTCACTCATTATCTTTTATATTTCTCTCTGAGGCTATTTTGATTTTGCAAAAATAATTCTTTAAGCATACATACCTTGCATTTATTGTATGGTCAAAACCGGATCCGAGGAGAAGAATGCCATACTCTTAGATCAAAGATTTTGAAAATTAAAAACTTGTCACTCTTACTGGCATATTGCTTATTAGAGGGACCATGGGCTATCATTTTCTTTCCATCATATTTTTATCATATCTCATTTTTTTCATTTTGGGTGGATACCGAGGTACCCCTAATTCTACTGCCGGACACTTGTCAATTTTTTCCACGAGGTTATCGAGCACTTGCTCCTTTTTATTTCCTCGATATATTCATAATTTTGCATAGCCCATGCCTCTAACGCAATAATACTTCGGAAGAGTGAATCTTTCTGAATAAAAATGTCTTGATCTTAGGAGTATGATAAATCTCTCAACAAGGGTCTAACTTGTTTTGAACAAACTCAATACAAAGCAGATAGATTTAATTAATATTTTCATGTTTAGCAGGCATATAAAACTTGAGGATGGTAGCTATAATTTTGAAATTTTTAAAACAAATTCTCCAAGCAATAAAGATACTAAGAATAAGGTACTCATATCCTTACCATCTCTTATTCCATAATGACTTTTAGCAACACAGGGTTTTGAAATAATTTTAATAATTGCAGGTTTCCAGGAAATATCACAGAGTGAGATTGATCATGATTATAAGCATTTTTATCCTTTTAATTTATCATGTTTAGCGAGATAAAATTCTGCACAAACTAAGGTGAGTGTGTAAGTGTGTAATAAAAGTATGCAGAGTGTGTACCTGGTTCATGGAGTGGTGCGATCGAAGTGTGTGTGACATGTCAGGGAATCTCCCCCATACTTGTTTTCTGCTTTCTTGCACAAAAGTAAAGTAGAGACACACAAGACATACTAATAATAATCTTTATTAATCTTGAGGCATTTATTACAACCGAATAATAATAATAACCGAATATAATAAATCTAAACTGATTATAAGCGTCGGGCTTTAATTTTTAATTGGAAGGTAAAAATTGATCACGTCTATTTCTTCTAATTCTTTATTGGGCTCTAAAAATAATTTAAGACGTTGACCATTTACCTTGAATAACGTACCTTCGTCATTTTGAAGTGTGATAGCTCCGTGGGATGATAAATGAATTACCTTGAATAGTCCTTCCCATTTGCTCCGGAGCTTTCCATGCCCGAAAAGCTTCACCCTGGAATTAAAAAGTAATACCTTATCTCCAGGTGAGAACTCCTTCTTCTTGATCCTCTTGTCATGCCATCTCTTGACTCTTTCTTTGTAGATCTTTGAATTGTGATATGCTTTCTCCCGCCATTCTTCTAACTCCGATAATTGCATTCTTCTATGTTTTTCGGCGATATCTAGGTCCATATTCCATCTTTTTATGGCCCAGTGTGCCTTGAACTCAAGTTCAACAGGTAGGTGACAGGTCTTTCCGTATACCAATTGGTATGGAGACATTCCAATTGGGGTCTTGTATGCTGTCCGGTAAGCCCAGAGTGCATCGGGTAACTTGTCCTTCTATGCCGTTCCCATCTCGTTCACCGTCTTCTGAAGAATGTTCTTGATTTGCTTGTTAGAAGTCTCTGCTTGGCCACTTGTCTGAGGATGATAGGGAGTAGCGACGTTGTGACGGATTCCATGTCTTGATAGATAGTGCTCGAAGCGCTTGTCAATGAAGTGTGATCCTCCATCACTTATCACTATCCTAGGGACTCCAAATCTTGGAAATATGATTTCCTCAAACATCCTCTTCGAACTGATATTGTCGGCATGTTTGCAAGGTAGTGCCTCTACCCACTTGGAGACGTAATCAACCGCCACCAAGATGAACTCACACTTCTTAGATGGGGGAAATGGACCCATGTAGTCTATTCCCCAGACATCAAAGAGTTCAATCTGAAGGTTGTTGGTGAGTGGCATGGCATCCCTTGTATTTATGTTTCCGTGCCTTTGACATGGCCCACATCTTCTGATATATTGCTTCGTGTCATCGTACATCGTAGGCCAGTAGAATCCATATTGCCAGATCTTTGAATGTGTACGGAATGCTCCATAGTGACCTCCGTATGGTGATGAGTGACATCTGTCGATGATCTTCAATCCTTCCTCAGTGGTCACACATCTTCTAAGTAGGCCATCAGCGCATACTCGGAAGAGATATGGCTCATCCCATATATGTGAACGACTTTCCTGAATAAGCTTCTTCTTGTTTGCTCCGGGTGGTACATAACCTGAAACCATAAAATTAACAATATCTGCATACCAGGGGTCAGATCTGTTAATCCCGTAAAGCATGTCGTCCCGGAGTGAGTCATTAATGGGGGGTTCCTGTGAATTCTTAAAGTACATTCTAGACAAGTGATCAGCAACAGAATTTTCTACTCCCTTTTTATCTTTTATTTCTAAGTCAAATTCTTGGAGTAATAAAATCCATCTGATTAAGCGAGGTTTAGCATCTTTCTTAGTGAGCAAATATTTTAGTGCAGCATGATCAGTGTAAACAATTATCTTAGCTCCAACTAAATAAGATCTAAATTTATCAATGGCAAAAACAACAGCCAGAAGCTCTTTTTCAGTGGTTGCATAATTAAGTTGAGCTCCTGTCAAAGTTTTACTTGCATAAGCAATTGCATGATGCTTTTTATCTTTAGTTTGTCCCAAAACTGCCCCCACAGCATAATCACTAGCATCACACATAATTTCAAAAGGCAACGACCAATCAGGGGGTTGAATGATTGGTGCAGAGATGAGTGCTTGCTTTAATAAATTGAAAGAATTTAGACATGCATCATCAAATTCGAAAGGAGCATCCTTGGCTAGCAAAAGAGTAAGTGGTCTCGCAATAAATGAAAAGTCTTTTATAAATCTGCGATAAAAACCAGCATGGCCAAGAAAACTTCGAATTCCTTTTATATTCACAGGTGGAGGTAGTTGTTCAATTACTTCAATTTTAGCTCTATCTACCTCAATACCTCTTTCAGACACTAGGTGTCCTAGCACTATTCCTTCTCTAACCATAAAATGACATTTTTCCCAATTAAGGATTAAGTGCTTTTCTTCACATCTTTGCAAAACCTTATCTAAGTTCTCAAGACAACTATCAAAAGTTTTTCCATAAACTGAGAAATCATCCATGAAAACTTCCATAATCTCTTCAATCATATCAGAAAATATAGACATCATACATCTTTGAAAAGAAGCTGGTGCATTACATAACCCAAAAGACATTCTACGATAAGCATACGTTCCATATGGGCATGTAAAAGTGGTTTTGCTTTGATCATCAGGATGGATAGGGATCTGGTGATACCCTAAATATCCATCTAGAAAACAGAAAAACGAGTGTTTTGCTAACCGCTCAAGCATCTCATCTATAAAAGGCAAAGGAAAATGATCCTTTTTCGTGGCTTTATTAAGTTTTCTATAGTCTATGCACATCCGCCACCCAGTGACGGTGCGTTGCGGAATTAGCTCATTCTTATCATTAGTAACAACAGTCATGCCTCCCTTTTTAGGCACAACTTGAACAGGGCTTACCCACTCACTATGCGGCACAGGATATATAATCCCTGCATGCAGCAACTTTATAACTTCTTTTTTAACTACCTCTCTCATCGCGTTGTTAAGTCTACGTTGAGGCTCTCGAGAGGGTGTAACAAAAGGATCTGTCGGAATACGATGGGTACAAATCATAGGACTGATTCCTGTGAGATCTTAAAGTGAGTAGCCGAAAACAGAGTGGTGTTTTTCAAGAATGGTCATTAATCGCAGAGTTTGCTCCTGAGTGAGTTTATTACTAACGATCACAGGAAACTCTGGATTATTGTTTAGGAAAGCATAGGTAAGACTGGGTGGTAAAGTTTTGAGTTCTATGGGGGGTCTAGGTGTTTCTGCAAACTCATCTAAGGGTTCAGGTTCAGAAGGTTCGGCCTTTTCTTCAGTGAAGAAAGGGGCTTCCTCTTCTAAGTCTGGATCATCTAAAAGTTCTAGAGATGCAGCCTTTACCTCCTCCATAGGATCAGGCAAAAGATATGGCTCGGTCTTATTATTCAAGGAGTGAGTTATTGTAATTGGAAGTTTAAAATCCTTTCCCAAGGAAATATGGAGCTTTCCAGTTTGACCTTCATAAAGGAGTCTTCTAAAAGGTTGTCCAATCAGTAGGTCGAAACCCCATATATCAAAGATATAAAAGTTCAAATGAACCATGGAGCCTTCTACCATAAAGGGTAGGACATTAATAATTCCAAGACTGGGGACTAATCGTCCCGAAGATTCCTTTATGACCTTTGTTGTGGGGGTTAAAACAAGTTTCCCAAATAAATTAAGTGCAAAAGCTTCGGACATAATATTGATCCCCACAACAGGATTATAGAGAGCGTTAAATTGATCAGAATTATAAGCACAGCGTATAGTTATAGAGGGTGTGTCCACTCGGATTACTTCAGAGGAAAGCTCTGACTCCTCTAACCATTCGCTACTCATAACCGAGATAAGCTCTCTCAATTGACGTTCACTTGGTAAACAAATGCTAAATTGGCCGTTTTGGGGTCGGTCTATAGAATGGTAGTTTGAAATGTTTCCAAAATCGGCAAAGAGATCGGATTCTATGTCTAGCATGAAATCAGATGGTAGAATTTCTTCCTTTTGTGGCTCAGAACCTGGGATAGCTAAAGTAGATGAAAAATTTGGCAGAGTGTCTACTCCGGCTTCGTAGGTTTTATCATGGAGGGCATTATCCATCTCAGCTTCTAGGATTCTATTCAAGATCCCCTTAGCTTCATCAGTAGGGATACGAAAGAAAGAACCTCTAGCCATAGTATGCAGCATTTGTTTGTTATCTTTCTGAAGACCTCGAAAAAAATGAAATAAAAGAACAGTGTCTTCAAGCAAAAGTTTTGGACCAGATTCTAAAAGATCAGAAAAACGTTTCCAGGATTTCCCCAAAGTTTCATTATCTTTTTGTTTAAAAGATAGGACTTCGAGTCTAAGGTCACCAGTACGGTCAAGGGAATAAAAATCTAGACAAAAGTTGGCTCTTAAAACTCCCCATTCACCTTGCTGTTGACTTACCTTCTGACTATACCATCGTCTAGCTTCTCCTCTTAAAGAAAAAGGAAAAAGCTTCCAACGTAAAGTCTTATCAGAGATGCCATCAATGCGAAGACAATCGCATGTCTGCTCAAAATCTCTAATATGAAGGTAAGGGTTTTCATCTTCCTTTCCCGAAAAAGATAAATTTTGAATCATCGCAATCAACCTTGAACTTAACTTATACTGGGATGTTTGGATAGGTTGTGATGACTCCCATGGTAAAAGGTCAGTTGCTGAAGGTGTTGCGGCATCAAAGATAGATATAGAACCTTGGTTTTCCATTTTTGGTAAAAAGAAAAAGAAAGAATGAAAAAGATAAGAAAATAAAAAGTATGAATACAAGCTAGTAGTAAGACTCAAGGTTATCTCAGCAAACCGTCTTTCTCCCCGGCAACGGCGCCAGAAATGCTTGTTGATATTTGGTAACGCAATTAGGAAATAGGATCCGTAAGCGCACGAATATCAGTGAGCACTTCACCTGAGATGTTATCCTGGGTATCGTATTTATATTTTTACCTTTAGGAGAAAGAGTGCATCTGACTAACCAAATCTATTACTACTAACCTTTAGGCTACAACCACTATGATTCGATGTGAGTGATGTATAGAGAAGACTACAACCGCACTCTTCTTCTAACCTTGGTAAGGATGATCTACTGTTCTATTGGGGAGGTTTACGGAATCTAGACACCACAAAGGATGTTCAACCCGCACCTATAAACCCTATCGATCCTGCTAACGGGATATGGAATACAAAGGTAACTCGGAATTGTCACGTTCCTCGCTACTACCACGGTCCGGCTAGACGAGGGGATATCTATGAGTATCCTAGCTTAAACACCACGTTTACGCTAGAGATGATTACTCTAAACTCTACGTGAAGAGATCAAAGTAAACTCATAAACCAAAGAACAATAAAACAAAGAACTTACTAGAATTTAGAAGTCGAAATACTGAAGAATCCTGAGAACAAGCCTCGGGTTAGAAGAACTTGCTCCCACAGGTACAACCTCGGAGTAGACACCGACAGGCCGGCTTCCTCCGATCTACACCTCCACTCTATCTCTCTCAATCTAGTAGAACTAATTCTACTTTCACATTGGATGCTAAGCCCTAAGAGGTGGGAACCCTAGAGGGAACCTCTCTCTCTAAACCCTAACTAGAGATATGCAACTGAATAATGAATTGGGGTCTTCTCCACTAGGGGTCAGGGGCCTTGCTTATATAGCCCTTTTGGATGAATCTGGACCGTCGGATCAAACCGACCTTCATCCTACGGTTTTCCTTGATCCTCAAAGGCGGTGGAGCATAATCCGCGAGACTCGACCTGATTGGTCCCGGGGGCAGGGCGGGCGCCCTAGGGCACAGGGCGGGCGCCCTGTGTCCTGGCCCGTTACGGCTCCCGTTCGTTCCTGTGGCTTCTGGAATCTTCTAGATGTAAGATAATTACGTGTTCGGTTAATATCCCGTCATTAATCCGACATGTGGGCCTTTCTTCCGTATTTCCTGATAACCCCCTGCAGAAATAGATAAACAGCAAAACTCGTGGAATACTGTTAGATCAAACCCTAATTCTAGGTGTTGCTTGCATATAGGTCCTTTTCTTTATTTATTTGATGGTTATAATTGATACTTAAGAACCGTCAACAGCGCTGCGCGTCCGATCATCCAACTGAAAAACGCGCAGACGCTGAACGCTGACCGGACGCGTCCGGTCAAACAGTGACCGCGTCCGGTCCAGCGTCCGGTCACTACTGTGACCTCCGTTCGCCTCAGTTTCTTTTTCCGACTTCCGGCGTAGTGGAAAATAGGCGTTTCAACTCCTCGAAAACGCCTGAATCTCGCCTCGCAAGCTCGGCGGGAGGGAGAGAGGACCCCAAACCCTCTCTACCGCTCAAACTCCACCGCCTTCGCAAACGTGCTAACATCACCAAGTGACCATCACTATGTGCATGTGTGTTAGCATTTTCACAATCATTTTTCGAGGCGTTATTAGTTCTATCCAAATGCATATGATATGAAATGCACACCTAGAGGCACTTAGGAGTTCAATAGCCGCGTCATTCCCCTCTTTATAGTACGGCTATCTATCCTATAATGTAACCACACCCACTAGGTGTCTTGGTTACTAAAACATAACCCTTAAGCATATACCTTTGCCTTGATCACGTAGGGTTGCATCCAAATCCAAGTGTGGCCATCATGATCACCATGTCCATCTTGCCACCAACCTTGGAATGTACTAATCCTCATATGCTACATACAACTTAGGCATAGGATTAGTACTTAGGCATTGTCACTAATTACCAACACCAAACATAGGACTTTCAATCTCCCCCTTGTTGGTAATTGGTGACAACCCTTTCACAAAGATATTATGATAAAATTTTGATTGAACCCATGTCACATTGTCCAAGTATATTACCATGTGTAAGAAGTATGGACAAGTGATCATGAATTCAAATTGATAGCAATGGCTCCCCCTACATGTATGCTATATGTTTGGATTTTGGAAGCATACATGTTAGATAGGAAAGATTAGGAGCATTGACCACCAATAGGTGCTAAGTGTTTTAGATTATAGACCTTTGAAGCGTGATACCATCGGAGTAGTGATAAACACCATCTTAGCACCTTGTGTAGTTAGATACCACTTGGAAAAGTACAAACATAACTAGAAACCTCGTGAGATCAACATTATAAGTAAGGCTCTAGTACCACTTTGAAAAACATGAAGCAAGAAAAATCTAACTACTTCCTATTCGTGCTAGTATCTCAATACATCATTCAAAATATACTAGCAAGTCACCACACAATCAATGTATCGGAGAAAAAGAAATGCATAACTATGCATCATACATATGAAGTGCACATGGAGATGCAACAGTCATGTTTAAGAGCTTGCTCCCCCTACTTGTGTGCTCGAAAGAAAAAAAATTTAGTTGATCCCCTTCTTTTATCAATTCTCCCCTTTAGGTTTTCTCCTTTGTGAACAACATTTTCTCCCCCTTTGTGCTTCTCCCCCTTTGAGTTCTATCTTTGTGAACAACATTTTCTCCCCCTTTGGCACCAATGACCACAAGGGACCAATTTTAGATAGATTATCATGTTGAATTATGGGGTGAGGATCAAGTTTGTGAATCAACCTAGATTGCTTGCATAAATGAAATGCTTCGGTTTGATCCAAGGGCAAGCTTCTTCACACCTCACTAGAAGGGTTATCATGCACCATGTTGAAGCAAATATTTAGACAAGTGATCTAGATTAAACACTTAGGATCACAAGCTACTTAAACAAGTTATATGCTACCACTAGATCATACAAGTCATAGAAACAATAGTGGCACCATATAAACTTTAAATTCATTTGATTTTCATGAATGAGCCTATAACATGTAAATTATGACTAGATGCACTAAACAAGTCCTTAGCATAGAATGTATGATATGTCAACCAATTGTACCTTGGGGCTCGAAGGAGAGGCATGTCATATCATGGAGGTGCATCAACTCATGTTGGAGAAGTCAAGTATGTTCAACTCATTCTTTAGCTTGTGAAATCTCTTCTCATCAAGTGGCTTGGTGAATAGATCGGCTAGTTGATCTTCGGTGCCCACACTTTCAATTGCAATGTCACCCTTTTGTTGATGATCTCTAATGAAGTGATGGCGAACATCAATATGCTTTGTTCTTTGATGTTGAACCGGATTGTTGGTTAGCTTCACGGCACTTTCATTGTCACATAGTAATGGCACATTCTTAAAATTGATTCCAAAATCCTTCAATGTTGCCTTCATCCACAAGATTTGTGCACAACAACTACCCGCGGCGATGTATTCGGCTTCGGCGGTAGATAGTGCAATACTATTTTACTTCTTGGATGACCATGAGACAAGTGATCTTCCCAACAATTGACAAGTCCCGGAAGTGCTCTTTCTCTCCACTTTGTCACCGGCATAGTCGGAATCCGAATATCCAACTAGCTCAAAGCTTGCACCTTGGGGATACCATAATCCAACATCTTGTGTATGCTTCAAATACCTCAATATTCTCTTTGTTGCCTTCAAATGACTTTCTCTTGGTGAGGCTTGAAATCTTGCACACATGCATACACTAAACATCACATCGGGTCTTGATGCCGTCACATAGAGTAGGCTACCAATCATTGATCTATAAAGCTTTTGATCCACCATGTTGCCACTCTTGTCACTATCCAAACTTCCACTAGTGCCCATTGGGGTTGTAATGCCCTTTGAATCTTCCATGCCAAACTTCTTGAGCATATCTTTGATGTACTTGGTTTGGCTCACAAATGTTCCTTCCTTCATTTGTTTGATTTGAAGTCCAAGAAAGAAACTAAGTTCACCAATCATTGACATTTCAAATTCCTTTGCCATCATTTTCCCAAACTCATCACAATAATCTTGATTGGTTGAACCGAATATGATATCATCAACATATATTTGCAATACAAACAAGTCTTTCCTAATCTTCTTGGTAAAGAGAGTAGTATCCACTTGGCCCATGACAAATCTTTTGGATAGCAAGAAGTCCCTCAATCTTTCGTACCATGCTCTAGGTGCTTGCTTCAATCCATACAAAGCTTTCCTTAGCTTGTATACATGGTTGGGTTTCTTGTCATCTTCAAAACCGGGAGGTTGCTCCACATACACCTCCTCTTGAATGTACCCATTTAGAAATGCACTCTTCACATCCATTTGATATAGCTTAATATTATGAGCACAAGCATAGGCAAGTAAGATCCTAATTGCTTCTAATCTTGCAACCGGGGCATAAGTTTCACCAAAGTCAAGACCCTCTATTTGTGTGTAACCTTGAGCCACTAGTCTTGCTTTGTTCCTTACTACTATCCCATCTTGATCTTACTTGTTGCGAAAGACCCATCTTGTTCCAATGACATTATGATCCTTAGGCCTCTCAACTAGTTCCCATACTTCATTTCTCTTGAAGTTGTTGAGCTCTTCATGCATTGCATTTACCCAATCCGGATCTCTCAATGCTTTATCAATGTCCTTGGGTTCTTCTATTGACACAAAAGAAGAGTGAGCACAAAACGATGCCAATCTTGATCTAGTTTGAACTCCCCTTTGTATGTCACCAATGATAGAATCCAATGGATGGTCTCTAGCAATGTTGGTTGGTTGAAGCACTTGCACTTGATTGCTTGGATGTTGATGTTGATCATGAGTTGGAGATGATGAACTAGCCACTTGTTGATCTTGTTGCACTTGAGATGATGTACTAGCTTGATTTTGCATTAGAGACCCACTAGCTTGTGTAATTGGACTTTGGAGCACTTGATCTTTGTTGTCATCCACATCAATCACTTGCTTCGGCCTAATATCACCAATATCCATTTCTTTCATAGCATTGGTCAATTGAGTTCCTCTCACATCATCCAAGTTATTTTCCTCATCTTGAGAGCCATTGGTTTCATCAAACTCAACATCATGAACTTCCTCAAGCAAACCACTAGCCAAATTCCAAACTCTATAAGCTTTGCTAGTAGTGGAGTAACCAAGTAAGAATCCTTCATCACATTTCTTTTCAAACTTGCTCAATCTAGTGCCCTTCTTCAAGATATAGCATTTGCAACCAAATACCCGAAAGTATGCAATGTTCGGCTTTCTTCCATTTAAGATCTCATATGGTGTCTTCTCTAGGAACTTGTGGCAATAGAGGCGGTTGCTATAGAAGCAAGCCGTGTTGATTGCTTCGGCCCAAAATGAATGACTCACATTATACTCATTCAACATTGATCTTGCCATATCAATCAAGGTTCTATTCTTCCTCTCAACTAAGCCATTTGATTGAGGTGTATACTTGGCCAAAAATTGATGTTTGATTCCAAGCTCATCACATAGCTCATCAATTCTTGTATTTCTAAACTCACTTCCATTGTCACTTCTCACTTTCTTGATTGTGGTTTCAAACTCATTTTGTACCCTCTTGATGAACTTCTTGAATATGTCAAATACATCACTCTTGTCCACAAGAAAGAATACCCATGTGTATCTAGTGAAATCATCCACAATCACAAAGCCATACTTATTGCCACCAATGCTTGTGTATATAGTTGGCCCAAATAAATCCATGTGCAACAACTCAAATGCCTTGGAAGTACTCATGATGCTTTTCAATAGATGAGTGTTGCCTACTTGCTTTTTGGCTTGACATGCACTACATAGCTTATCTTTCTCAAATGTGACATCCTTCAAGCCTCTAACTAAGTCATGCTTCACTAACTTGTTCAATTGCTTCATGCCAACATGACCAAGTATTCTATGCTATAACCAACCCATACTTGATTTGGTGAGCAAGTATGTTGAAAGTTGAGTGTCACTAGCATTGAAATCAACCAAGTATAGATTCTCATATCTAAAGCCCTTGAAGATCAAGTTGGAGCCATCAACACTAACTATCTCCACATCATCAACACCAAATATGCACTTGAAACCGAGATCACACAATTGAGCAACCGAGAGAAGATTGAAGTTCAACTTTTCAACTAGGAGCACATTGGAAATGCTATGATCATTTGAGATTGCAATCCTTCCAAGAGCCTTCACATCACCCTTGCTATTGTCACCAAATGTGATACTATCAATGCCACTATCATTTGATTTGAGAGAGTTGAACATTCTTGAATCACCGGTCATATGTTGAGAGCACCCACTATCAAGCACCCAATGCCTTCCTCCGGCCTTGTAATTGCCCTTCTTGGGAGTATAGCCCAAACCCTCTTTGTTAAGAGAGAACCTTTGGCTACCCAAGCATTTTAGCAAGCGGGCATCCCCACCATAGGCATTGCCTAATGCGCGGGTGAGATCATCCACCTCTTTCTTGAGAGTCTCATTCTCAACCACAAGTGATGAATCACTAGTAGTAGAGGTAGAGTTGGTTGTGGTGGATGATGATGAGCTACATGAAGCATTAGTAGGACCAACAAATAAAGAATCATCAATAATATCACATGTTAGTCCAATATCACAAGTGACAATCACTTGCTCCTCCTTAGCTTCCTTCATGAACTTCTCTAACTTGAGGTCCTTTTCCTTGATGAGCTCAAGTAGAGTGGAGTGGGCTTCCTTAAGCCTAGTGTGAGCAACTTCAAGGTCCTCGTGGTCTTCCTTTAGACACTCACGAGAAGCCTCTAGCTCATCAAAGGATTTCCTAAGAGCTTTGAGCTCTTGTTCAATTCCTTTGCACTCCTTACTCTTTTTGAGAGCAACAAGCTCCTCCATCAAGGCATCATTTTCATTGCTCTTGGCAATGAGCTCTTGCTCCAAGATTTTGCACTTCTTGGTTGTCCTCTTGTAGCCCTTGCTCATTTGATCTATTATGCCCAATAGATCATCCTTGGAGTAGTCCTCATCCTCCTCATCATCACTCCTACAACCATCACTAGCACAAGAATCATCATCACTATCATCATATTTTACCTTGGTAGGCTTGGCCATAAGGCATGTCGATGTAGTGTCGAAGATGGATGGCTTGTTGGAGAGGGCGATGCTTGCAATGGCTCGCCGAGTGGTCCTCTCATCATCACTAGAGCTATCATCATCACTATCGGAGTTATCACTATCCCAAGTGACCACATAGCCACCACCCTTCTTCTTGTTGATAGTGAAGCTCTTCTTCTCTTTCTTCTCCTTCTTGTCCTTCTTGTTCTTCTTCAACTTCAACTCCCCATCATAATATCTTTTGTCTTCATAGGGGCACTTTGCCACTACATGATCGGGGCTATTGCAATTATAGCAAAGCACCTCCTTTGCCTTCATGAAGTCCCTTCTCTTTCTTGCACCATATCCTTTCTTCTTCATGAACCTTCCCATCTTGTGTACAAGGAGGGCCATGGTCTCATCATCAAATGGATCATCATCATCGCTCTCCACCTTGCTCTTGCCCTTAGAAAATGAAGCCTTGAATGCAATGGACTTCTCTTGCTTGAACTTGGTCTCCTTCTTCTCATTTTCATCTTCATCATCATCATATTGAGCATTGGTCATGACATCCCCAAGCACTTGGTTTGGAGTCACCTTGTCCAAACCCTCTCTTTGGATCATCTTCCTCAAGATAGCAAACTTCTTAGGTAAGTTCATCAAGAACTTGTGTGAGAAATCCTTGTCCTTGACATCCTCTCCTAGGCTCTTGAGATCATTGACTATGACTTGAAGCCTATAGAACATCTCCGGTATGGACTCATCATCCTTCATCTTGAAGCTTGCAAACTTGTCCTTGGGCATATAGAGCTTGGCACTCTTTACCGTTGAAGTGCCCTCATATGTTTCCTCTAATCTTGTCCACACTTCACTTGCCATCTCAAGATCCTTGATTTGCTCAAAGACCTTTGCATCAATCCCATTGTAGAGAGTGTTGAGAGCCATAGTGTTGCATTGGTTGTTGATGCGATCATTGTTGGTGAGGTTGTCGGGATCAATGATAGCATAATCATGATGTGTCACCTCCCAAACCTTCTCATTGATAGAGCCAAGATATTGCTTCATCTTTCTTTTCCAATGATCAAAAGATGAGACACCATCAAAGAATGGAGGCTTGCCCCCGACATGGTTGAACACAACTTGAGCCATCTTACACCGAGGTTGTTAAGCCTTACAAACGGTGACCACGGCTCCGATACCACTTGAAAGGTCTTGATGGCTAGAGGGGGGTCAATAGCCTTTTAAAAAATTTCTACAAAGACAAGCTAAACAAGTTTATCAATATAACAAATAGCGAGATGCGTGTTTTGCTTAGCCTACAGGGTGTTTGCAAGCCACCTATCCAATTCACAATTCTAGTATATTAGCACTCAACCGCACAAGTCAAACCGAGAAGGAAACTACAACTAGCAAGCTACACAAAAGAGCTACTCTAGCAAAGTAACTAAGAAATTAATACAAGAGAGAGTTAGCAGGGTATCACCGAGGGGCGAAGTATTGAGCCAACCAAACAATATGATCAATAGATGAATTCCATAATACACAACCACCGGGATCGATCAATCACAATAAGAATGATGACACAAAGATTTATCCCGAGGTTCACGTGCTTACCGGCACGCTAGTCCTTGTTGTGTCCCTCTTCACCACGTGGTTCGGTGGCTAATCGGTCACACACCAAGCCTCTCAAAAGGCGTCACAAGAACCTACCAAATGGCAAAAGGTTGCAATGACACGAGCAATTTACTAATGTTGCCTTTGGCGCTTCGCCGAGGTAGGCACAAACCCCTCACAAACACCGGAGGTGGCCAAGAACAATCACCAACTCTTGCCAACGCCTCCAAGCTGCTCCAAGCCGTCTAGGTGGCGGCAACCACCAAGAAAAACAAGAATCCCGCAACAAATCAACCACCAAGTGCCAACTAGATGCAATCTCACAATGCAAATGCACTTGGATCACTCAATCTCACTTCGAATATGCAAAAAAGCAAGAGAGATGAGTGGGAGGGGAGTTGCTTAGCTCAAAGTGCTCACAAGTATGTCAAATGTCCAAGAGAGGGAGCTTTGAGCCGGCCAATGAGTATTTATAGACGTACCCCTTCGAATATAGCCGTTAGGAACTTAAACAACCGCAGTCGCGCTGACCGGACGCGCTGGTCGCGTGGACCGGACGCGCCGATCGCGCAACGGCTCTTTTTCGAAACACCGACCGGACGCGCTGGTCGTAACGACCGGACGCGCTGGTCACGACCGGATGCGCCGGTCCTGTGACTGACCGGACGCGCTGGTCAACACTGAGCCGCGCACAACGAAACAGCGACCGGACGCGCCGGAGAACTGACCGGACGCCACAGTGCCAGCGTCCGGTTGGAGTCCAGTAAGCTCCCTGATCGACCGGACGCGTCCGGTCGACTGTGACCGGACGCGCTGCGCGTCCGATCAACCAACTGAAATACGCGCAGACGCTGAACACTGACCGGACGCGTCCGGTCAAACAGAGACCGCGTCCGGTCCAGCGTCCGGTCACCACTGTGACCTCCGTTCGCTTCCGTTCGATTTCCGACTTCCGACGTAGTGGAAAATAGGCGTTTCAATTCCTCGAAAACGCCTGAATCCCGCCTCGCAAGCTTGGCGGGAGGGAGAGAGGACCCCAAACCCTCTCTACCGCTCAAACTCCACCGCCTTCGCAAACGTGCTAACATCACCAAGTGATCATCACCATGTGCATGTGTGTTAGCATTTTCACAAATATTTTTCGAGGCGTTATTAGTTCTATCCAAATACATATGACATGAAATGCACACCTAGAGGCACTTAGGAGTTCAATAGCCGCGTCATTCCCCTCTTTATAGTACGGCTATCTATCCTATAATGTAACCACACCCACTAGGTGTCTTGGTTACTAAAACACAACCCTTAAGCATATACCTTTGCCTTGATCACATAGGGTTACGTCCAAATCCAAGTGTGGCCATCATGGTCACCATGTCCATCTTGCCACCAACCTTGGAATGTACTAATCCTCATATGCTACATACAACTTAGGCATAGGATTAGTACTTAGGCATTGTCACTAATTACCAACACCAAACATAGGACTTTCACGCGCGCGTTCCCCCCAGCTCTGGCCGCCGTGCTCAGCATGGATGCGCCGTCGAGCATCGCCTTGACCACCCACACCTAGCCGTCTAGTCGCTGGGAGGAAAAGGGCCCTCCTTGCCCTCATTTGTCGTGACCACAGGCATGACGGAGCTCCGCCGTGCACCTATGCCACGTGCGGGCTCCGCCAAGTCATTTGGTCGTCGTGGGTGAGTCCTTTGGCTGCCGGGCGGCGCCAATCAAAGGATAAAGAGCCCTATTTGGCTCTGGAACGCCGTAGTGCCCTTACTGCCATAATCGCGCCATCCCGCACTGCCATGTTGCGCCCTACAGTCGCCGTAGGAGTCCAAGCTGCCGCCTTGGGCTCACCGTTGAACCCGTCGTGACCCTGCGAGGCCGTAAAGGCCCTAGCGACCTAGTCGAGCACTAGAGAACTGCGCGAGCGAGCTCGCCGCCGGCGGAGCACACCACGAGGAGAAGCAGGGGAGGGGAGAGGAGTGAGGAGCAGTGCTGTGGGCTTGGTCCATCGTGAGCCAGAGAGAGAGGAAAGGAGATGGATGCGGTCCACGGTGAATGAGCCTGTGGACATGGATCGCGACAGCTTAGTTCACGGTGCACCGCACCCGTGCACCTCGGCCCAGTGGGCAGTGGCGGCCCGCCACGGCCACGTGGCTGCTTGTCCGCCTGACACGTGTCCGGGCCGGCTCGGCCTAGATCGGCCCAACCCGGCCCAAAGTCCGGCCCATCCGAGCCCAGTCCAGCCCGGTCAACGTTGACCGTTGACTATGGCCCACCTGTCAATGTCTCAACCGCCTCAGCCAATCACAGTGCGCCACGTGTCAAGCCTTGGTTTTTCTCTCTCTTTCTTTTTCAAATAATAATATAAAGCTTTAAAAATTCATAATAAATTTATGCGAGCTCAGAAAAATATGAAACCAGAGTCCAAATTTTTCTAAAATCAAGCTCTACGTCATAGGTTTATGATTGAGTGTATTTGGTTCTTTCAAATCTCAGTTGCTTCTTTGTGCTCATCTATAGGAGCCACTTTCGTGGCTATATGTTCTGTTTGATAGACCCGGAGGAGCCGCCGACTAAGGACTTCGACCCCGACTACACCAAGGACTTAGGAGACGACCTGCCAGGTGCTACGCCCCACCTAACCTCGTAGAATCCTATTAGACATGCTATCATTTAGATTGCTAGCGCTTTACTTTATGCAAATGAACTGTGATAGGTTGCATGGTAGTATTGCTTGAAAGCCTTTACCTTGTCGCTACCTATTCCCCTGCACACCCGCTGATAGGCTAGATACTCGCATTCTACTTATTGCTTTACTTTTACTACACATTATATCTGTGACGTGATGTTTGGCGAAGGAGTGACGTAAGTGGATAAGGTACGAGGTGTCGTTAACTTGGTAATAACCTGTTAATGAACTTAGAGAGATCTTAGCTTGCGTTGTGGGTGTGTGGTGAAGGTCGAGTCGACCGAACAGGATTCTACGATGAGTCTTGTCGGGGGATGCTACCTGGGCGTTCTCCACGAGAGGTACCCGTAGTGGGTACATGTGACAGGGAGAGATCCCGGGGTGAAGTGTCTTTGTGGGATGAAGCCTCGGGATAGAGGTGTTGTTTTAGCACGGGGCACCGGATGTCCCGTCGAGCGGGGCATCGGTTCACCCCACGTGAAGACGTTCTGTCCGGTCATCTTAAGGACTGGTATGCATTGAGAACCCAGTCTTAGGAAGCTTTACGCCCTACTCGCCCTTACCATGGAAACGGGACGGACGAACGACCTGCTAGTATGATGCCACTACTACTAGGTTGTTAGCGGATAGTGTATGGAGGTACGGGTATGAGGACCCACACCCTCCTAAGATAACGTAGTGACCTTAGGGGCCTGGTATTACGTCTCACAGTCTCAGCACGCCGCTGGTACTCCAGCGTGGCCCCAGTTCTAAGTGGTAGGGTGGCATCATGTCTAGTTGGAAGGCAGCCCGGAATCAGCCTAGACGAGGTGCATCGTCGATGATGGTGACCTTGTGGGTAGTGTAAATCTCTGCAGAGTTTCTGGTTGATCGATCAATACGTATGCCGACTTGTCGGCTATGGACCTTTTCTAAGTTCGGCTTCACTTGACTAATGAGAGGAGTCCTTTCTATCTTTCCCCGGGTTTGGTGTTGGTTTCCGGCTTTGGCCGTTGAGGCAAGGTACGACCGGGAGTCGTCCTTGTCGCCTAGAGAGTGTGAGAGTGGGGTGAGATATCTATGATGGGATGGGAGAACGGGTGGTTGAGATGGGTTAAAATTTGATGAAACACTATTATTAAAATTGTGGCTTACTCGCATAGGAAAACCACAACCCCAAATAGGTCCTTTTGTTCACCCTATGCATTTCACTTACCACAAAGCAACGCAAAGCATAGAGTGGGAGACATGGTCAGTACAAATCATACTGATAAATTTTTGGCAGGATCTGAGCCCGAGTATGGAGGTTCCGTCCTTCGCTCAAGGTGGTTCGAGGAGGAGTGTTCGCGCCCGCTGCCGTCTACCTCTGTTGCAGTTCCAGATGCTACGTGTGAGTGTGATTCCGCCCTGTGAGGCGATGTAATAATATGAGTAAATCCTTCTATTTGTACTCTTTTATTTCGTGTATGACTGTGTATCGACTGGAATTTGGATAATGTGATGGCTCGTTCTTTCACATTATACCGCAAATATGTGGATTTCCCATCGTGGAAATCGAGATCGTTTCACCAAGCCAACCAATTTGCATTTGCGACCAACTTTGATGACTTTGGATAGCTAAGGAACCAAACGATTTGATTATGGGGTAGCTTCTTCTCGTTAGTATAGTACAGTAGCTTTCATGGGAGGCCTAGTCCGAGGATCGATATTCTATATGGTAGGAACTAGGAACACCCACATCCGGTGGCGGGTGGCCAAGTCGAATCTCGTCGATCACCGAAGCATAGACACGGAAGGTTCAAAAAAGGGTGATTCTGTTTAAACATGCAGCTTCTATGAAACAGATGAGATAGACCATGCCCAATATGGGTTGGAGCTTGGAAGCGATGGCAAATAATACCTCCACCCAAAAAGTGTTACCTTAGTCAAACTGTTTAAAATTTAATTAATCAAAATTCTATATTTATAACTATACATTCGGTAAACTTAAAGATATTTATTTGACATCATAAATATTTATGATTGTTTGTATAAATTAAATTAAATTTGAATAATTTCATTTAATACTAGTAGTCAAGAATTGCATTTCTTCTAAGACAGATAATTATGTTGTAAGCTCTTACGGGCTTACGATAGATCTTACGGTAATGAAAGTGTGGAGAGATTTCTCAAAAAAAAAAAAAAGGTGTGGAGAGACAGAACTTGGCAAGAAAAGACGCAGAGGCTGCGGCTGCCGCCGGCGGCCACCTACCGGCGCTGGCCGCCGGCGTAGATGGGTAGGGTGCTGATTATCTGTGTCATAGGTTGGGCCAAAAAACTCCTCTAAAAGAAAAGGCTGGGCCAATAAATAGGCCGAGAAAGCCTGGCCCGGAAGCAAAACCAGCCCAGCTCTGTCCACTCTGGTAAACAAAGCCGACTCACAGAGTCACAGTGGTCCCCTGCCTGCCGTGCCGTCGCCGTTTCCGCATCTCTCTCGTCCCTCCACCGCCGCGCGCCGCCCGCTCCTCCGCCTCCGCAAGCAAGGTTGCCCTTCCTCGCCACCAGCGGCAATGGCGGCCTCGCCGGACCAGTTCCGGGGCCAGGCGCGCCTCCCGCACTTCGCGGCCCCGCTCCGCTACGACCTCCGCCTCCGCCCGGACCTCGCCGCCTGCACCTTCACGGGCGCCGCGGCCATCGCCGTCGCCGTGTCCGCGCCCACCCGCTTCCTCGTCCTCAACGCCGCCGAGCTCGACGTCGATCGCGCCTCCATCCGCTTCCAGGCGAGCACTCGCGGCCCCATCTTCTTTCGATCGAGTCTTTTCTGATCTTACTGATTTTTTTTGGCTGTTGTTGCAGGATTTGGCGCCGACAGATGTGGCGCAGTTCGAGGAGGATGAGATCCTGGTCATCGGCTTCGACCGGGAGCTGCCCCTCGGCGAGGGCGTGCTCACCATGGACTTCACCGGGACGCTCAACGATCAGATGAAGGGATTCTACAGGAGGTACGCTGCCTCTTACTGTACTAGTTTCTTGTGCATGCCAGACTCCAATTATTCCTAGTTGGTATGTACTCTAGATTGTTAGTTTCAGTGGTGACAAATTCGTGTTTTGGACCAACCAATACAGTTGCTTCACTAGCACGCCAATTGTGTACACCAGGGACATCTGGATGGGTTCTTGTTGCCATGCATATTATGCGAAAAGTGTGAGGTAGTTACAGAGCAGTGACCAATATCTTAGAATCTGTAGTGTCACAGCCTTGATCTGGCAGTCCGATCATGATTCTACCAACTACCATCAGTTTTGTGTTAACTTGAAATTGGTCTTTATTCGTTCAAGAAAAAAAAACTATGTTATCCAGAAAACTGTCAAAAGGATTTTAGCCAGGATGCTGATCCTGATTTCCCACCCAATATGTCATCTGTATCATCTGCTAGTCACCATACTAGCAATCACACAGTGCTCCAGGACCTATTCTCCACCTACCTTCTGGCTGGTGTAGCTTGCCAGGGATACTTGTTGCCACTCTGCTCCAGTCCACCTTTCACTATTTTCACATTCCATGGCCTTGGATCCACCGTGTGCTCAACTCCTATCTGCTGCCATCCTTGCTATCTATGGGATTGTTGCCATGTTGGTCGCCTTCTCCTCTTTGCAGTCCAGCAGTCCTTCCTCCGCCTCCCTACCACTGGCTCCACATCTGTGGAGATCAAGCTCATGATCCCCTTTTCTTGTGCCTCTTTGCTGTCTCTCTCTCACTTCCTTCTCCATGCTCTACCCCTGGTGGTGGTGGTGATGGAGGAAGAGGAGCCTGTGATGATGGTTAACAGGCAATGCAGACAGTGGATAAAAGGAGGTAACATAGGGAAGATTGTTGTATAATTCTTGGCTTCACCTGTAGACTAGGCGCTCTAATCAATGCCCAAGGTAGATCATCATCTGATCATCAGGCATCTCCTGTTTAGAAGAAGCTCTGATCAAACCATCGGACAAAAACGTTTGGTTGAATTCATCTTAATTGATTCCCTTCTGACTAGATAACTTGGAAACTTGGAAATAGACAACTGACTAGTACTCTCTAACCTTACCTAATAATAACCGACTAAATAACTCACACAAATTAACTTGTATCTTTCCATAACATGGCTGAGTCAGGTATTATGTTATTACTGACATATTTAGTGTCGAAGTTAACTAGCACAAGCAGGATGCAGTAAATCTGTGCATAATAACCATGCCATTCTGACTAATGTGCTTGGAGAGAGACCATAAGTTCGTACTGTTTCTGGAACCTTTATCCGTGGATTTTTAAAAAGGAATATTGTAATTTTGGGATATTGTGGTTGTCGAATGATGTAATTCCAAATTTTCTTGAGATTAATGTTTTTATATGTATGAAGTGATCTCTCCTTTTATTATTTTTTGGTGGCATTTCCTTGCAGCAAATATTTGTACAATGGAGAGTCAAGAAATATGGCGGTTACACAGTTTGAAGCCGCTGATGCGCGGAGGTGCTTTCCATGTTGGGATGATCCTGCATTTAAGGTGATTAATAACATGTTCTTTATTTTCTGAACAATGTTTTGATATATTCCCAAATATGAGAATAAACAAGTGAAATCATTTTTTATTGAGTCTTCATACAGGCTAAAACATCCTCTACGCCGTTTTAGAATTTAAAACGTATGATTCACTATCTAAAATAACTTATTATCTTTATATATATATATATATATATATATATATATATTTTTTCAGGCTAAGTTCAAGCTAACACTAGAAGTTCCATCTGACCTAGTAGCATTGTCGAACATGCCAGTGGCTAAGGAGACTGTCAGTGGATCTGCCAAGACTGTTTATTATGAGGAATCTCCACTAATGTCAACCTATCTTGTGGCTATAGTGGTTGGCATCTTTGATTACATAGAGAGTTCAACATCAGAGGGTATAAGATCAGTTTTCACTGTCCATTATTTGACCACTTCTTTCAAAATGTTTTTCTATTGTTCTTTTCCTAATTCCATTTCAATTCATTTATTTAATTAGGAACCAAAGTTCGTGTCTATACTCAAGTTGGCAAGACTAATCAAGGAAAGTTTGCACTAGATGTTGCTGTAAAGTCGCTGGATTTATATAAGGAGTAAGTCTGAGTCTAGTTTTGATTCTAAAATGTAATTATAAATAATGAGGCCAAATGGGGCTGAAGATTTTTTCGATAATTTGAGTTATTAATAGATGTACACTGGGATTAGGATTACTAATGACATTTTCTTTCCTAGTTATTTTGCCACCCCTTATCCACTACCTAAGTTGGATATGATTGCTATCCCGGATTTTTCTGCTGGGGCCATGGAGAACTATGGGTTAGTCACTTACCGAGATACAGCTTTGCTGTATGATGAGCTACTATCATCAGCATCCAACAAGCAACAGGTTATAGATATGTTTAAATCAAATCCATTTATTTCATTGGCTAATAATTGATGACTGTTGCCTATATTGCTTTGCTACAATTATAACCAAGTATATCTCCTCTTTTCCCCTTGATATCTTCTCTACTTAGGTAGCAATAACTGTTGCACATGAGTTGGCGCACCAATGGTTTGGCAATCTTGTAACCATGGAATGGTGGACTCACTTGTGGCTAAATGAGGGTTTTGCTTCCTGGGTAATCAATCCTTCCACCATTTTTGAGCAATTTATAGCCTATTTCTGTGTAATGCTAATTCCTTTTTGTAAATTCTATGTTTCAACAGGTAAGCTATTTAGCAGTAGAATCTTTATTTCCTGAATGGAATAACTGGACACAATTCCTTGATGAGATGACCTCTGGCCTCAAATTGGATGCACTTGCAGAGTCTCATCCTATCGAGGTATTCTTCATTTTTTTATAAAGAGTTATTCTTCATTATAGGCCCAGTTCCTGTTGATGGAATTAGTTGCTTTTCATTTTTCTGCATTATATTTTGTGTAAAAGTATTTCTGGTAGTTCTACAACTGTTGTGGCAAAACATTTCGCTGGCGATATGGAATATAGACAATAAGATACATTTAACTTAAATAAATCGAATCAGACACACATGGCATGTACAGTGATTGAATCATTGCTGCCCTTTGATGTTATTACGGTTCAATCAATGTTCTGAAATTTAGATGAACTTTTATTTGAACTATTCGTCTTAAATGCAGCATGCATATGTGTTGTAACTTGGGCTGTATAGCTTATTAGTCTCCAACAGGGCAACAGGCATGATTCTCGTGTAGTCGTGTACACATACCTGATAGCCAGTGGCGGAGCTCGTCACTTTTCACGCCTAGGGCCACTAGAAAAGCATGTGTACTACCACAGCCAGATCAAAATACCATCTACACGGGATCTAATATTGATAGATAACAAATATAGCTCATAAACTCATAAGTTTCATAAGTTTAGATGATATATCTCTATTTCATGCTTAAGTCCACAACATAATTGATGGAAACATAAAAATAATTAAAAAAATACTTAACTAATGATGGTGGGCTGGTGGCGTAGGGGCAAGAGAGAAAAAAAGATTTTAATGTCTTCATTGTGCAGCTCTACAAGAATTAGGGGGTGTTTGGTTGGAGGAGTTAAAGTTTAACAAACACTGTAGCACTTTCGTCTTATTTGACAAAAAGTTTTCAATCTTGGACTAATTAGGCTTAATAGATTCGTCTCGTAAATTACTCCTAATCTGTGCCGACATGTAAGCAATTAGTCTACATTTAGTACTCCATGCATTTGAGGGAACATTGATGTGATAGGAGTTAAACTTTAACTCCTGGAAACCAAATAGACCCTTAGTCATTCATGGAAGTTGAATCATGCAAGTTTTAGATCGGGGGAAGGGAACCGAAGAATGGGTTATGAGAACTGGAATTTACCATGGCTCTTAAATCAGACTGGTGCACTAGCCACCACATACGCGCTCATGCTGTCATGCAGCTCTGGCGACTAGTGCGGCTTCGGCCTGCACCCTGTGGCTTGCAGCCAGGCACCCAGGCTTGGCAACAGCCCAGCCCCACCGCGCCTCCGACGGACAAGCGGCGCGATAATCTAGCGACAGCCGGCAGGGGTCGAGTTGCTGGCCGACGGACGGCTGCTGCCTGCTTGGTTGACGAGCGGCAGGCGGAGGTGCGGAGCGGCGAAGTAAAGGATTGCGGCGCAGAATCAGACGCGGAGATGTGTAGTGGGGATCGCAGCAGTGCAGACGGACTCGTGGAGTCGAAACTCTGGATCCCTCTCTCGTCACTGTGCCTGGGCCGGTTGAATTTAAGCCAACACCTAGGGCCACTTCGAATTGGGCTAAAAATTTACACATGCTATACGAAAATTTTTGGCCCACGCCTAGGGCCGTGGCCCTAGTGGCCCAAGGCCCATATCCGCCCTTGCTGATAGCAATGGAATGTTTGCAGATGTAGGTACATCTCTTTGCCTTTTTAAGATGATCTGAGGGCATAAGACTAAACCCCAACTGCCTTTCTCATCTCTTCACTAGTACCATCTTCTCCAGTTGTACCATTTCCATCTCTGGCAGTGCTGCCAGTCTCCTCTGCTGTCTCCTTACCAACCACCTTATGTCCCATCTACCATGATGGATTTTTTGCTTCTTGCTGGCTTTGGGTGTCTCCAGCTCTGGAGGAGCTGACACCTCCGCTGTAGAGTCTTACATTATACTTTTAGAGAACTTCAGCAATGTGCCAATATATTGTCAATTTCAGCATTCCGTAGTGTTTCTGATTTCACAACATTAGCATGTTCATTTGTCTTGTTCAGGTTGAGGTAAACCATGCCAGTGAAATTGATGCAATTTTTGATTCAATAAGCTATGACAAGGGTGCTTCTGTTATTCGTATGCTACAAAGTTACCTTGGTGCAGAGCGTTTTCAGGTATGATGTTGTTTCTCCTATGAGTTCTATCCTATTCTGTATCTTTGCTGGTGGAGCATTGCATCTTATTCTCCCTTGCACATTATTCCTGTCATTTTCTTCATAAATATAGGGCAAGTACATTGTCACATGTTAGCGGTCTCATAGGTTGTCTCCTGCAATGCCAAATGCCATATAGTATTTAATGACATGGATGAAATGGAGGGAGGTGAGAGAAAGATATCGCTGTTTCGCGAAGCAACTGCCCTTTAAGCTAAATTTTAGCACTGTGAGACTACTCTGCCACCATTGTACAAATTGTCATTGCAATGCAACTCATATCATTCGATTTCTATGCACAAATTGAAGGGCTGTAGAGTTACTACAAGTCTATCTATGACTCTACAATACAACTCATTGCATAGGTTGTCTGGTTGTGTTTTTGGGTGTGTTGGGGATTAGGAGTTTACTCCCTCTCCCTTGTACTTTCCTGTTATAAATGAAATTATAAGCAGCTCCTGCATGTTTGAGAAAAAAAAGATCTGGTCTGGTAAGTCATCTCTAAATTGCTTGTCATTAAATACAAGGCTACTTGTCACTGCAGGTATCCTGATACAGTGCATCTTAGCTAAAGATATCCTGCCAAATTTCTAAGATAGCTTTAATTAGTGTATTCCTTAATACAAGTGAAATGACTATTTGTTATGTTTCTAATTTATTACGTTTGCATACAGGTGAAATAACCATTTGTTATGTTTCTAATTTATTATGTTTGCCTATCTGGTTTTGTTCCTACCTGTATTCTTCTGGTACCCACTTTTTTTGGCAAATGTTCACTGTTTCAGAAAGCTTTGGCTTCATATATAAAGAAGTATGCCTACTCAAATGCTAAGACTGAAGACCTATGGGCTGTTCTTGAGGAGGAATCTGGGGAGCCTGTTAAGGATTTGATGACTACATGGACTAAGCAACAAGGATATCCTGTTATTTATGCAAAAATCAATGGACATGATTTGGAACTTGAACAGGTTTGCTGAAACAACTTTCATTTTCATATTTGTCTTCAATGATATATTACTTGTTGGTTTTTCAATTTCTATTTTATTTAGCTATATGATGTACCAAGGACATTCAAGGGGATATCCCTTGGTGTATGTTGTTCGCTGATGATGTAGTCAATGTTTTGCTAGGCGCTAGGCGAAATCTAGGCGATGACCCCTAGCCCAGCGACTAGTCCAGCCTAGGCTAGCCTAGGCGATGCTAGGCGTTTTTCTAGGCGTTTTGCCAATTTAGTATAATATATACATATATAGCAGAAATCATGAATAATTTAGATAGACATACCTTAGGTCCTTAGTCCTTAGTTGTAGTTTGATACAAAAGTGATGTTCCTACTCCTGCAGCAATGCTCCAACTGCAATAGAGAAGTGTGCAGCACTTTTAGATACAATTGGGCATCAATACAAGTGATACAAAAATAGGAAATAGCAAGTTAGGTACTTATCTGAGCCTTCTCCCCTCCATTATCAGCATTTCAGCAGCCAAAATATGATAGCCTTTTGTAAACACAAACATGAAGGGACAGCAGGCAGCAACCTAGAGGGCCGAATCGGAGCAAGTTGCCGCCTAGGCGCTCCGCCCGCCTAGAGGGCCGACTACCCCCCTAGTCCAGGCGCCAGGCCATAGCCTAGAGACTAGTCGCGCCTAGGCGCATCCTAATCGTCGACTTTCAAAACACTGGATGTAGTGCTAGTGGACGAAAGCCAGGCGGGAGTAAATAGGAAACTAGAGTTGTGGTGGCAGGCCTTTGAGTCTAAAGGTTTTAGATTAAGCAGAACTAAAACCGAATACATGAGATGTGACTTTGGCAGAGCTGCACAGGAGGAGGGAGATGTGAGTTTGGAAGGTCAAGTAGTGCCTAAGAAGGATACCTTTCGTTATCTAGGATCGATGTTACAGAAAGATGGAGACATTGATGCGGACGTTAGCCATAGAATCAAAGCAGGGTGGATCAAGTGGCGACAAGCTTTTGACGTTCTTTGTGACAAGAGGGTACCACAAAAGCTAAAAGGCAAGTTTTATAGAACAGCGATTAGACCGACTATGTTGTATGGAGCAGAATGTTGGCCTACAAAGATTCGTCATGTTCAACAACTGAGTGTTGCAGAAATGCGTATGTTGCGATGGATTTGTGGTCACACAAGAATGGACCGAGTTAGGAACGATGATATACGTGACCGCCTAGGGGTAGCACCAATTGAAGAAAAACTTGTCCAATATCGGTTGAGGTGGTTTGGCCATGTCCAAAGGAGACCATCAGAGGCACCAGTGCATTGTGGAGTCCTAAGCCAACCTAATAATGTGAGGAGAGGTAGAGGTAGACCGAAATTGACGTGGGGGGAGGCAATAAAAAGAGATTTGAAAGTTTGAGATATACCTAGAGATCTATGTTTGAATAGGAGTGCTTGGAAAGCAGCTATTGATGTGCCTGAACCGTGACTAGGGGCTCTTGGTGGGTTTCAATTCTAGCCTACCCCAACTTGTTTAGGACTGACAGGCTTTGTTGTTGTTGTTGTTGTTGTTGTTGTTGTATGTGATGTATCTGACCTGGTCACTTGGTCCTTATTTCTTGTTTCTGGGACCTCTATTTTCTTGGTTTGTCTGGACCATCAGATAGTTTCTTATAGTCAGATAACATGGAACCTGTTTTTCATATTGACTTCAAAATAATATTAATTTTATCATGATAATATTAGTGTTTCTTTCCTTTGCCTTAGTTTTCATACATCATCTTCAAAGTGAAGCCATTAAGATTTTTGCATCAGGATTGTCAGTTGTTTGACCTTGAAAGTTGAAACAGTTTTGTTACCTTGCCATATTGTCTGTGATGTCATTTCTCAGAAGAAAGCCAATCTTTACAGTTTACAACATGAACCAGCAAAATGCACCTGCTTGTCCATCTCAGTGCTTATGTTATGCTGAAAGGTTGTTGCTAAGTCATTTGTCCCCTTACAGGCACAGTTTCTGTCTGATGGATCCTCTGGTCCTGGCATGTGGATTGTTCCTGTAACATCATGCTGTGGCTCATATGATGCACAGAAAAAGTTCTTATTGAAAGATAAAACGGATAAGATAAATATTAAAGAATTTGCTGCCTCTCAAAGTGCTGATGGGGAGAAGAATCAAAACATTTGGATCAAATTGAATATTGATCAAACTGGATTTTATAGAGTGAAGTATGATGATGAACTTGCAGCTGGACTTGTAAATGCAATCAAAGCAAAGAAGCTCTCATTAATGGATAAGATTGGTAAAGATAAGAAAAAATTAGCGCTATTGTATGCTTTTTCAAGGTTTTTGACAAGATGTCACATTCTTCTTGCAGGTATCGTGGAAGATTCATATGCGCTCTCTGTTGCTTGCAAGCAAACACTGACGTCATTGTTGCGACTGCTGAATGCTTATAATGATGAGTCTGATTACACTGTACTTTCACATGTAACCTCTGTAAGTAATCTTGCACCTCCAGTGGATTCTAAAACCTTGTATCCCCAAATCAATTCTGTGGCATTTGATGTTTCTATTAAATATCAGATTCATGTGTCCTCTTTCTTGGCAGGTATGCTTAAGCATTTCTAAAATAACAGTTGATGCTACTCCTGACTTGAACAAAGATATCAAACAGCTTTTGATCAATCTTCTTCTCCCAGCTGCCATGTATGCCAATAGGCTTCATATTTTACTTGTTTTCACCATGTTTATTTGTGGATTGACATAAAATTATGTTAAGTTTCCATGTTTATTTATTTGTGTCCTACTTCTGTGTATCCTTATGCATATAAAGAGAGAACTAGCTTAAGCTTAGTGTTAATTTCTGCTACTACAAACATTCTTGCTTCTCCCTTGTCGTGACTTGTGACCATATTAAAAGGCTCCATGTACCTAATATTTCAGAAAATTAGGCTGGGACCCCAAGGATGGTGAGAGCCATCTTGATGTAATGCTTAGATCACTGCTCTTGACTGCACTGGTCAGACTTGGACATAATGAAACTGTAAATGAAGGAGTTCGGCGTTTCCGCATCTTCTTTGAAGACCGCAAAACTTCTCTTCTTCCACCAGATACTAGAAAGGTCATAGGCCTCATTGTTTTTCCTTACATACCGTTGCAGTGTTACCTCTTTGATGTCTAATATGCAACGTTGTGCAGGCTGCATATCTTGCCGTGATGCGAACTGTTAGCACCTCAAGCAGATCCGATTATGATGCTCTCCTTAAAATCTACAGAGAAGCATCTGAACCACAGGAGAAATCACGCGTCTTAGGTTTGTGTACACTTTTTCATTTTCCAGCTCGGCGGCAACATAGTTTTTTTGTTTCATCATGTGGTTTATCCTGAAAGTAATGTTTCTTTGTTTCCAGGCTCCCTGTCTTCATCACCGGATAAGGATATTGTTTTGGAGGCATTGAACTTTATGTTTACTGATGAGGTTAACCTCTAAACCATTTCTGTTTTTACATTCCTTATATTGCAAAATTGTTCCAAATACTACTGTTTTCAAGTCTGCACCATGATTTTAAAAGCCATTGAGCATATAGTCCAACCACCAGCTTACACAGGTTGGGTTCATGTTCACATAAAACAGTAAAGCAATAGTTTTGAGTATTATAGAGAAGAAATAAAATTGAGGATTGTTATGCTACACAAACCAGGCAACCTATCAAGTGGTTGGAACTCCTTCAATTGTTTCCTGCACTTCATTCCGGTTCACAGAAGCTGCTTCATTTTCTCCCATGCACTTTAGTCCAGTATGAACGACAGTTTAATGAACCCGGTTTTAGCAATTCCATTGCATGAACTAAATTTTAGTCTGACCTGACTAGGCCAGGCACTGATTATAGTTTTCTAGTGAAATGTTGTCCCGGACTCCCGGTTGTTTCTTTAAACCGCGCTCTGCCCAGCTGTATGTACAAACTTAAATCTAATCTGTTGCTTGCTTATTAGGTGCGGAATCAAGATTCATTTTACATCCTTGGTGGTATTAGCTTAGAAGGACGAGAAGTAGCATGGACCTGGCTGAAGGTATGTTATATAGTTGCAGGACATCTAGGCTTGGTTTTTGTGACAACATCAGACAAGATATCATATCATATTTCTGATATAATATTTCAAAGTTTGCTTCTGGTCTCTTGAGAAATTAGTGTGCCATGTCATTAATTTTGTGATACATGTATTGAAGTTATGCTGCTTATTTCTGCATTAATGAATTCAGATAGGAATCCACTGCTTCAAAAGCAATGTTCTGAAAAAAATGAACATAACCACTTAGTATGGTGCATTGTATTCAGACTGCTGCAGGCAGGTTGCAACCATCACATAGTAGATTCCATCTATCTGATCTCTTTAGTGATCACATTGTGAATAAAGGACATGCAGACTTCAGTCAAAGATACGCCAATAAAAGTTCGTTGTTAATTACATGGTTAAAATAATAATGAAAATAAAAAATAATGCACTTCAGATGGTATCCTTAGCGCTCAGCATATCTGTACAAGCAGTCCCTGAAACAAGTGCAATCAAGTAGAACTGCTATTGCATATTAGAGACAACAAGGCAATCTAATATCTGCACTTGTGTGGCTTCTTCCCAGAATATGTACAGTCAACTATAACCGATATTGCATATTAAAAGACAACAAGGCCATATAACTTATGAAATTATTGCAGTTTGTTCATCTGCTATAGCCTTGGCTGTGTTGCATTCACTGTGCATCTAAGCCACCTAAAAATACTGAAATTGACTTGTACATCTAAGCCATCTAAAAAGTAAAGGATGGATCATGAATCATTGCAGACATAAAAGATGGAGGATTCACGTTTGGCAAGGGGACTGCACTAGATAGCACACATACCACTAATATAAGATTTTTTATATAAAAATTTTTTTGTTACTCCCTCTTTTACAAAACATAAGGTATTTTAACTTTGTTACAAGTCAAATTTCTCTAGCTTTGACCAAATATATAGAAAAAATGCACCAAATCTGCAACATCAAATTAGTTTCATTAAATTCCATCATGAAACATGTCTTAATAGTGCATTTATTTTCTTTTTTCTATGGCAGATGTTAATGGATTTTTTCTATAAAGTTGGCTACAGTTTGACTTAGGACAAAAACTAACACCTTACTTTTTTGGGATGGAGTATCTTATTATTTGAGGCACTATAATTGAAAACATTCTAGATATTTATGCCCATATCTGTCCCATTACAGGAAAACTGGGATTACGTGTTGAAGACATGGAAATCGAGTTCACTCATATCAGACTTCATCGAGTCCATTGTCCCACCGGTACACTGGAGACTTATATTTGCTGTTCCTCCCATCTATCATTAAGTTAGTAACGTTAGCCTTTTTAACCCCCTCTTGTGCTCTGATCAGTTCACCTCCGAGGAAAAAGCTGCTGAGGTTACCGAGTTCTTTGCTGGCCGCATCAAGCCCTCTTTCGAGAGAGCACTGAAACAGAGCCTGGAGAGGGTGCGGATCAGCGCGAGGTGGATCGAGAGCATCAGGAGTGAGCCCAAGCTTGGTCAGACAGTGCAGGAGCTGCTGCAGGCCGATGCATAAACATGTGGCCCTCAAGGTAGCGGTTCCTCAGTGTGATCATCTCATAGGAGTCTGATCATCTCATAGGAGTCTGAATGACGACAATGTTGTTGAAAATGTTCCAGTGGGTGTGGTTATTCTACATTGTATTGGCAGTTGCTTGCGTATGATCTGTTGCCGGAAAAATGATGTAATGACGTTTGTTTCAAAGAGTGGTGTGCTAAGTCCATGATTATAGTATTGACAGTAATAAAGAAACTACGGGGATGTTTCAAAGAGTGGTGTGCCAAGTCCATGATTAAATTGCCTGGCTGTGAAGCTGCCTGGATTCCGTTTGGTTGGAACCCTGGCCACCAGCCTGGCACAGGCAACCCCAGGCCTAGGAAATCGAGGTGTGTTTGGTTTCTTTCCGAGCAAGGCTGCCTAGGAAACGGTCAAACGGAACTCCCCAGGCCCGACGAGATCAATGCCCAGCGAGATTCCTATCTCCGGAGCACTCGGCCTGGTGTAATCGCGAGTCCACCATCTGTCTGCTAGCTTTTTGCTCACGATGGAGGAGATATGCAACACTGTGGAAACAAGTGAAATTGATTATTCCTTTTGACCTTTTTTGAGGGTTCTAAGAGGAGTTTCCAAAATCTAATCCCAATCTTGATTTTTTTTGGCAAGATAGAAAAAACTGCTCTCTAACAACTTCAGGCGCGTTTGGATCTTTGGCCATATCTTGCCTGGCCTTACTCGGTGAGGAATAGCAAGAGCACCAGACGTTTGGTTGAGTGGCCAATTACTTGGGAGCCTGTGCAAGCAAGCAAATTCTTTGCCGAAGCCAGAGAGCCGATTTGGCTAGCTTGGCTGGGCGAGTTTCTTGGTTTTTGTGCAGGTGAGGCGAGGCGAGTTTCCTAGAGAAACCAAACGCGCCCAAACATTATAAGGCCAGTCTCAGTGGGGAGTTTTACGTGAGTTTCATTTGCATTAAATGAGTTGCCACATAGGCACTTTTGATGACATGGCAGTGTATTTAAGAAGAGAGAGAAGAAATGAGTTTCATCTAGATGAAACTCTCTTAACACGATTACCAACTCTCTATGAGTCTTGGAATTAAATGCTTATGAAACCACAGAATGAAACTCTCCATTGAGAGTAGGTGTTTCATCCAAGTTTCATTTCTTTTCAAATGACATGGCAGTCTTGGAAACAACGTAATGAAACTCTCCATTGAGACTGGCCTAACTTTCAATCTTTCCACAGTCGGGAAAATCGATCCAATTACACGGAAATATAGGTGTGCATATCAATCGACCAATCTAGAGATGAGTAAGATCACGGTTGTCAATGCATATGTGTACAAAAGAAATAGTATATGATCCATTCCATTTTTATCTTTTAGAGAAGCAGAGATTTTAGGGACAGTTGGAGCAACCCAATAAACATGCTCCCAAATTGTTTTTAGCCACATGGAAAGCCCAACAAATAACCCTGAGTGCCGTGTCACTTTGAACAAACGTGGATGTTGGCGTAATCCCATTGATTTTTGCAGTGAAATTTAGGTTCACCAGCGAGGGAAGAAATCTACTTATATAATTTTTATCTATATATATCATTATTACTTCACGTGCAATTTTGTCCATTGGTTTTGCTAGGTCACCTTGAATGAACACTCTTACTATTTCAGGCAATGCTTGGTTTGGTTGGTGGACGCACTTGTTTCACAACACTCGGCTCGGCTCCGGTTCCTTTCCTTACGAGCCACCGCACATCACCTTTTTTTTTGATTGATCACCCATGTCAAAGTGAAAATGGAAATGAAAATGCAGCCGAGCGGATCGGACCGTCCAGTGAAAATGCATGGGTCCGCTGTCTAAGCTGCGAAAAAGTAAAGGATGGACGCGGCACTATGATTGCACGGCATTTCCAAATTCAGTAACCATATCATACGCCGTGCCGGCTTATGTGCCGGCTTATAATTCGTGTTTTTAGCTTGTTTTTTTAGCCGGAACAGTATTTTTCTCTCACAACAAATCAGCCAACAACGTTTTTCAGCCGGCTTATTAGCACAGCCCAACGGGCCCTTTGTCTGTAGCAGGCACAATCAGCACATGTGAAGAAGAAGAATAGGTGGTCAGTAGCACTCCACTTCCGTCCGTCCGTCCGTCCCCAAAACCCCTAATCGCCTCCACTGCCGTGCCGTAGTTGCTGCCGCCGGTGGTCGTGATCGAGAGGTGATCTGTCCTCGGTGAGTGACGGCGCCGCTCGTCTCCAGCCTCTCGCTTTCGGTCCGTGACATGCAGCTAATTCGGTTTGGTTGGGGGAAGGTGTCGTGTCGTCGCAGGGTGGTGGTGGTGATCGCGCGCGAGGGTAAGAGTGGGAATGAGCTTCTACCTGGCCAGGCTCGAAGCCGCGCGGCAGCAGCACCGGATGATGATGGCGGCGGCGGCGGCCGCCGCGGGCCACGCCCACGCCCCGCGCGCGTGGCCTCCTTATCCCCAGCACGCCGCTCTTCTTCCTCGCCCGCAGCATCCTCCGGTTCCTCCTCCTCCTCTTCATGCCAGCAGCAGGGTCGACACGTGGCGCGGCGCCGGTGCGCCGTTGCGCGCGGGTGCGTTGCTCGGCCACGGCGCGCGGGGCGGCGCGGCCGGTTCGGCGACGGGTGTGACGGCGCGGGAGGAGACGGGAGGCGGTGGCGAGCTGCGGAACAAGAGGCCGTTGGCACCGACGACGCCGCGCCCGCGCTCGCCGCCAACCAAGCGGAGGGCCGTGGCAGCGGCAGCCAGGCGCCTGTTCCCGCCCGGCTGCGGGAGGGACGCGGCGCGGCCGCTCGCCAGCTCGGACGGTGACGCTTCGCGGTCCGTAGCTGCGCGCGCCGACGGCGGCTCTGGCGCACCGCAAAGGTCGTTTCTTCCTCCTCCCGCTCTCGCCGGCGCCAAGGTGGACAGCGTCCTTCTGGAAGCGGCGTCGTCGCCCAGCGCAGCTGCTGCTTCCGCTGGTGGTGGTTCAAGTTCGATCAGTGCGCTGGAGAAGGTGTCTGCTTCGGTTGGTGCTGCCGGTGTAACGACGGACGACGGTGGCCATCATTGTCAAGGGGAGAGGCTTGTGAAATCAACCGAGGCTTCGGGCAGGAACGGTGTGGCTGCCGCCACCGCCGGTGCTCTCATGGACGCCGCCGATTCACAAGGTGTTGCAGGGCCGGGGAGTGGTAAACTGTTGAAGTCCAAGGATTGTTTGGTGCCATCCGTGCGTTTGCTACCAAAGCCGACGACGGTTTCTGCCAATCGTCGCTTCCCACCTGAGCGCCAAGTTTCTTCCAGTGTTACTCTGCATGAAGCTACAGAATGTGTTGTGGAAGCCTATGCAAGCCATACTTCTGGTGCGGAGAGAATTGGGAACAGATGGCATTGCGAGGAGAGGAGGTCATCAGCTGTGCCTGCAACAATTGATTCCAACATGACAAACAAACCTGGTGGGAGTTTGTGCAATGTTGTTGCAGCTGAATCTTTCGCTCAAGGTCTTTCCAAAGGTCATAGGAGCGAGAGTGTTTCTGAATGTGCTGCCCTGGACACCACATCTTCGGATTCTGCAGCTGGAGTGTCTGGCGAAGGTGCGCTGATGAGAAAGAAGGTCATGCATACAGCTCGAAAATCAGTCAGGACTCCCAGGTTGATTCAGAAATCTCTTCTCAACACACAGTGTAGGCCCTTCTCCAAGGAAATCGACAGGGAAACTGAACTTGGATGGAGTGTGACCATGAATGATATTGAGGACACTGGTGTGTCTACCAAAGATGGAGCTATTCAGGATCCCATGTCTGCAAACAAGTCCCCCTGGACAAATGGAAAGGAAGCTGCCTTCTTCGGTCCCAAGAAGCGGGTGAGCAAGAAGAAGCTGATGAATAAAAGGAGAGTTACTGTAAAAGGTTTTACCTCTGCGTTTGCATTGGATGACAAGGAGGATTCCGTCTTGGAAGATAATGAAAATTTCAAGGCCCTGGCTGCTCATGAAACAAAGTTTGAATATGGGCCCCAAACTGCAGATTCTAGAAGCAAAGTCAAGTTAATCTGCACTAGGTTCGAGTCTATCTGCAGGGCTATAGTGCAAGCTGCGGGACACCGTTCGATGAAGGTCAGAAGAATCGACCTCGCAGCAGATAAACTGATCAGGAAACTGCCAGGATTCACCAAGCAGGGGCCAGTCGTTGGAAGCGTTCCTGGAGTCGAAGTCGGCGATGAGTTTCTGTACAGGGTTCAGCTGGCCCTCGTTGGTCTCCACCGTCCGTTCCAGGGAGGCATTGACTCCACCAGCCATGAAACCGGTGTGCGGATTGCCATAAGTGTCGTCGCTTCAGGCGGATATCCTGATGAACTACTGTCGCGCTCAGGCGAGCTGGTATATACAGGGTCCGGTAAGAAGGATAATGGAGACCAGAAGCTTGAGCATGGGAACCTTGCCCTGAAGAACTGCATCGGGATGAAGACTCCTGTCCGGGTGATTCATGGATTCAAAGATCAGAACAGAGAGGAAGGCAGCCATTCGAGGGCCAGAGAGATCTCAACGTTCACGTACGATGGGTTGTATCATGTGGTGGACTGCTGGAGAGAAGGTTCACCAGGTTCAAAAAGGTGTTTAAGTACAAGCTGCAAAGGATCCCTGGGCAACCACAACTTTCCCGGCCTGCACATGGCTAAAGCCGTGGTGAAGAACAGCATGCGTCCGGGCTTCATATTTACATGTATGTATGCCAATATAATCTTCTTGTTTGCTTTCTTACAGTTCTCAGTTTTATTTTCTTGTGGTAATTATATTTAAAGCCCCTATGCGTCTTGATATTTTCAGAAAATTAGGATCGGACTGCAAGTACGTCGTCGAGAGCCACATTTAAATGGAAATTTTGTGAAACCCATCTACAAGACTACAACAATGACTATACTGAAAACGCCAGTAATGTATTGTAGGTAGTTTCTAAAAGGAAATCCGCACGTCATGGTTATATATACATCTTAGACAGTTCTTACAGAAACTATGATGTGTATTGTATCGTACACTGTTTTTAAAGCAAATTCAGGTCTAAAATACATATATTATATAGTTTTTGCATAAAAAGCCATGTGTAACGTATAACAACTGACCGATTTCCAAATACTATAGTACTATTATATTAGTACGATGGATTTTTTTTAGCTCTCTATAGTTCAGTTTAGGCGGCAATCTATATGTTTATTATTTGATTTTATATGAATTTTGAAAATAGTTTGACGTCCTATTATTATTGATCCTTTTTGTAGTTGTGGTATGCCACTAGTTATGGTCTCTCATTTCGGTTACCAATTTCACCTACTTCATCGTTCCTGACATGTTAAAAAAAAGATGATTTTGGTGCCCTTCAATTAGGAAAAAAATAGGGTACGGGACGAGCGTATGCGGCACCATGTTGCTGCCCACTTAGATGACGACGCGTGGCATCTTTAATCAACTCTATTGTTTCTCGGCTAATTGGCTCGTAACCAGAAGGTCCACGTGTCATTGTTTCACTGGACGGCCGCACGGTTTCCTTCAATTAATAGCACCAAGATTATAATAACCGAATTAGTGTGTGGCTAGTATTTAGTAAACCGACGTCCCTCTGTCAAGCATCAAAATTAAAGTGGTGCAACTAGTGCACAACTATTTAGCTAATCAATTCTCCCTACATTTTAGGACAAATTTAAACCCTAGAATTTCTTACACTTTAGGAATTGGGACGGAGGCACTCGTGTTCACTTGATGATTCAATAGTTTCGGCCGGTCTATTTATTTTTTGTGGTACTTTTGGTTGGTGTGGTTGTGATCGATCAGCGGCCGTTTGCGTCCTCTCGCGTCCAATCGTTTTTTTCGCGTGCAAAGGTTTGCTTTAGCACGCTATATCCCTAGCTAGACGGGCAAGTGGCCAAAGGGCCAATGCAGTAGGAGGTCCCTCCGTCACTGCATCAATTACAGTAGTAAATCACCGGTAAGTCATCTCGCACGAGCTAAATAAATATCGTTGTCAACAATAAAAGGGGATGGAAAGGTTTGTAGCTCTGTTGTACCATGCCAATTTTTTGTCGTAGCCAAACTAGTCATGGCTGAAATTTGGCTAGAATGGTGATATTTGATTGCAATTATACTAAACCTCGGTCGTGAAGCATTAAACGCATATTTTTTTTTATCCTATGTACTTATGGCAGCATATAAGACCAGTCTCAATGGGGATTTCATGTCACTGTTTCTAACACATCTAAATTTTAGAAACAGTGTAGAAGAGTTTCATCCCCATGAAACTCTCTCGGCTCCCATGAAACCCTTATCATCCCTCTCTTCATAAATATGGTGCCACATCAGCATAATTAATGCCCATGAAACTCTGATGAAACCCCATTGAGACTGGCCTAACAACTTGCTTTGGCTTTAACACTTTAGAAGTGTTCGGTTGAGCCGTGAGATGTAGAAATGATATTGTGAACTATATGCTGTGAAAATGTTAAAAGTTGTTTAGTTGAAACATCTATGAAACCTACTCCATCTCTTTATCTCTCTTGAAACAGATGTAAAACACATTTCTATTTTTACACATTTGGAAAAGCATAAAGCCAAAAGCAGGATCACAGGCAAAAATTGCATTACGCAAAAATATCTACTTCCAGTAGAAAGGAAAAAGTCTATATAACCCCTTCACATTTTGGTGTCTACTTCACCCCTGAACTATGAAACCATATATTCTACACCTTAAACATCTTTAGATAGTCTATTTAACCCCTTTGAGGTGGTTTTGAATCCTAGTTTTGCTGATGTGGCTATCTATCTGTCACACAAAGCCACCTTTGGCGCTCTGATGAGCTATTAGGCCCTCTGGGCCCATGAGTTAGCGCGCACCCAGGTTCAGCAGCTTCGCCGCGTCCATGTAGGTAGGTCAGCCCTGTGGCTGCTCCATGCCGTTGGCGCGAGCGCAGGCGCGGGAGGACAACGACTCTAGGGCCAGGCCATAGGCAACACCATCACAACCACCCAATCCGTGTTGTCCGGGTGCGACGCCTCCACCTTGCTTTGCTTCTGCGGTCTCGGTGGCGCGGCAAGCCAGAACTCAAGGCCCATGAGGCGCACAACTACACTCGGGGCGGCCGCATCGGCGGTGAGAGGCGTAACAGGCAGCGGCGTCGAGACTGGGATGAGGGAACGGGAGTCCGGGAGCTTGCGTTTGCGGGAAGGAGTGAAGGGATGAGGTGAGGATCGAGGCGATCCCGGGCGATGGGAAACACGCTCGGAGCCTGCCGACGCCCGCCTAGTGGCCCGTGCTCGCGGCCAAGATGCACCAGCGCGGAGAATGACACTGCCGTGTAAGCCGGCCTCGCACCCACCGGCCATCGATATTCGATAGTTGCTCCTTCATCGATATTCCATACACTCCGAAGGCTGGAGAAGCAAGCCTTCGTATAGACGCCACCGGCCAGCCCGTCCTGCATTCCTGTTGCTGTCGTCGCTTGTCTCTGCTCTGCCATGCTTTGTTGATTCCTCAAGGGGTTATATAGATGGTTTGAAGATGTTTAAGGGGTAGAATACATGATTTTATAGTTTAAGGGTGAAATAGACATCATACCAAACGTCAGGCGGTTACGTAGACTTTTTTCCTTCTAGAAAAGTAGTTTCAGGTTTCATCAGTTAAGATGGCATAATGCTCTTTTAACAGTATAAGTAATTTCTAGAAGCTAAACAAAAAACAACCTTTAATCATCCGAGCACTTTTGGCGCTCACGAGAGGCCAGCAACTACAGTAAGCTTGGCTGGCCAAATTTGGTAACAAGAACATTGGAATTTGGCTTAAAGGCAAATTGACGTCTAAATTTATGGACAAATCAAAAATTGGCTTGACTGTTTAGAGATAGTATCAAACACATCCAAAATATTTCGTAGGAGAAAAGATGTTCCCGGAATAAAAAAGGAACGGGTTGTTGGGTCAGGTTCAGGTGACATCATCTAGCCGTTGCGTCGCGACTGGCGACTCGCGTTGCTCCGAGCGATGAGCCGATGACCCGACGCGAGCTGGTCAGCTGGCGCCCTGGCGCAGTCCGTGCAAGTGCGAGTCCGACCTGGGCCTTGGCTCTGGCTCTGGCTCGGGACTGGCTCGCCACGTTCCATTAGACTTGATCAGACGGACAAATTCTTAATTAGTATGTATTATTAAGATTTTTTTTGTATTACAAAAGCAACAAAATAATATACATGGATCTTATTCTTATTTATAACCATGGCTGCATGCCTGCACATATGCATAGCAGTTAGCGACAAAATAGACGATTCATTGTTTAATTTGTCTATTCAATTCAACTGTCCACACGTGAGTGTCTGTGCTTACAGTATTTTGGTGGGAAGGAGGCAACAATCATGTGTAGGGACGAAAACGGATCGGATACAGTAACACATGGGGACGGCTTAATTTGCTTAATAAATTCGTCTCCCGGTTTTCAGGCGAGTTATGTAATTAGTTTTTTAATTAGCATCCGAAAACCCTCTTCCGAGATCTCATAAAATATCTGATGTAACACTCAAAAAATTTTCTTTCACGAACTAAACAAGGCCTAAATATGAGTTGTCATCTAGGTCCTGTACTTTCCAAAATGGTATTTTCAGGTCCCTATACTTGGTTTCGGGCTCATCCGGGTCCAAATGAATCTTAAGTCACTCTTTATGCTGACATGTCGTGTAGAGCTACTTGCCAGGTTCTTCTCTTATCGTGCGCATGGCCCAATGCCGGGAGCAGCAGCACGCATGCCTTGCAGGCTGCAGCCGCCGCACGGCGCACTGTGGTCCGCGCCCGGAGCCTCAAAGCAGCACCGTACCACTGCTCGAAGATGACCACGCGTAAGACGCCAGCGGTTGCCGCCGCGAAAGACGACCGCGCGTCGTTCAATCTCCAATCCTCAGATTGGAGAACCTCGCGGCGGCGCCGGCCGTGCTCTCCCACGGGCCGTACCTTTGCTCGGAGAAGACATTGACCCCGCGGAGCCACGCCTCCCTGCCTAGCGCCACAGTCTGCACCACTTGGACCCTGTTGGCCTCCGCGTTCATGGCCGGGGCGCACGACGCAGTGTTCCACCTCGAGCACGGGGCAGGCCCCCGTGCCACGCGACGACGTAGGCATGGCGGCGTCCGGGTGCCTCCTCCTATCCGCGGCCGCGCTGGACGGGGCTGTCGTGGTGCGGCTCGCGCGGAGGCTCCTCGTCGCCGTGGCTCTACTAGGGTGCCTCCACGACAGCAGCAGGCGGTTGGTGGTGTCGGACATCGGCGGCGCGCTCTAGGGCTCAACGGCCGCGCGCTCCAAGGACGGGGACTCGTACGCGAGTGCCAACCGCGTCGCCGCCGCCGAGGGCGCGTGCCTCGAGGTGCGCGCGCGGTGCGGCAGCCGGGGAGGAGGAGGTCGCACGGAGGGCGTCTTCTTCGCACGGCGCCGCAGCGGTGCCGGTGGCGGCGAGGGGTGGCACGTGGAATGCCGCCGGGGGCTGGCCTCGGCCTCGGCGTCCGTGTACGTAGCGGAGGTGGTGGTGCTCGCGGAGGGCGGCGTGCTAATGCGGGACAAGGCGCTTAGGATGCAGTGCAGCACGCAAGGCGCTTAGGCGCAGGCACTGCCGCACTGGCATGGACGAGTGCGCACGATGGCTGCGGCGAGCGCGCATCGTGCACGAGTGCATGTGCAGCAAGGAGCTCGGTCCTCCGGTGGAGTCGGTCAGCCTGCTGGAACTAAATCGACTGCATGCTTCCATTAACAGAAATCTCCACTGCGTGTTCCGGGACATCGAGGGCTACATCTGCTAGTGCCTAGACTCGTGCGGCGATAGCAGCTGGGGGGGCGCGTGCTGCAGCGGTGGCGCACGGCACCGAGTGCATTGAGCAGCACCTCCACGGCATCCTCTGGTGCGTCGCCGTCGCCTGCGGGGGCCGTCGAGGCCGCTGCGGAGATCGGGGACGCCGACACGGAGGTCTCGATGCTCTCGTCGCGCTCTGGTCGTACGTGGACGAGAGCAGCGGCAGGGTCAAGTGGTGCCCCAGCCGTGGCTACGCGCACGCCGTGGGGTTCGTTGAGAGCGGACGTGGCTGCCGCGGCGAGGAGCACGGCGGGCAGGTGGGCCATCTGGAGCGAGAGCGAGAGAGGAGGATGGACGAACACGGAGAGTCGGAGAGATGAGTGGACCTACACACGTTAGAAGTGAGTTAAGATTCGTTTGGACCTAGATGAGACTCGAAACTAAGTTTAGTGATTTAAAAATATTATTTTGGAAGTATAGGTCTAAATTTAAGTTGAAGGACAGTCCATAAATTTTGCTCATTCAACAGTATCTCCTGATCGATTTATTTTTGGGTACTTTGGTAGTTGTGATGATTCTGTAGGCCGTACGTTGAGCGCCCGGCCATATGCGTCCTCGCGTTCAATCGTTTCTCGTTTCTCCGCGTGCAAAGGTTTGCTTTAGCATGCACGCTCAGGTTTTTTTTTACCGACCGGAAGGGTTAAACCGCCGGGCTCCGGTTCCAGTTTACCGGTCTGGTTTGCCGGTAACCGTACGGTAACCGGGCGAGTTTGAATTTGAATTCAAACTCGCCTTCGGTTCGGTCGGCGGCCGGTTTACTGAGCGGTTTGTAGCGGTTACCGCTCGGTTTGAGCGGCAACCGCTACAAACCGTTTAGAATTTTCTTTTTTTTGCATGAATAAAAAGAATTTTTGGTACTTCCTTTGCACATATTAATGTAAAAAGACCACACAATGCGGTAATAAATAGCATAAGTCACTAAAGCAACAATATATAGTCGCATACAAATACATATTCGCTTACACAAACAAATAGTGGCATGGTCAACTACGTAGGATGTATGAGAAGACCCCTTGTTGGCACGACATTTCGTATTTGGCGGTGGACATAAGAGAGATACCTTGCTGTCTAAGCAGAGCAGCCTTGTAATCTTGCCAAGTTTGATCTGTCCATGCTGCTGTTGTCTCCCATTCTTGAACTAATATATTGTAAAAACTGGGGTCTTCCCATTCATACACCCATCTAGTCTGAGGCTGCATGGTCATGTCTGGAATGGGATAGTTATAAGTAGGCTGTGAGGTATCGTTGTAGGAGGAAGAAGAGTACTGTGGGCTGTAGGAGGAAGAAGAGTACTGTGGAGTGTCGTAGTCCGTCGGTGTATATGCTCTCCTCTGCGATGTCGGTTTTTCATGGTCACGGTCTTGAGTAGCATGTGTGAATTGGGTCTCGCCTGCAATCAACCATAATTAGTAGGCATAGACAGAAACAATTGTGCCTATGTAGGTGCAATTGATACCTGTGAAATGAAGACCTACATAACTACTACCACCAGCACCATTAGTACCAGCGCCGGCTTTCGTCACATGACAATAATTGCATCTCCATCCAGGAGCAAGATTTTCACCATGCTCCCATACAACGTCTATGTTTCTGTCTGACATTGTCTACCTGTATAAACGGACAACACAAAGTCACACCTAAATAAAATGTATCTACACAATATATACCTAAAATATACATCCTACCACAAATCCTACCTCTAATCCTAAATCCTAAAAAAACATCCTAAAGTAAATCCTACCTAAAACCTAACCAAAAACCTATCCTAAATCCTAACACAAATCCTACCTAAATCCTAGATCTTTTCTAAATCCTAACACATAAACCATACCTAAATCCAAAAGCTAATACTACTCTAAAGAAAAAAAAACAAAAAAACTTACCTGGCGGTCGCCCGGCAAACCGAGCGGTAAGCCGCTCCTCCCGGGCGGTTAGCCGGCTAACCGTCACTGCGGCGGGCGCGAGGTAAACCGCCCGTACCGCGCGGTAAGCCGGCGAGCCGGGCCGGTCGCGCGGCGGCGGCGGCGCGGACGGAGCCTCTGGGGAGCGGGCGGGGGGCGGACGGGAGCTTATCCGCTTCTGGGCGCGTTGACCCCCCCCCCCCCCCCCCGCCCGCAGCTCCCGGCGCGTTTTGTGCCCGTGGCGGCCTAATGGGCCTCATGGGCCTTAACGGGCCGGGACCGGGTTTTTTCTTTTTTTTTTCAAACTTCTATACGTATAAATAAATACTAAACGAACTCGAATTTGAAAAAAATTTACACCATTGGCTTCTATAAATCATGAACTATTTTTAGGAATTTTTTCAGCATTTTTTTTTCAAATTTTAAATTTGAATTTGGGGAATACCTAACCGGACCGGACCGGAACCGGTCTGGCCCGGTAAGCCCGGTTACCGCGGTAAACCGCGGCTTACCGCCCGGTAGAAAAAACCCTGTGCACGCTACATCCCAGACGGGCAAGTGCAAATGCAGCGGGGGTCCAGGGGAGGTCCTTCCTGTGTCACCGAGTACAAATCACCGGCCGGTATCTCACCTCGCACAGGTTATATATAAATAAAATAAAATAAAATGGATGGAAGGGTGGTAGGGGATGGAACCTTGTTCCATTATTTAAAAAAATATTTTGCCATGGCCAAACTAGGTATACCCGAAACTTGGCTACAATGGTGATGTTTGGACTGTAACCACACGTCCACACCAAACACTAATGGTGATGTTTGGATTATATTGCAACCGTGTATAGCACGCAAGGTCGGCATTAGTAATAAGTTTTTTTTTGTGTCAAAGTATATTCAACATGGATCTTGATACGTTGATTTACCTACAAGCATTAATATGGTGTAAACAGATTATAATTTGCAATCATGACTTAATAGTTTCCAGTCCCGAGGGTACTTGTAGGTGATGAAATGAAACAAGACTCACAAATATAGCTTTATGAAATATCGCATAGTGTTATGGAATGAAATGGTCAAAGTGAAGTTTTTCTCGATCAATGTCTGGAGAACACTCCCAGTGAAATTCACCGGGCATGTTCAGCTACCCTTCTTCTACAGTAACTTGCAGCTGCAGCTGTTGCGCCAGTGAGATGGCCACAGTGGAAAACAGTGCTGAAACAACAAACAGACAAACATAGCCACCTAGTTTCCAGTATGTTGGTAAACATTCGCGCTAGGTTTCATCTGGTGCTCTCTCTTCTTATAGTTGCTAGCGCCTAGACGTCCGGTCGAGTACCGATCCGTCGGATGGTACTGTGGAGCGCATCCATATTGCGGAAGCTAGCGCTGCCCGATCGCACGGCGGGACTGCTCGCGTGCCCTCCGCTTCCCACGCGCATGCACGCGGGACCATCTGCGCTTGCTCACCGGCGCCCCAGCAGCCGCAGCAGGTGGGTCCTGAAAGGATCAAGATGCTCAAGAGGGGGTGAATTGGGATTTTCTAAAAATTAATTGCAAGAATCAAATCCTACAAGCCGGAATTCACCCCTAGTACCTACTTGTGTTCCTAGAGATTCTACCGGTAAAAGTTTTGCACCCTAAGTTCTAATCCTAGTCTAGCATGGCAATTCTAGGAAAGTAAACTAAGCAATGAAAGTAATACAAGAATGTAAATGCTTGAAAGTAAGGGGCAAGGACCAAGGCGATGTTTTTCCGAGGTATCGGAGAGTCGCCACTCCCCACTAGTCCTCGTTGGAGCACCCGCGCAAGGGTGTAGCTCTCCCTTGATCCGCGCAAGGATCAAGTGCTCTCTACGGGCTGATTCTTCGACACTCCGTCGCGGTGAATCGCCCAAAACCGCTCACAAGATGAGTTGGGTCATCCACAAGCTCCGTCAGATGATCACCAAACTCCCAATCACCACCAAGCCGTCTAGGTGATGGCGATCACCAAGAGTAACAAGCTAGAACTCTCACTTGACCACAACGAGCCTAATGAGAAGATGGATGCACACTTGCTACTCTCTAGTCACTAGTGAGGGACTCTCAAGCTTTGATTCTCAAATCATAATCCTCACTAGAGCTCTTGCACTCCCTTGCACTCCAAAGGTGTTTCTCAGCTGAACAAATGAGCAAGAGAACTCTAAAAGAGGTGGTGGGGATGTATTTATACACCCCTCAGTCAAATCCAACAGTTACCTGCCAACTCAGCAAAATACGAGGTGATCGGACGCGCCGGTCGAAGTGACCGGACGCGCCGGTCGTTCGTAACGGTCGAAAACCTGAACTAACGGCTGAGTGACCGGACGTGTAACACCTCAAGTGTTTAGTCCTTAATTGCATTGCATTTGCATAAGCATAAACATGCATAATCCATGTTTACTATTTTATGTAATGCAACTCATGTGATTGTTTAGGGTTTGTTTGGTTTGTGTCATGAGTAATTGATAGTTGGTGTAACAAAAAGGTAAGTTAGCCAATCATGACCTACAACACCTTAGTTATACTTAGGGTAACATTTGGAGCAAGGTTCATGTTGACCAAAATTACAAAATTGCCCTCCAAGAAAAGTTTGACCACCATTTGACCCTAGAAGGTTCTAGTTTGACCAATTAAAAAGTCTAACTTAGAGACCTTGCATGGAAGAGCACCCTTAAGCAAAGTTGTAAAGAAATTCATGGGGAACAAAAGTCTCAATATGACCATCTCATGAAAGTGACCACAACATGCTCAAAAGTGGCCCACAAGTCAGCTAGAGAAGTAGCTCCAAGACTTAGAATTTTTCTAAGTCTGGAATCTAACCCTACAGTTTTACTGATGCCTACTTTAGAAGCTTGTAGTTTGCAAACCAGGCCAAACCAGCTTTCACTCATATTGACAAACTTGTAGTTCACATGTAGCCCTACAACTTTGACAACATCACCCAAGCCTGGTTCTCAATGGTTCAAGAAATATCGTGTCATGAAATTAGGCTTTCAGTCGGCATCGTTAACTGAAAACCGGTTTCAGTTTCACCGAGCACCACTTTGGGGCCATGTAGTTTCAAATATAGGCCGAACCAGACCAAACACTAATTGACAAAGTTGTTGCCCTAACATAGCTCTACAAACTTGATGTTGCCACCTTGGACTGAAACAAGCTGGTTTAGAAGTTAATCACGTTCGAAATTGCTCTGTCAGTCACTACCGATGGCACCATTGAGCTGTGATTCAGTTTCGTCAGTGGCCGACCGACCACAGAGCCACGCCGACGCGTGGAGGCGCGGTGGCGCCCGTACGCCGGCCCTGGCCCCACCGGCCAGGCCGCGTTGCCTTCAAGACCGCCACGACGCGCGAGCCGGCCTCCACTTCCTCCGCCCCTCTCTTCCAGTTGCAAAACGCCGAAACCGAGCCGCCATTGCCGCTCCTCTCCGGCGAGCTCGAGCGCGAGCTACACTGCATCACCGGCCACTAGACCTCGCCACTTCCTCTGCCTCACCGCCCTCCATCTCCTCGACCCACCGACGCCCGTGATTGGACTCGAGGTGAGCCACATTGCTCCCTTTCCCATTTCCGAGATGTCGCCGGAGCCCGCCATGGAACCTCACCGTGGCCGGGGTACCTCGGGTCTCTCTCCATCCTCCCTTCCTATCTAAATAGCTCCGCCTAGCTTCGGTGAAGCTCGTACCGAGCCTAGCCAGCACCGTACACCCTCACCGGCGACGGTGCGCCGCCACCGGACCTCACCGGCCGCCGCTCGCGGTGGCAAGCCCCTTCCGCCCCATCCCCATCCCTTCTGCGGGCACCAATCGACACACCGTGTGACGGAGAGCACGAGGCAGTGCTTGATTGGCCGAGCGAGCCCTTCTCCGGCGAGCTCGAGCTCGTCGGAGCTCGCGGGTCGCCGCCTCCCCTGTCTCCGGTCACTGACCGCGGGGGCCCGCCCGTCAGTGTCGCGCGCGGGCAGGGTGCTGAGCGGGCCGCGCGCGCGTGATTGTGGGCCGAGTTTTCCGGGCCGGCCCAGTTCATCCGAGATAAATTTCGTTTTTATTATTTTGTCACAGATTTTTGTACAAGTTGGAAAAATGTAGATCTAGAGTTTTACTGATCCAAAAATCATGAGATAAATTTTGTTAGGATCTACATGATGTGTAGTATTTTAGAAAAATATGAATCTAGCATGAGATGTTTAAATTCTGTAAGAATTTAATAGATCTTTTAAATGTGTTTTGGAATGCATGCAAATTTGTTAAATTTATAACATGAGCTGTAGTGTTCCATAAATCATGAAATTTGGTGGGTAGGTTACTCTATGCTAGCCCTAGGTCTGGTAAAAATTTGGGCATCAGTGCTTAAGTAATTTTCAAGTTATAAGGCTATCATTTTATTCTAGGAAATAATTGAAGGAATTTTTGTAATTTTTATACATGTGAAATGTTCTTGTAACTTTTTGTAGAATGTCTTGGTACCCTAGAGTGTCTACGAAAAATATGAAATCTGTTGTTTGATACTTTTCAATGTGATTTATTAATTATACAAAAATCAGCTTTTTGGACTTGTGAATTTTGTATAGGGAGTTTCTGTAAATAAAATTTGTTCAAATTTTTACAGTGGTCTCTTTTTGGATCAGAGAAGCCCCTATAATTTTTGTAGAATTTTAGGAGCAGTTTACATATATGTTTAAAATTCCACCTAATTAATTAAGTAAAATAAGAAATGAGTATAAATAAATGTTCTAGGTAGTCCCACCCTACTTTCTGGTGTTTTTATACCCCATGTGAACTTTTGGTAATCTTAGTTTGGTTTTAGGGATCTTTGGTCACATCAATAAATATTTAACCCTTGCAAAATTAGGTTTTCTGGACAGCTGGTAGTATTTCTAAGTTTGACCTTTGATAAAATTGGTTGCTGGAAAACTTGTAAATACCAAAGTTACAGTAAACTTGATAAACTAGCTTGTGTCAAAATTTAGGAACATTTTTCTTAGTAGTTTGAGAGTTACTGTTGTTTAAAGTGGCAGTTCAGAATCTGCTACTCTCTGTTTTGAGAGGACAGATTCTGGAACTTGTGAAATTTGACATGGAAAACTTAGGAGTTTGGAGTTGAGGTCTGAAAATGAATTATAGTGCATTTCTTAGGCTTTCCAGATTGTCTTAGATCATATCTTTTGAAATTGGAAATCTCCAGTTATGATAAAAACAAGTAGTTGCTGTCCAGAATGCTTTACTGTGGTATTTGCTGATTTTTGTGGTGTGGTATCTTAAGAAATGCTACTCTTGTAATTGTTAGGTGTTAGGGCCTTAACTGAGGACGAGCAGCTTTATCTTAGGTTAAGTAGATTAGGTGAGTACTTCTCTACCGGAGAGGAAATTTGCAACTACTCTTTTGAAGTGATTTGAATAGAGCTTTAAAATTGTTGTAATGCATCCATTCCGAGCATACTGCATCTTTCACTATGCATTCATGAGATTTATTATGCACTCATGCAATAGGTGTTCCGGAGGGGGTGACACTTCTCGAATTCGAACAAACGATACCAGAGGAGGTGCAGAGCCAACCGGAGGAACCGACAGAACCAATCGGCGAAGGAGACGCCGCTGAAGATCTACCCGAGTGCCCGGACCACAGACCTTCCACCTTTCTCAAAGGCAAGCCCCGGTGCATGCTGAACCCATTGTTTTATAAATATATCTTGAGTACTTTTAATTGTTTACTGCACTAAGTAGTAGGAGTTGTATGAAAACAATTGTTGCATTATACCTGTCCTTGTCCAGATATTGTACTTAAATCCTATATTAGGTTTAGGCACGTGTCAATGCTTAGCCCTGCTTAGTACGGTAGAAGTCGGGTGATTTCCGGTCATCCGCGAGAGATAGGATTGGGTCGCGAGTGGCTTATGGCTATCGTGATGGAACCATGCTTTAAAATGAAATTGAGACCGGGCGGGAGTTCGATGGTACAGCCGCAAGACACTTCACGTCTTGGGTGTGGAGCCATGCCCGTCTGAGTCGTTTAAGGACCGATTCGCTGTACGTCCTTGAGTCATATTGAACGCAGTCTAACACTTAGTTGGCCGGATAAGTCGTTCCGACCGCGAAGTCGAGTAGTATGGTTCAGGCCGGGAATCGAATGGTAGGTTGCTTCTTGGAGGAGAGAAAGGATGTGCTTGGGGACATTGGCGTGAGACCAAGGGGGGGTTAGAGTCCCTATCACCTGGCAGAGTGTCGCCCTTGGGGTCGCGACATCATTCGGACCCGCGATTCCTGAACTGTACGAAAGATGACCTGAGCAGCCCTCGCCAGGCGTGTCTCGGTGAGTGTTAGAAATACCCCTCCAGCTGGATAGGAATCCGATTCGAATCGCCGTCGCTCCCGGTTAGTGAGCACTTGACTTGAGCAGCGGCAACGTAGATCTCATTAATTGAACAGATGGTTAAGTGAATGATACAATGTTGCCACAATTTATACCTGCTATGGAAATAATATGAATAATTGTTTGATGATAATCAAGTGCATGTTTAGTACAGGTGCTAAGATAGATGACAGGTAACTGCTAAAAATAACTGCTAGTACAGGTTATCAGAGTTTCAACTACTTATGCCTTTATGCAAAATGTGGTGTCAGCTAGCCTCTTGTGTAAGCCTTGCATAATCCTTGGTGTCATTTTATTTCTGGTTTTTGACGGGTAAGTCTAGCTGAGTACATTCCAGTACTCAGGGTTTATTCCCTCCTGTTGCAGATGACATGCTTTATCAGGGTTTCTGCAAGACGTGTCTCCACCCTGCGGGTGATGATGACTAGGTCACAAGGGCGTGATCGTCTTTATGTACTTTCCTCATGCTTTTGCGGGATGTCGATCATCCAAACTGGCAGTAATTATGTAACTAATGTGTGTGTTATGCTTCCGCTACTTTCAAACTTGGTTTGTAATATTTGCTACTCCGTGGTGTAAACTTATTTCGGAACTACTTGTGAAATGTAACGTACGATGTGTATGTTGAATGATGCGATCCTGGTTGTAAGCAGTTTGGTTTGAAATCCTTCGTGATTTCGATTGACTACCGGGATTATATGGGCTCAAGTTTGAAAATTTGAGCGCTTCGGTGCTTGTTTTCGTACTTGTGCTCTTATAATTTGGTCGGTTCTGTTACAGCTGGTACCGGAGCATAATTCAACATTAAACACATCTTACGAGTAATTAAAAACAAAAGTATTTGTTTGCGAAAAGGGTTAAACTCTAAAAATTATTTTTATAGGTATGCCAGTGATCACATCCCTTAGCCCAAATAAGGACTCTTAGGTGGCTTATTATAAAGACTAACTTGGGGGCCTTGTTTGTTTTTGTTTCGTCGTCCATACGGCGTGATATTGTATGGATGCCATCCACTTGGGTGGTAATGTATGGATCAATTACCTCGACGCTCTGGTAAGTGTGAGTTGTGAGAGCATGATTATCCAACCGGCGGTCTAGGGGAGAGTAGTTTGGTGACTTACATACTTACATGTTTAAACCATGTAACTATGTAAAAGCACTTAATTGTGGGCATCTATCAATCGGGTAGCTTTGATACTGAAATATATACATCCGGGGATGTGTATATGGAAAGTATTTAGTTTACTGCTTTCTTGTATGTTATTTTGGGAATTGTTGGGCTGCAATGGAATTTTCTGCAGGTACACTAACAGCGTAACGTGTAGACCGATAGTTTCGCTTATATGAGAGAACGTATGTATGCCACCACTTAGCGTTAGCACTTTAGTTTTCTACTAAGGTGAGAGGACGTACGGAACGTGCATGCATCATGTTTAATTATATCATACATGTCATTCACTCCCTCCTTAAAAACTTCAATAGTCCCGACTAAAGTAAATTTCGTATCCCCTAAATGATTCTCACTTTAAGTCACATCTTGTTGATACAGATGGCACGTACCAGGATGACAGCCCGTAAGTCAACTGGTGGAAGGGTCCCTCGCCACCAGTTAGCTCCACGCGAGCCCCGTCCTGAGCCCTCCGAGGTGGAAAGGTTACGGGCTGAGCTGGCAGAGGTGACTGCTGCTAGAGATGCAGCACGGCAATAACTGGAGCAAGTGATTCATGATCGGGATCAAGAAATGCTTGCAGTCTAGAGGTTGACAGTGGCAAATCGCAACTGTCAGCGTATGTTGGTCCGTGTGATGGAACAGAGGGATGAAGCCTGGCACGAGGAGAACGTTCTGAGGGCCCGTTAGTTTGAGCTCGAACAACAGTTAGAGAATGCTGAAGAATATAATGACAACCTTCATGAAGAAGTGCACCGCCTGAACAACCAGCTTAATCCTCTGCTACCTAGAAACAACAACATAGATGAGGACATGAGTTCGGGAATCTTCATGGCTGAGGATGATGATGAGGTGGAGGTCGATGGACCACAGGATGCCCCACCTGCAAAAGCACCAGAGGAAGAGCCAGAAGAAGAAGAAGACGAGGAGTTAGAGCCGGTCAGTGATGAGGACGGCGGGGAGATCCTTGACACTGACTCGGAGGATGATGCTTAGAGTAGTCATCACGTACCTATAGTGTTAGGATCGTCTTTTGCGCCTCCCTGTGTAGGAGTGAGGCCTTGTAATAACTTGACTTTGGGATGTAAGGATGAACCGTATGTTTCCTGAATGTAGTTGAACCTGTTAATTTTGATCGCAATGGGATGTCTTATTGTGTTGTGTTCGATGATGGTGTCACGATTAGCACCCTTCGGTGCCGCGATGAAACCGAGGGCCTCCTATGGCACGCGACATAAGGTTGTGCTGCTTGGCACGCGCAGGTATCGAGGTGGCTAGTCCTGATCCACCATAGAACTCTCCATTGAGAAGTCTCTTTGTGGTCAGTTTGAAGTAGCCTTTCACAGTCAACTAAAAATCTTAAGATCGAATCCAAGTACCGTGCGAAAGGTCAAAAATCGTAGATAGCAACGTAAACGGTCCGATAACCGTTGTGCTCCCTGTGAGTGAGCCTTTATCAAAGAACATCTTGTTGGATTACCGAGTATGAGTTCGTCAATTGATGCGCTTGAATGGATTGTGCGGTTGTGATGAATTATTGTGCCTTCATTATTATGAGAATTCTATTCATGAAGACAGTTTGACATTTCACAACAATTCATCTACAAATTTCCCACATCGTCAGTGCTCATTGGCTATGCATTTTGCAGATGTCGTATAATCTACGTCGGGGTCATGGAAATGAGGAGGAGGAACAGCCGCCCCCTCCGCCACCACCTACTCCGGCAGAGTTGATGCAATCAGTGGTTGAGGGGTAGCGTATGTTGGCTGACGCCATGCGCCAACTGGCTAATCGAGAGGCTCGGCATGGCCGCCAGGGCCCAGAGCCAAATCAGTACAGCGATTCCAAGGACTTCCTGGATACAAAGCCCCCGCTCTTTAAGGAAGCGAAAGAACCACTGCAGGCTGACGAGTGGTTGAATACAATTGAACAAAAGTTTCGTCTGCTACGCCTAACTGATGAGCTGAAAACTGAGTATGCTTCCCATCAGTTGCATGGTCCAGCGGGCATCTGGTGGAGCCACTATCGTTCCACACTGCCTGCCAATATTCCGATTGCTTGGGATCAGTTCAAGGCGGCCTTCCGGGGGAACTACATCCCTCCCGGTCTTATGGCAATCAAGCACACGGAGTTTATGAGGCTGTCACAGGGAAACAAAAGCTTGACTGAATACTTGCAGTCCTTCAACAACCTGGCAAGGTATGCCACAGAGTTTGTGGACACCGATGCAAAGAAGATTGCTAGTTTCAAAAGGGGCCTCGGCCCAAAGCTAATGAAGACTATGGGCACTAGCAAATGTACCACTTTCAATGATTTCATCAGCGATGCTTTGACCCAGGAGAACAACAATGCTATTTATTCTGCCTCTAAGAGCCGTAAAAGGGCCCTTGAGGCAAGCGCTTCTCAGTCACGGGCCTCAGCTGCACCAAGGTCTTCCCCACGCCCACCTACTCAGAATACAAAGTTTCGTCCGCCACAGAAAAAGCCTGCTGCAAAAACTGGATTCCGTAAGGCTTATACTGTCGCTCTGCCAAAGGGGACTTCTGGACAGAGCAGCTCTAGCGTTCCTCCTAGCAATATGCCTTGCTGGAATTGCAACAAGCCAGGCCATTGGGCCCGGAACTGTCCGTACCCTAAGAAAAATGTCAACCAAGGTGGTCGTCAGGGACACGCTCATTATAACAGCATTGAAGAAATTCCATCTGGTGAGGTGGTCACGGCTGGTAAGTTCCTAGTTGACCAACACCCCGCAGTGGTACTTTTTGATTCAGGTGCTTCGCATTCCTTTATCAGTCCTAAGTTTGCATCCAAATTTGCACACAAGTTGCATACTGTTGAAGGTGTGGGTTATTGCATTAGTGCTGCAAGTGGGAATATTTCCACAAACAAAGTAGTGGAGAACCTTAAGTTTGAGATAGAAGGGCGAAGTTATTCGCTTGCTCTATTGGTTTTACCTGGGTTAGACATAGATGTTATCTTGGGCATGAATTGGATGAGCCAGAATGGGGTACTCATTGACACATCCGCTCGGGTAGTTATGCTCAGAGATCCTACAGATCAAAAGGGTTTTCTAGTACAACTTCCCAGAAAAGTTGAATTGTCAGGGGAAATTCACGCTGTGCAAGCAAAGGCGTTGGCTGAAATTCCCGTAGTAAATGAATTTCCGGACGTTTTTCCCGATGATTTGCCGGGACTCCCTCCGGATCGGGATGTGGAATTTAAAATCGAGTTGCTGCCTGGCACTGCACCCATCTCTAGGAGACCCTATAGAATGCCTCCAAATGAGTTAGCTGAACTTAAGGTTCAATTGAATGAACTTTTGAAGAAGGGGTTGATCCGTCCTAGCTCGTCTCCGTGGGGTTGCCCTGCTATCTTTGTAAAGAAGAAGGATCAAACCTTACGGATGTGCGTGGACTATAGACCTCTGAATGCAGTCACTGTTAAGAATAAGTATCCTCTACCGCGTATCGACATCTTGTTCGATCAATTGTCCAAAGCTAAAGTCTTTTCCAAGATTGATCTAAGGTCTGGGTACCATCAGATTAAAATCCGTCCTGAAGATGTTCCAAAAACAGCCTTCTCGACAAGATACGGTCTTTATGAGTATCTTGTTATGTCCTTCGGCCTGACCAATGCCCCAGCTCACTTCATGTGCTTGATGAATTCGGTGTTTATGCCCGAATTGGACAAGTTTGTGGTGGTGTTCATCGATGACATCTTGGTGTATTCTGAAAATGAGGAAGAACACGCTGAACACTTGCGTATTGTCCTCAGCAGACTTCGTGAGCATCAACTGTATGCGAAGTTCAGTAAGTGTGAATTCTGGCTTCGTGAAGTACCTTTCCTTGGGCATGTGTTGTCCGATGGAGGAATTATGGTGGATCCCACAAAGGTACAAGAAGTATTGAATTGGAAGGCTCCTACTTCGGTTCATGAGGTCCGGAGTTTTCTTGGGTTGGCTGGCTATTATCGTCGCTTCATCCCGGATTTCTCAAAAATAGCCAAACCCATGACTCGGTTGCTGCAAAAAGACACCAGGTTTGTCTGGACTCCTGAGTGTGATGCGGCTTTTCACCAACTGCGAACCCTCCTAACCTCGGCTCCGGTTTTGGCACAACCGGATATCAAGAAACCTTTTGATGTTTACTGTGATGCCTCAGGCATAGGTTTGGGAGGTGTTTTGATGCAGGAAGGCCGAGTAATTGCATATACTTCACGACAACTTCGGAAGCATGAGGTGAATTATCCAACGCATGACTTAGAACTGGCTGCAGTTGTTCATGCTTTGAAGGTATGGCGGCATTATCTGCTGGGCAATGTCTGCAATATCTATACAGACCACAAAAGCCTCAAATACATCTTCACCCAACCCGAGCTAAATATGCGTCAGAGAAGATGGCTCGAGTTGATTAAGGATTATAATCTTCAAGTGCACTATCACCCAGGCAAGGCGAATGTGGTTGCGGACGCTTTGAGCCGTAAGTCTCACTGCCATTCCTTAGTTGAAACTGATTTTCACCGATCCCGCCTGTTACATCCGGCAGTCTTGTACAACATCACTGTTAGTGGTACTCTCAGAAATAGAATCATTGAGCTCCAAAAGACTGATCCGGGTATCTTTCACATAAAACGGAAGATGAATGAAGGAGAGACTAAGCATTTCAGGTTAGATGGCGAAGGTGTGCTGTGGTTTAAGGATAGGTTAGTGGTACCTAAGGACCGAGAGCTTAGAGATCAGATCCTATCCGAAGCACATTCATCCAAGTTGTCCATCCATCCTGGTAGCAATAAGATGTATTATGATTTGAAGCCAGTTTATTGGTGGACTAAGATGCGGAAAGAGATAGCTGCATATGTTGCTAGGTGTGACACCTGTTGCAGAGTTAAAGCTGTGCACATGAAAGCTGGGCTACTTCAGCCACTTTCTATTCTAGGTTGGAAATGGGAAGAGATAAGTATGGATTTCATTGTCGGACTCCCTCCCATAGTCAAAAATCATAACTCTATCTGGGTAATTGTTGATCGTTTGACCAAATCAGCTCACTTCATCCCAGTGAGAGTGGACTATCGTCCCACTGACTATGCTGAGTTGTACTTCAATCAGATAGTCCGGCTTCATGGGATACCTCGTACTATCGTTTCTGACCGTGGTCCCCAGTTCACTGCTCGCTTTTGGGAACATTTGCATCACCTTCTGGGAACCAAGTTAGTGAGAAGCTCTGCTTATCACCCCAGACATCTGGTCAGACGGAACGAGTTAACCAAATCTTGGAAGATCTGTTGCGGGCATGCGTCATTTCGTCCAAGGGTTCTTGGGAAAAATGGTTACCTTTAGCCGAATTCTCGTACAATAACAGTTATCAAGAGAGTATTAAGATGGCCCCATTCGAAGCTTTGTACGGTCGTAAGTGCCGAACTCCGTTAAACTGGGTAGAAGCTAGGGAAAGAAGGTATTATGGCATTGATTTTGTCCAGGAAGCCGAGGAACAAGTCCGTACCATCCAGAAACACATGGCTGCAGCCCAAGCTAGACAGAAAAGCTATGCGGATCGTCGTAGAAAACCACTCGAATTTGAAGTTGGAGACTTCGTTTATTTGAAAGTTTCTCCAATGAAGAGTGTCCAACGTTTTGGTGTTAAGCGGAAACTTGCACCAAGATACGTGGGTCCTTTCCAGATCATAGGCAAGAGTGGAGCTGTTGCGTACAAAATCCAGTTGCCTCCTGAAATGAGAGCCATATTCAACGTTTTCCATGTATCTCAGCTTAAAAAGTGTCTTCGAGTTCCTGAGGAACAGGTTCCTTTAGGAGATATCAGGCTTGAATCCGACCTAACCTATGAAGAAAAGCCAGTCCGAGTGATTGATACTCAGGAACGAGTAACTAGAAGTAAAGTGGTTAAGTGGTACAAAGTGATGTGGAGTAATCAGGGTAGCGAAAGTGATGCTACGTGGGAACGGGAAGATTATTTGCGGGATGGTTATAAGGAATTCTATGAAAAATGGTACGCTTTCCAAATCTCGGGACGAGATTTTTATAAGGGGGGAGGGCTGAACACCTCAAGTGTTTAGTCCTTAATTGCATTGCATTTGCATAAGCATAAACATGCATAATCCATGTTTACTATTTTATGTAATGCAACTCATGTGATTGTTTAGGGTTTGTTTGGTTTGTGTCATGAGTAATTGATAGTTGGTGTAACAAAAAGGTAAGTTAGCCAATCATGACCTACAACACCTTAGTTATACTTAGGGTAACATTTGGAGCAAGGTTCATGTTGACCAAAATTACAAAATTGCCCTCCAAGAAAAGTTTGACCACCATTTGACCCTAGAAGGTTCTAGTTTGACCAATTAAAAAGTCTAACTTAGAGACCTTGCATGGAAGAGCACCCTTAAGCAAAGTTGTAAAGAAATTCATGGGGAACAAAAGTCTCAATATGACCATCTCATGAAAGTGACCACAACATGCTCAAAAGTGGCCCACAAGTCAGCTAGAGAAGTAGCTCCAAGACTTAGAATTTTTCTAAGTCTGGAATCTAACCCTACAGTTTTACTGATGCCTACTTTAGGAGCTTGTAGTTTGCAAACCAGGCCAAACCAGCTTTCACTCATATTGACAAACTTGTAGTTCACATGTAGCCCTACAACTTTGACAACATCACCCAAGCCTGGTTCTCAATGGTTCAAGAAATATCGTGTCATGAAATTAGGCTTTCAGTCGGCATCGTTAACTGAAAACCGGTTTCAGTTTCACCGAGCACCACTTTGGGGCCATGTAGTTTCAAATATAGGCCGAACCAGACCAAACACTAATTGACAAAGTTGTTGCCCTAACATAGCTCTACAAACTTGATGTTGCCACCTTGGACTGAAACAAGCTGGTTTAGAAGTTAATCACGTTCGAAATTGCTCTGTCAGTCACTACCGATGGCACCATTGAGCTGTGATTCAGTTTCGTCAGTGGCCGACCGGCCACAGAGCCACGCCGACGCGTGGAGGCGCGGTGGCGCCCGTACGCCGGCCCTGGCCCCACCGGCTAGGCCGCGACGCCTTCAAGACCGCCACGACGCGCGAGCCGGCCTCCACTTCCTCCGCCCCTCTCTTCCAGTTGCAAAACGCCGAAACCAAGCCGCCATTGCCGCTCCTCTCCGGCGAGCTCGAGCGCGAGCTACACTGCATCACCGGCCACTAGACCTCGCCACTTCCTCCGCCTCACCGCCCTCCATCTCCTCGACCCACCGACGCCCGTGATTGGACTCGAGGTGAGCCACATTGCTCCCTTTCCCGTTTCCGAGAGGTCGCCGGAGCCCGCCATGGAACCTCACCGTGGCCGGGGTACCTCGGGTCTCTCTCCATCCTCCCTTCCTATCTAAATAGCTCCGCCTAGCTTCGGTGAAGCTCGTACCGAGCCTAGCCAGCACCGTACACCCTCACCGGCGACGGTGCGCCGCCACCGGACCTCACCGGCCGCCGCTCGCGGTGGCAAGCCCCTTCCGCCCCATCCCCATCCCTTCTGCGGGCACCAATCGACACACCGTGTGACGGAGAGCACGAGGCAGTGCTTGATTGGCCGAGCGAGCCCTTCTCCGGCGAGCTCGAGCTCGTCGGAGCTCGCGGGTCGCCGCCTCCCCTGTCTCCGGTCACTGATCGCGGGGGCCCGCCCGTCAGTGTCGCGCGCGGGCAGGGTGCTGAGCGGGCCGCGCGCGCGTGATTGCGGGCCGAGTTTTCCGGGCCGGCCCAGTTCATCCGAGATAAATTTTGTTTTTATTATTTTGTCACAGATTTTTGTACAAGTTGGAAAAATGTAGATCTAGGGTTTTACTGATCCAAAAATCATGAGATAAATTTTGTTAGGATCTACATGATGTGTAGTATTTTAGAAAAATATGAATCTGGCATGAGATGTTTAAATTCTGTAAGAATTTAATAGATCCTTTAAATGTGTTTTGGAATGCATGCAAATTTGTTAAATTTATAACTTGAGCTGTAGTGTTCCATAAATCATGAAATTTGGTGAGTAGGTTACTCTATGCTAGCCCTAGCTCTGGTAAAAATTTGGGCATCAGTGCTTAAGTAATTTTCAAGTTATAAGGCTATCATTTTATTCTAGGAAATAATTGAAGGAATTTTTGTAATTTTTCTACATGTACAATGTTCTTGTAACTTTTTGGAGAATATCTTGGTACCCTAGAGTGTCTAAGAAAAATATGAAATCTATTGTTTGATACTTTTCAATGTGATTTATTAATTATACAAAAATCAGCCTTTTGGACTTGTGAATTTTTTATAGGGAGTTTCTATGAATAAAATTTGTTCAAATTTTTACAGTGGTCTCTTTTTGGATCAGAGAATGCCCTGTAATTTTTGTAGAATTTTAGGAGCAGTTTACATATATGTTTAAAATTCCACCTAATTAATTAAGTAAAATAAGAAATGAGTATAAATAAATGTTCTAGGTAGTCCCACCCTACTTTCTGGTGTTTTTATACCCCATGTGAACTTTTGGTAATCTTAGTTTGGTTTTAGGGATCTTTGGTCACATCAATAAATATTTAACCCTTGCAAAATTAGGTTTTCTGGACAGCTGGTAGTATTTCTAAGTTTGACCTTTGATAAAATTGGTTGCTGGAAAACTTGTAAATACCAAAGTTACAGTAAACTTGATAAACTAGCTTGTGTCAAAATTTGGGAACATTTGGCTTAGTAGTTTGAGAGTTACTATTGTTTAAAGTGGCAGTTCAGAATCTGCTACTCTCTGTTTTGAGAGGAGAGATTCTGGAACTTGTGAAATTTGACATGGAAAACTTAAGAGTTTGGAGTTGAGGTCTGAAAATGAATTGTAGTGCATTTCTTAGGCTTTCCAGATTGTCTTAGATCATATCTTTTGGAATTGGAAATCTCCAGTTATGATAAAAACAAGTAGTTGCTGCCCAGAATGCTTTACTGTGGTATTTGCTGATTTTTGTGGTGTGGTATCTTAAGAAATGCTACTCTTGTAATTGTTAGGTGTTAGGGCCTTAACTGAGGACGAGCAGCTTTATCTTAGGTTAAGTAGATTAGGTGAGTACTTCTCTACCGGAGAGGAAATTTGCACCTACTCTTTTGAAGTGATTTGAATAGAGCTTTAAAATTGTTGTAATGCATCCATTCCGAGCATACTGCATCTTTCACTATGCATTCATGAGATTTATTATGCACTCATGCAATAGGTGTTCCGGAGGGGGTGACACTTCTCGAATTCGAACAAACGATACCAGAGGAGGTGCAGAGCCAACCGGAGGAACCGACAGAACCGATCGGCGAAGGAGACGCCGCTGAAGATCTACCCGAGTGCCCGGACCACAGACCTTCCACCTTTCTCAAAGGCAAGCCCCGGTGCATGCTGAACCCATTGTTTTATAAATATATCTTGAGTACTTTTAATTGTTTACTGCATTAAGTAGTAGGAGTTGTATGAAAACAATTGTTGCATTATACCTGTCCTTGTCCAGATATTGTACTTAAATCCTATATTAGGTTTAGGCACGTGTCAATGCTTAGCCCTGCTTAGTACGGTAGAAGTCGGGTGATTTCCGGTCATCCGCGAGAGATAGGATTGGGTCGCGAGTGGCTTATGGCTATCGTGATGGAACCATGCTTTAAAATGAAATTGAGACCGGGCGGGAGTTCGATGGTACAGCCGCAAGACACTTCACGTCTTGGGTGTGGAGCCATGCCCGTGTGAGTCGTTTAAGGACCGATTCGCTGTACGTCCTTGAGTCATATTGAACGCAGTCTAACACTTAGTTGGCCGGATAAGTCGTTCCGACCGCGAAGTCGAGTAGTATGGTTCAGGCCGGGAATCGAATGGTAGGTTGCTTCTTGGAGGAGAGAAAGGATGTGCTTGGGGACATTGGCGTGAGACCAAGGGGGGGGGGTTAGAGTCCCTATCACCTGGCAGAGTGTCGCCCTTGGGGTCGCGACATCATTCGGACCCGCGATTCCTGAACTGTACGAAAGATGACCTGAGCAGCCCTCGCCAGGCGCGTCTCGGTGAGTGTTAGAAATACCCCTCCAGCTGGATAGGAATCCGATTCGAATCGCCGTCGCTCCCGGTTAGTGAGCACTTGACTTGAGCAGCGGCAACGTAGATCTCATTAATTGAACAGATGGTTAAGTGAATGATACAATGTTGCCACAATTTATACCTGCTATGGAAATAATATGAATAATTGTTTGATGATAATCAAGTGCATGTTTAGTACAGGTGCTAAGATAGATGATAGGTAACTGCTAAAAATAACTGCTAGTACAGGTTATCAGAGTTTCAACTACTTATGCCTTTATGCAAAATGTGGTGTCAGCTAGCCTCTTGTGTAAGCCTTGCATAATCCTTGGTGTCATTTTATTTCTGGTTTTTGACGGGTAAGTCTAGCTGAGTACATTCCAGTACTCAGGGTTTATTCCCTCCTGTTGCAGATGACATGCTTTATCAGGGTTTCTGCAAGACGTGTCTCCACCCTGCGGGTGATGATGACTAGGTCACAAGGGCGTGATCGTCTTTATGTACTTTCCTCATGCTTTTGCGGGATGTCGATCATCCAAATTGGCAGTAATTAAGTAACTAATGTGTGTGTTATGCTTCCGCTACTTTCAAACTTGGTTTGTAATATTTGCTACTCCGTGGTGTAAACTTATTTCGGAACTACTTGTGAAATGTAACGTACGATGTGTATGTTGAATGATGCGATCCTGGTTGTAAGCAGTTTGGTTTGAAATCCTTCGTGATTTCGATTGACTACCGGGATTATATGGGCTCAAGTTTGAAAATTTGAGCGCTTCGGTGCTTGTTTTCGTACTTGTGCTCTTATAATTTGGTCGGTTCTGTTACGGGACGCGCCGATCAGGGGTGACCGGACGCGTCCGATCGTGCAGGGAGCTTACTGTACTTTGACCTGATGCGCGACCGTGTCCGATCAGTGATGACCGAACGCGTCCGGTCATTAGAGTACCTTACTGGAACGTGACCGGACGCGCCGATCACACCCCAGTCGCGTCCGATTAGGTGATTTCCCTCAAGTGACATGTGTCAGCCTAAACACCACGTCCGGTCCTCGCAAGGACCGCGTCCGGTCAACAACGTTGAGACACAGTAGCGGTTTAGAACTGACCGGACGCGTCCGGTCAAGTTAGACACCGCATCCGGTCAAGGGAAAACGTCTCTAAACACTCTGAAACGCAACGCAACTCGAACCAAGTTGCTACCAACTAAACTTTGAGCTATTCTAGAGCTTCCTAGTGCTAAGTTTGACAAGTGTGCACCACACCTAAACACAAGACTCACCTAGGTCAAGCTACTCGCTCATGCCCCCCTTTATAGTATGGCCAAAAGAGAAAACGAAGATCCTAACGACTATTTCGAATGTAACTCAACACCTTGACATCCGGAACTAACCGTTCTTAATCTTGATGTCAATCCTTTGAAAACCGAAACGATTTCCATCAAGGGGCATGAATACCATAGTGCCCAAAGCAGTTATCAACACCATGACCTAACTTACCAAAGTTTCTGCAAAACACATGTTAGTCATGGTAATAAAGCGTTGTCATCAATTGCCGAAACCAACTCTCGGGGCCTAGATGCTTTCAATCTCCCCCTTTTTGGTGATTGATGACAACACTAAGATTCAGAAGATAAGAGTTGAGGTTTTCGAACATGCTTGGTTCACATAAGCAAAAAGCAATAAGCACAAAGGGTTAGGAATTGCTTATGTGCCCCAAGCCAACAGAGTGTACTCATAAGATAAAACATAAAGCGTTAGTACACATAAAGACATAGCTCAAAAGAAATCGGAGTAAGGCACGGAAGCACAACCTTATGAGCTATTACCAAAAAAGTGACATGATTTAAAAAAGGTGACTAGATAGACCACATAGACTCAAAGTATCTCACACGACCACATGTCACAAGATGCAAGTACTGGAATATAAACATGATGCATAAATGTAGCACACAAATAAAAACGAAAACCCTCTATCCAAACTCCCCCTGAATCTACTCTCTCTCTCCCCCTTTGGCATCAACCGCCAAAAACTAATCTAAGGATCTGATGGGAGAACAGATGGAGTCGAGTCGGGTGCCGAGGAGCGCGGAGTGATCACAAACTGAGAAGTATCTTCCTCGGACTCGGAGCTGTCAGGCTGACCCTCTGAAGAAGCACGCGGCTGTGAAGCAGGCTAGGTCTGAACAACAGGAGCAGGTACTGATGAAGAAGTAGCAACCAGTGGAGCAGTCTCTGTGACCTGAGCCTGAAGTGAGCCAACAGCTGGGGGATCTGTCGAGGCAACTGACGAAGGTACAGTCTCTGTAGTGCCCGTCCCTGTCACAGGAGGAACAGCTACCTCTGAAGCGGACAACCCTAAAGAAGTAACTAGAGTAGTGTGCGATGGCGTCGGCTGACCAGTCAACTCGCTGTAGGTGGCACTCAAGTCAGCAAACGGAGTGCCTATCAATAGGTGAGAGCGAGGCTGGTCTGAAGGAGTAAACCCCGTCTGAATAGGCGTGTAGCTCGGGGACTGGAACGACTGAGGAACCTGCTGCTGTGGAGAAGTGAACTGGAAGCTCGGCTGTCCCTGACTCGAAGGTCCACTAGACTGTAATGCTGGAGTCAGGACAGATGCAGGTGGAGGAACCCCAACTGTAACCAAGTGACGCAGGAGCTCTAAGTACTGCTGCTGGTTTGCTGTCTGTTGTCGCTGCATCTCGACCTGCTGATGCTGTATCTCAAGCTGCTGTCCCTGGAACTCGTCCTGTCGAGCCTGTATCTGAGCAAAAGCGACGGCTGTGTCCTGAGCCTGCCTCTGTATCTGAAGCTCCTGTCTCTCCTGTGCCTGGGTCAGCCTCTCAAGTATAGCCACCATGGCTGGGTCTGAGCGGGAGGTTGAGCCTGAACCTCCGGCCTCATGGTCGTGAGGCCGAGGAGAGCGATACCTGGGGATGGGCTCGTAATCCTCATCAGTGCTGTCAGAGGCCTCATCCTCAATAGGATCAGCAGGCTGAGCATCTAGATCTACAAGCTCTGCCTCAGCAAGACCCTCAACGGTCGCGTCCTGCTCAGCCGCTGTCTCTAGCACCTGAGGTCTCTCTCGCTGTCCTGGCACTAGGGACTGCTCTCTGGTGACAGAAGCCCATAGCTGATGGATATCATACTCTGGAAAGGCAGTGGTAGTGTCTGATATCTCAGCTCTAATCTCAGAAGGCAGCTCGAGTGAAGATCTGATAAGAAAGCATATCCAGTGAGCATAGGGCAGCTGACGATGGCCCTTAAACCTTCTGCCAAGGTGTCCTCCATCTCACATAGCATGAGGTCCCATATATCAAACGGTGTCTGTGAGCGAAGGTGGTGCACTACCCATAACTACATACGAGTCAGTCCCTCTCTGTAGCCCAACCTCGGAAGAAGTGTGCATCTGACAATGGCATCCAAAACTCTGGCAAGAGGTGTCAGGCTGGCAGGTGTATGACAGGACCCTTCGCCAAAAGGCTCACGAAAGCAGGGTCGGATCAGATCAGTAGGAGGCACTGTCCCGCCGTGAGGGCGTCTAGGTGGAGCAGTCTGACCAAAGCATAGCTGATGTATCTTTGTCTCTGAGGCTAGGAGTCTGAGAATCTCCCGCACTCTGGTGCTGTATAGTCTGTGGTCACGGCCTCTGAATGCAAAGTGAATAAACTCATGTGTCGGGTCAATCCATAGTGAAGAGTAGAACTCCCTGACCCAAGTGCCACAGTAAGCTCTTGTCCGTCCAAGAAAGTCTGATAGGCCTGGAAGAAAGGACAGGTGCGGACGAAGCTGCTCACCCACTACCTCAACAAGAGCCTCAAGACGACAGACCCTCTAAGGTCGAAAAGCAATCCCATTGTCGACATATGCTCTGTAGAAATCCTCCTGTAGAGGTGTATAGAATCCCTCTGACGCTCTGGAATCCCTCACAGGTGGGAACCACTGGCTAACCTCAACGAACCTTAGGGCTTGCACCTGACGTGCTGTAGATCCCCTCAAGTCAAAGTGCTCGACTGGGGGGTGTCCTCGAGCCCTAGGAGGTGGACGTCCTCCACAACGCTGGCCCTCTGGCCTAGAAGTCACCTGAGCTCGCGTGCGTGCGGAGCGACGACGCGGTGGAGTCTGGACTGGCTACTCCTCTGTTTCCTCTGGAGCCTCTGCAGGTGGATCAACTGATATAGCCTTTGTACCCTCTGTCTCCTCTGTGCCCTCTGTGGCCTTAGTACCAAGCTGTCGACCTTCAAGATGAAAGCGACGCTCGCCAATGTGAATACCACTGCTCCTGCCTCCCCTCTCTGCCTGCTCAGCTGCATCTGCGACTGCCTGAGCGATCTCTGCATCTGTAAGAGTCTTCTTCTTCTTTCTGGCCATGGTCTTTATGCGCTTACCACGCGCAACCTCTATCAGACGAGGAGGACTCTCGTCCCCGTCACTAGGAGTACCCCCGGCGTTCTTGCAGCGAACCATACTGACCGACTGTAGAGAACCTCTGAAAGATGATGTACTGTCACTCAAGAGGCTTGGCCTCAATCCGTATCCGCAGGCTTGGCCTCGGATTTAACCACTGAACTGCAGTCACCCCAACACACCGACAAACTCGCTGAAAAGACGGAATAGATGGATCTACTATAAGCAACATATATAATCTAAAAGGTAAGAAATCCTAAGGATAGCAAGCATATAAGATGAGATGTGAATCGAACAGCAATAGCTACCTCAGATCGACGAGAACTCAGTGACGAGATGAGATGACCTAGTTTCGCGAGATTTCCTGAACACGCCGGATGAGCGCTGAAAAAGCCGAGACAATGAATGATGATAAGCGATTGAGTGTGACTGTCACGGCAAACCCTAACGATGGAATTGAAGGATTGAAAACGAAAAACTCGATTTCACCTTGCAATGACAGGAGCGAGGGGGATTAGGGCTAATCCTAAGAACATATGCTCGGCTGACGCGGTGGCTAGGGCAATGACTGGGGCTAGGGCAGTGATGGATTAGCTCGGTGGAGGCACGAGGGTGGAGGCACGAGGGTGCGCAGGGCGGCACGGCAAGGCGGCGGCGCGAGCAGCGATGCGCGGCAGCGGCTGCGCGAGCAGACGGCGGTGTGCGGCGAGGGCGCAGGGCAGCGCGCGGTACGGGCTGCGGCGGAGGAAAATGACGAGGAGGAGATGACGCGGCGGTGGAGGAGGCATGGGCACGGCGGCGCTCGGCGAGACGGTGATTAGGGCACGGGGAGCGGCGGCGTACGGCGAGCGAGAAAGAAAACGGATCGGGACGAAAGAGTTATATGAGGACTCAAATCGGCTCGCTGCGCACTGACCGGACGCGGTGGTCGTATGACCAGACGCGGTGGTGCAGCGTCTGGTCACAGTCTAGTAAGCTCCTGGATCGACCGGATGCGTCCGGTTAGGGCTGACCAGACACGGACAGAGTCCGGTCGAGGGTCATCCGGGAAATTCATCGCGCATGACCGAATGCGGTGGTGGGTACCGGGACCGGACATGGTGGTCAACAACGACGCGTCCGGTCGAGCGTCCGGTCACAAGGTCAAGAGAAAGTCTTCGGGATGACCGGACGCACTGGTGGTCGTCAGGACCGGACGCGGTGGTGAAGCGTCACTGCGTCCGGTGCAGCGTCCGGTCTAGTGTCCGGTCACTGTTTTTTGCCTTTCTTCAATCCGATCTTCGACGCGACTTCTCCCAATCAAGTTCCAATCCAAAGAGACTCAAATAAACACCAATTGGAACCTGATATGAGTGATCTCACTCAAACCCTCAAGATTTTCAAAATAATTTGCCTTAGGCTAGTATTGTTTTTAGGAAAAAATAAGCAATAAACACCCGAGGAGCAACGTATGGCCATGCAATAGAGTTTGTGAACCCTTAGGAGCGTCAAATGCTCTCTCTATTCATGGACGAACACAGAGGTTGCTCAAAGCCAAACCGAAAAGAAACGACAAAGCAACAACCATGCATATGCAATGCAATACAAGTAAGTAAAACTAGGTTGCTTGTCAAGTTTGATCCACGGTTAGGCTTCTTCACTCCTCCAAAGGAGGGTTATCATAACCGTGTTAGACAAGCCCTAGATGCATTGCGGGTAATTTAAACATGACATATAATACAATGCAATGCAAGGGACAACACAAGCTCACTTTTTAAAGTTACTAGAGTCAAGCACATTAAGTTCACTTCTCAACCTACAAAAGGTAGCCTCATTTAAGGGTTTAGTGAAGATATCCGCTAATTGATTTTCACTTCGTACACCTTCTAGTGATATATCATTTTTAGCAACATGATCTCTTAGAAAGTGATGGCGGATATCAATGTGCTTGGTGCGAGAGTGTTGAACCGGATTATTAGCAATTTTAACGGCACTTTCATTGTCATAAAAAAGTGGCACCTTTTCAAGAACAACTCTATAGTCTAGGAGGGTTTGTTTCATGTATAAGATTTGTGCACAACAAGCCCCCGCGGCAATGTATTCCACCTCAGCGGTTGACAAAGCCACACTATTTTGCTTCTTAGATGACTAAGATACTAAAGACCTCCCAAGCAAGTGGCACCCTCTGGATGTGCTTTTTCTATCAATTTTGCAACCGGCTTAGTCCGAATCGGAATAGCCAACTAGTTGGAATCTAGCTCCTTTGGGATACCAAAGACCAATGCTTAGGGTGTGCTTAAGAAATCTTAAGATTCTTTTCACGGCACTTAAGTGAGGTTCTTTAGGGCATGCCTGAAAGCGAGCACACATGCACACACTAAACATGATATCGGGCCTAGATGCGGTAAGGTACAACAAGCTACCAATCATAGAACGGTAGAGAGTTTGATCAACCGATTTACCTCCCTCATCTAGGTCAAGATGTCCATTAGATGGCATTGGGGTCTTGATTGGCTTATATTCTTCCATCTTGAATCTTTTGAGAAGATCCTTGGTATACTTTTCTTGAGAGATGAAAATCCCTTCTCTCATTCGCTTGACTTGAAAACCAAGGAAGAATGTGAGCTCACCAATCATAGACATCTCGAACTCCTTCGACATCAATTCACCAAATTCCTTGCAATACTCTTCATTTGTTGATCCGAAGATGATATCATCAACATAAACTTGACAAATGAAGATCTCTCCATTGAGCTTCTTGGTGAATAATGTGGTGTCGACCTTCCCAATGGTGAAGCCCTTCTCAATGAGGAAGTCCCAGAGGCGCTCATACCACGCTCTAGGGGCTTGCTTGAGCCCATATAGCGCCTTGGACAACCTATAAACATGATTAGGATATCTAGGGTCTTCAAACCCGGGAGGTTGATTAACATAGACTAGTTTATTTATGAAGCCATTTAAGAATGCACTTTTCACATCCATTTGATATAGTTTCATATCATGATGTGATGCATATGTAAGGAGGATACGAATGGCTTCAAGTCTTGCAACGGGTGCAAAGGTCTCTCCAAAATCAAGACCTTCAACTTGAGAGAACCCCTTTGCAACTAGTCTTGCCTTGTTCCTCACAACTATGCCTTGGTCATCTTGCTTGTTGCGGAACACCCACTTGGTTCCAATGACTCTTGCACCTTTTGGGTGCTCTTCAAGTGTCCACACTTGATTGCGGGTGAAGTTGTTCAATTCTTCATGCATAGCATTCACCCAATCCGGATCTTGAAGAGCTTCTTCTACATTCTTAGGTTCAACACAAGAGACAAAAGAGTGATGTTCAACAAAAGAAGCAAGCTTTTGAGATCGAGTCATTACTCCCTTAGTAGGACTCCCTATGATGAGATCTTGTGGATGTGCTTGAAGTAGAGGTGAGTTTCTTCTATCAACCACTTGAGGAGGAGGATGGGGAGCATCAACATCTTGAGCTTGTGCCTCGGCTTGTTCATGAGAGACATGAGTGTCTTCATTTTCAACTCTCTCATTCTTGTCACCATCTTGAGGCACATGTGATGAAGATGGTGGATCGACAATTTGTACATCGTCTTCATTATCTTTTGACTTGATGTCTCTCACCGGCATGTTCTTCATTGCCTCCCTCAAGGGTTCATCACCTACATCATCATAATTCTCAATTGCTCCTTGGGAGCCGTTAGATTCATCAAATTCCACATCATATGTTTCTTCAACCAAACCGGTGGCATGGTTAAATACTCTATATGCTTTGGACTTTGATGAGTAACCAACAAGAAAACCAATATCACAACGTCATTGAAACTTCCCTAGGTGTTGACGCTTCTTGTAGATGTAGCATTTGCAACCAAACACCCGAAAGAATGAGACGTCCGGCTTCTTCCCATTTAGCAACTCATAGGGGGTCTTGCCAAGAAACTTTTGTAGAAAGAGGCGATTTGAAGCATAGCATGCAGTGTTGATTGCCTCGGCCCACAATTTTTCCGGAGTGTTGTACTCATCTAACATTGTTCTTGCAAGGGTGATCAAAGTCTGGTTCTTTCTCTCAACTACACCATTTTATTGAGGAGTGTAGGTTGAAGAAACTTCATGCTTGATTCCAATTTCATCACAATAAGCTTCAATGTTTGTGTTGTCAAATTCTTTCCCTTTGTCACTTCTAATCTTCTTTATCTTGACTTCAAATTCATTTTGAGCTCTCTTTGCAAACTTCTTGAAGCAATTTGCCACTTCGGATTTGTCATGAAGGAAGAAAGTCCAAGTGTATCTTGAGTAGTCATCCACTATCACAAGACAATAGAGATTTCCACCCAAGCTCTTGTAGGTTGTAGGCCCAAACAAATCCATGTGTAGAAGTTCTAGCACTCTTGAAGTTGACATGTAAGCTTTGGTTGGATGAGTGTTTGCAACTTATTTGCCCGCTTGACATGCACTACAAGGTTTGTCCTTTTCAAACTTTACATCCTTCAATCCTCTCACTAGTTCTTTCTTCAATAACTTGTTGAGAGTATTCATTCCAACATGAGCAAGCCTCCTATGCCAAAGCCATCCAAGTGAGGTCTTGGTGAACAAACATGTCATTAAGTTTGCATCTTCGGAGGTGAAGTCAACAAGATAAAGATTATTGTATCTAAAGCCTTTGAATATCACTTGCTTGTCATCTATCTTTGAGACTACCACTTCATTAGGTGTGAACAAGCATTGGAAGCCAAGGTCACAAAGTTGCCCAACGGATAACAAGTTGAAATTCAATGAAGCAACATAAAGCATATTTGAGAGAGAGTGATCATTTGATATTACAATCTTGCCTATACCCTTGACTTTGCTCTTTGAATTATCCCCAAATGTGATCTTCTCTTGACATATCCCATTCTCTTCAATGGAGGTGAACATATGAGGATCACCGGTCATATGTTGAGTGCAACCACTATCAATAACCCAATGAGATCCACCGGTCTTGTAGTTCACCTACACATAAGAGATCAAGCTTTTTGTTTAGGGACCCACACTTGAGAGGGACCCTTGACTTTCTCAACTAGTGACTTGGCAACCCATATTTTTTTAGGCCTATTCTTGTTTGGGGGACCCAAGAACATAACTTTCATCTTTCCACTTGAATCTTTTCTTAGCATGTAATGAGCATTGAAGGCAAAGGGTCTAGCATGCTTGGGTAAGGGTTGTGGTGGTGGAGTTTTGCACTCATGAGCAAAATGGCCTTCTTGTCCACACTCAACACATCTCTTTAGCTTGGGCTTTGACTTGCTTTGTTGTTGTTGAGCTTTAGCCTTCTTCTCTTGATTTGCCAAATAACCAATGCCACTTCTATCCATCTTCATTACGGTGTTCATGAGTAGCTCACTTTGCAAATATTGGCCTCTTGTGAACTTGCTTAGGCCGGTCTTGAGATGCTCTTTCTCTTGCTTGAGCTTTTTGTTTTCTTCAATAAGTGACTCATTTGATGTTTGCTTCTCAAGAGCCATCAACCCTTTTAGCTTCTTGTTCTCATTTGCAAGCTTCTCATTTTCACTCTTGATCTTGGCATAATCATCATAGTTGTATGACTCAACCACACTCTTGCCTTTGCAACTAGAACCTTGCTCAATGCTTTCAATGATCAAGTCATCACATGATGTAGCTATATCAAACTTAACAACTTTGTTATTAGCATCATGTGTCTCAAGAGAAAGCTCATTAGCTACCACAAGACTATCATAGTCAATTTTTAATGTAGTATATTTGTCTTTTAGAGAGTTGTGCCTAGTGATGAGCTCATCATGCTTCTTCTCAAGTTTATCATGTTGACCTCTAAGCTCTTTGTTAGAAGTTTTGAGCTCCTTGAGAGTAGAAGACATAATTTTATTTTGATTTTTGAGCTCATCGCTAGTCTTTTGTGCACTTTCAAGCTTAGATGAGAGTGATTCATTTTCATTTTGAAGCTCATCATTTTCATTTCTAGTCCTTCTTATGACTTTAGAGTATTTGTTCAACAATTTTACAAGTTCATCATAAGAAGGTGCGTCATATTCATCATCATCATCACTATCATGGTTTTGTACCTTTCGTTCACCCTTGGCCATAAGGCATAGGTGAGTAGTGGACGATGGTGGTGAAGGTGGCGGTGAAGGTGGTGATGAAGATGTCGGTGAAGATGATGGCCCCATCACAAATGCGGCAACCTTCTCTTTCTCATCATTGCTCTCATCGCCGGAGGACTCACAAGATGATTCAATGTCGGTGAGCCAATCACCAACAATGTATGCTTTTTCTCCCTTCTTCTTCTTGTGGAACTCTTTCTTCTTGCCATCCTTCTTGTATGGCTTGTTTTTCTTCCTCTCTTCTTCTTCATCACTTGAATCATTCTTCTTGCCCTTGTTCTTGTTCTTGTACTTGTCTTTTGGAGGTCCAGGGCATTGATGAGCTAAGTGGCCAAGTTCACCACAATTGTAGCAATCCATCTCCGAGATTGGCTTCCTTTTGCTACTTGTGAAGAATTTCTTTTTCTTGCCATCGAACTTGATGCCACTCTTGTTGAGCTTCTTTAGTATCTTGGTGGTCTTCCTCACCATGAGTGTAAGTGATGCATCATCAATATCACTTTCACTTGAGCTCTCTTGCACCATCATGGCTTGGCTCTTCTTCTTCTTGTCATGGCTAGCTTTGAAGGTCAAGTCCTTCTTGCAAGATAATGAGCCCTCTTTCGGAGTGATGTGCATGTACATCTCATGTGCATTGATCTTCCCCAATACTTATGTCGGTGTTGCGATGGAGAGATCACTTTGATGAAGCACGGTGACAATGTGACCATACTTCTCAACGGGAAGAACACTCAAGATTCTCCTTGCAACATCCGATTGACTCATTTGAGTGAGCCCAAGAGCATTGAGGTCCTCTACAAGAACATTCAATCGAGTATACATGTCATTAGCGCTTTCTTTGGGAAGCATCTCAAAAGAATTGATTTTCTTTAAAGCAATATGATAGCGTTCCTCACGCTCACTCTTAGTTCTCTCATGGAGAGCACAAAGGTTTTCCCATAATTCATGAGCGTTCTTTGCATTACGCACACGATTGAAGATATCCTTGCCTAAGCCCCGGTAGAGTGTATTTTTGGCCTTTGCATTCCACCGGTCGTACTTCTCCTCGTCACCACTTGGGTTGGCGGGATCCTTGATAGCGGAAAGCCCTTCGGTTGCGGCTCTAAGGCACCCAACATCTATGGCTTCGAGGTACGCCTCCATTCAGATTTTCTAATATGGAAAATCATGGTGGTCCTTCCCCGTTAGACATCTTGCTCTAGGCGGTAAAGCCTAAATTAGGAGCAACTCAGCTCTGATACCAATTGAAAGGATCAAGATGCCTAAGAGGGGAGGTGAATTGGGCTTTTCTAAAAATTAATTGCAAGAATTAAATCCTACAAGCCGGAATTCACCCCTAGTACCTACTTGTGTTCCTAGAGATTCTACCTGTAACGGATCAACGTAATTATACGAGATTAAGTAAGAAAATCTTCCACCGAGGCGGTTAATTTAACAAACTTAAGCCCGTATAACTCGAGATTCCATGAAATCACGAAGGATTTCAAACCAACCAACATACAACCAAGATCGTACTGATTTAGCAGCCACAGTTCACACGATACACAAAGTTGATCATAACAGTAGGATACATCGGAGTTCGGAAATAAGGTTATTACAACATAGTTCGACATAAGGTAGCGGAAGCGAATAGTTTTTACGCACACACACTTAGTTTAATTACAGTGCCAGTAGATAGTCATGGTCCACAAAAGCAGTAGATAAGATAATCAGAACGACCTTTGCCCAAGGTCCTAGTTGTCACCCATCGCCGGATACAGACAGTTGGAGCAGTACCCGTAGTACATCTGACCATCTGCAACAACAATGGGAACAACGCCCTGAGTACGAGAATGTACTCAGCTAGACTTACCCGTCATAAACCAGAAATAACATGACACCAAGGAGCATGCAAGGCTTCATATAGTGTACTGGCTTGACTCATTTGCGAAAGGCATAAGTTATTTAGGAATAACTAAAAATAAGTACTTTTAGCATCATTTTATGATAACCTATTTATGCTAGGTAAGCACCTATTACTAAAACAATCACTTGATTCCTCATTAGCATCAAAGGTTACCATCTCAGGTTTATCATTTCCAACATTAACCACATAACCATCCGTGTTCCATCATTAACACTACGATGCCGTAGCTCGAGTCAAGTGCTCACTAACCGGGAGCGACGGCGATTCGAATCGAATTCCTATCCAGCTGGAGATTTATTCCTCACACAAACCATGCTTCCCCCGTCAGGGTCGCGTAGATCACCAATGACACTTTCCAAGAAGCCGCGGGATAACAATCATGGATCGCACTACCCAGGGACCGCCCGACTGCCAGGACGCACCTTGGGCTTACTCTTCGCGTCCCCGTACACCCCCTTCAACACCAGTCTGCCAACCCGAGTTTATCCCGGCTCGAAAAGTGTCACTAGCTTCGCGGTCGAAAGGTACTTTATTCGGCCAGCTAAATGTGAGACATGCGTTCAACATGACAAGAGGGACGAGCAACGATCGGTCCTTAATCGACACAGACGAAATCACTATAGTCCAAAACCCTATAAGACTCCGCCCGGTCTCCGTTTATTCACCAACACTTGGTTACTTATCAAGATTCACCAATACTGCTAACCATAGCCAGGTATTCACCTATAACTCGCAGGTGACAGGAAATCACCCGACTTCTACCGATCTAAGCATGGCTAAGCAATTTACTCGATCCTGACCTAATAAGGTAACATGATTCTGGTGGACAAGGATAGTAATGCAACAACGTTTCCACTCAACTCCTATGACTTAATGCAACAATATATAATTATAAACCAGTTAATAAAGAATAACTTTTGTAAAATAGGAGACTTATAATGCTCCGGGGCTTGCCTCTTTCGAACGAGCTAGGATGGTGGTCGACGCACTCTGGCAGCTCCTCGCTTGGCTCTTCCTCCTCGGGCACCTCCTGTGCCTGGGGCTCCTGCTGGTCCGTCCAAGCCTGCTCCTCGGTTACTGCTGCCTGCGACTCCTCCTGCGATCCTGTATGATGCAAGTGCATAAGTACATGTGAATGATGCATCGGATTATGATGGAATGATGAATTGACATGAGATGCAGACGAGCACATGGAATGAGCAGTTAGTACAAAACTTCATCTTCTACAAGGTAGTCCACGTCATCCAAGAACATGTACCCCAAGGTTTACTTAATTTGATTACACTAACTAACATACACCTGACACAAGCAAGTAACCCTAATTAACCTAACCTTACCAACCTAACTCATTCACAACATCAGCAAGGCCTAGTGATGCTTCAAAGATACACCAAACATATTTTATTCTTCTTAAATTCTCATAAAGAATAATCATTTATTCCTTATTTGGCTAGGGTTGTACTGCAACACCTATCTCTGGTGTAGATAAAAATCTACAAAAATTACAGTAGAGCATTCTTACCCTAACTAAGCTACCACTAAATTTTCATGGTAAAAGGAACTGTAAAACTACTTGTACAAAATAAACAAGTTATGGCTTCAATGTGAGCATGAAATTGTTTTATACTAGGAAAGTATCAAACAACAGATTTCACATTTTTCCTAGGTTACCAACAGTAAACTAACATACTACAAAAATTATCATAAGTATGTTATATACAAATATTGATTTCTACTAAAAATAACAAATATTAACCAATAAAGGCATTTGAACTACACTTCAAAAATTTGCCACATAACATACTTCACTAGCATTTTTCCTAGAAAGTACATCACTAAAGAAGATTAATGCAACAAGAATCACATTTTTCCCTTTATTAGTTTATTTACTACAATTTTTCTAAGATAATAGCATATATAACAATTAAATAAAAATGTACAGTAAAGTGTCACAAAAATACCATGGGATATTTTTAAACTGTAGATCTATTCACAAGGAACATTTCAAACTTTGTTTCATGATTTTTGGAGCTATAAATAATGAGATACAATTTTTGGAAGTTTTTTTTTCAGATTTTCTGGAAATTGATTTCTTTAAAACCGAAATTCAAAACCGGACTTAAACGCTACGTGCACCCCGCTGTGACACCCGAGACCGAAATACTGAGGCAGACAGGTGGGTCCCACGGGTCAGCTGACCCCACCGGTCAGCCGGAGCCGGGTCGGGAAGGCGCTGACCGGGGATAACTCGCCGTCGGCGAGGTCGCCGGCGACGAGGTCGGCACCGGTGGACTCCCCGCAAGCGTGCGAACCCAGTGATGCGGTTAGCGGGGCGAGAGGAAGGGCGGAGCATGGACCGTGGCGGCAATGGCGGAGGCGGTGGCGCGGCTAGCCGGCGTTAGGCCGGAGCAGGCCATGGCGGCGGTCATGGACGGGCGCACGAGCTCCAGCGAGCGGAGGCGGTCATGGTGCGCACGGTGAGGAGGGAAATGGGATGGCGGAAGGTCGAGGTCGACGGAAGCCGCGACGGCGGCTCACCGGCGGGGGAGAAGATGGCCAAATTCGGCCGATTACCTTGCCGACGTGCGCTTCCCTTGACTCGCCGAGGTCGGTTAGGGAAAGGGGAACACCTGGGCGGGCGGAATTTGGCGGTGGAGTCGCGGTGGCGAGGCGAGGCACGGCAATGGCGCGGCGGCGGTGGCTCGGCGCGCTGCGGCGTTGGCGAGGCGCGCGAGCGAGTGAAGGCGAAATGAGGTGGGGGAGCCGGAGCAGGCGAGTCCGGGCGGTGTAGGCGCGGGCTGTGGGGTCCACAGGGCGCGTGTCGCGCGGTGCCGCCGGCGTACGACCACGCGGCGGCCGAGCCCTGCCGCGACGCCACGGCGTCGCGCGCGGGCGCTCGCCTGCGCGGGCGGGAGGGGACGATGCGGCGCGGGCTGGGCCGGCTTCGGCCGTGGGCCGAGAAGTGGAGCCGGAGCCCAGTAACAAAAATCCGGTTTTTTTTCTTTTTCAAATAAATTCCAGATTTAAATTTTATGTTTGAAATTCAAATTTGGAGATGAAAACGAAGTTTTCAGAAATTTGTCCCAAAACAAAAGTTGTTCAAAATTTTATTCTCTACAACTTTCATATAGAACATTTTTCAAAATTCCCAATAGATTTTAAATTTGAGATTTAAAGCTAATTCAAAAATCAAACTCATTTATTTAGAATAATTTCAAAAACAGAATTTGAGGAGGATTTGAATCCAAATTTTTGCTCCAAATAATCAAGTTGATTTATTCTACATTATTTAAAATTGCTACTTCTAAAAAGTACACTAACTTTTTAACATTTTATTTTAAACTTAGGGTTTCCATTTATTTGTTTTTCAAGTTAAATTTGAAAAGTGATACAATCCAAACAATGTTAAACATGCAATGATGTTGAATGCTTATGTTTTGAAATGATAATGCATGCTTAACACCCAGGGGTGTTACAGCCCTCCCCCCTTATAAGAATCTCATCCCGAGATTTTGAGTTACGAACCATTTATCGTAAAAATCTTTATAAGCAGTTTGAAGATATTCTCCCGTTTCCCAAGAAGCATCGCTCTCATCATGATGACTCCACTGAACCTTGTAGGTGGTGACCACTTTGTTCCGAGTGACTCGGTCCTTGGTATCCAGGACTCGGACTGGTTGCTCGCGATATTCCAAATCTGCCTTGATCCGAATACCCTGAGGTTGTATTCTCTCCTCTGGAACACGTAAACACTTCTTCAATTGGGATACGTGGAAGACGGGAAAGATCGAACTCATCTCTTCTGGTAACTGTAACTTATATGCCACGGGGCCCTTTTTCTCCAAGATCTGGTATGGCCCTATATATCTAGCAGATAGTTTCTTCTTGATTCCAAACCGTTTCTTCTTCATTGGGGTAACCTTTAGATAGACATAGTCACCTACTTGGAATTCCAATGGTCTTCTTCTCTTATCCGCATAACTTTTCTGACGAGACTGCGCTGCTTGCATGTTTTGTTGAATAACACGGACCTTCTTCTCTGCCTCATCTACAAAATCAATCCCGTAAAACCTTCTTTCTCCGGGCTCTACCCAATTTAACGGTGTTCGGCACTTCTGGCCATACAAAGCTTCAAATGGTGCCATCTTGATACTCTCTTGGTAACTGTTATTATAAGCAAATTCTGCCAACGGTAACCAGGATTCCCATGAACCTCTGGATGATAACACACAAGCTCTAAGCATATCCTCCAGTATGGCATTAACTCTTTCTGTCTGCCCATCAGTCTGTGGGTGGTAAGCCGTGCTACGAATCAAACTAGTGCCCAAACCTTGATGAAGATGTTCCCAAAAGTGAGCGGTAAACTGTGAACCTCGATCAGACACTATTGTTTTTGGTATTCCATGCAATCGGACGATCTCAGCAATATACTTTTCTGCATATTGAGGTGGTCGGAAACTTGTTTTGACTGGCAGAAAGTGAGCCGACTTGGTAAGGCGATCGACTATTACCCAAATGGAATCATGGCCTTTCTGTGTGGTGGGGAGACCAGTGATAAAGTCCATACTTATATCATCCCACTTCCAATCAGGTACCGACAAAGGTTGTAGGAGTCCTGCAGGTCTCATGTGAAGAGCTTTAACTCTACAACACATGTCGCATCGAGCAACGTATGCTGCAATCTCCTTTTTCATTTTAGTCCACCAATAACGGGGTCGTAAATCTTGGTACATCTTGCTACTTCCGGGGTGAATAGATAGCTTCGAACGATGGGCCTCATCCATCAGCTTGTTTTTGAGCTCTCTATCCTTAGGTACTACCAGTCGATCCTTAAACCATAACACTCCTTGTTCATCCAATCGAAAGTGTTTGGTGGGTTCTCTCTTTATCTTTTCTTTGATATGAAAGATTCCCTTATCTGTTTTCTGACCATCAAAGATCTGGCTTTCCAGAGTGCAACTGATCTGAATATTATGCAACACAGCTGGATGTAACAAATTGAACCCTTCTTCAAACAACGGTTGCACATCAATTGCATGAGATTTTCTGCTCAGTGCATCTGCTACTACATTAGCCTTTCCAGGGTGATAGTGCACGTTCAGATTGTAGTCCTTTATCAACTCTAACCATCTCCTTTGTCGCATGTTCAACTCAGATTGGGTAAAGATGTATTTGAGACTCTTATGATCCGTGAAGATATTACACACATTACCCAACAGGTAGTGCCTCCAAATCTTTAGAGCATGCACCACTGCTGCAAGCTCTAAATCATGTGTAGGATAGTTAACTTCATGCTTCCTCAACTGTCGTGAGGCGTAAGCAATGACTCTTCCATTTTGCATCAGCACACATCCTAACCCATTCTTGGATGCGTCACAGAAAACATCAAACGGCTTTTCTATGTCTGGTTGGGCCAGAACAGGAGCAGTGGTCAACAACTTCCGCAAAGTACAGAAAGCTGCTTCACACTCCTCTGTCCATACAAACTTATGATCCTTCTGTAACAGGCTTGTCATTGGTTTGGCAATCTTCGAGAAATCTGGTATGAAGCGACGATAGTAACCGGCTAAACCAAGGAAACTGCGAACTTCGTTAACTAAAGTTGGTGACTTCCAGTCCATAACCTCTTGAACTTTACTAGGGTCTACAGAAATGCCATTTTCAGACAACACATGGCCAAGAAAAGGAACTGTCCTGAGCCAGAACTCACACTTGCTGAACTTAGCATACAGTCGATGTTCTCTGAGTCTAGTCAAGACTATCCGGAGGTGTTCTGCGTGTTCTTCTTCATTTTCTGAGTATATTAGTATGTCATCAATGAACACTATCACAAACTTATCCAATTCGGGCATGAAAACCGAATTCATCAGGTACATAAAGTATGCAGGAGCATTTGTCAATCCGAAAGACATGACAAGATACTCGTACAAACCATACCTGGTCGAGAATGCAGTCTTAGGCACATCTTGCGGCCTAATCTTTATCTGATGGTACCCTGATCTCAAATCTATCTTAGAGAACACTTTGGCTTTAGACAATTGGTCAAACAAGATATCAATCCGAGGAAGAGGATACTTGTTTTTAATTGTCACTGCATTCAGTGGCCGATAATCCACGCACATGCGTAAGGAGTTATCCTTCTTCTTTTTCACAAACAGAGCGGGGCATCCCCATTCAGACGAGCTGGGACAAATCAACCCTTTCTTTAGCAAGTCCTGAAGTTGTTTCTTCAATTCTGCCAACTCATTGGGAGGCATCCGATAAGGCCTTCTCGAGATCGGTGCTGTTCCTGGAATTAACTCAATGGCAAACTTGACATCTCGGTCTGGCGGCAGTCCAGGTAACTCCTCTGGAAACACATCTGGAAACTCACAGACCACTGGAATCTGGGCTAGCAGAGTAGTTTGGACCGCACAAGATGTGCTAGCTAGGTCTACCTTCCGAGGTAGGACCACCCGAAAGGTGCCTTCCCCATTGGGTTCCTTAAGAGAGATACTCCTTCCTCCAACATCAATTACAACTCTCATGCGATTCATCCAGTTCATACCCATGATCACATCCAAAACTAACCCTGGCATGACTATCAGATTAAGCTTATATTGCCGGTTTGATATGTTTAGGGTTACTCCCTGAACTATCTGATTAGTCAACAGATCAGCCCCAGCTGAACTAATTTTATATGCACATTCCAATTCAACTATCTTTTGCTCATGCCTCTTAACAAATGCTTGACTTACAAAGGAATGAGACGATCCGGAATCAAACAAGACTACTGCAGGATGATTGTTGATAGAAAACATACCAGCTGTCACCGGTTCTCCTTCAGGGATGTCATCCACAGTGGTGTGGTGTACACGAGCTTGATACTGCGTTTGCTGTTTCTTGGGATAGGGACAATACTTTGCAAAGTGCCCAGGTTGGTTGCAGTTGAAGCACGGTCCCTTCACTTGAGCCACGGTTCCCGATGAACTGCCTTGTCCTGTCTTTGCTTGAGGCAATGCCATCTTGAACGGCTTCTGGTTTCTCGGGGATGGCTGAGCATTCTGATTCTTCCGCTGCGGTGGCCTAAACCTTGCACCAGGGACAGGCGAGCGATAGGCCGGGCGGTTGTTTACTGGGGCCCTGGACTGAGATGAACTCGACTCAAAAGCCCTCTTACGGATCTTGGAAGTGGCATAAACATTGTTGTTCTTCTCTTGCTTCAGACAGTCACTAACGAAGTCATTAAAATTAGTTCTCATGTTTGTACCCACATGCTTCATCATCTTGGGACTCAGGCCTCTCTTGAAACTAGCGATCTTCTTGGCATCAGTATTCACCATATCAGGGGCATAACGGCTCAGGTTATTGAATGCATGCAGATATTGAGTCACAGTCTTCGTGCCTTGATTTAACGCCAGAAATTCCCCAAGCTTCATCTCGGTCAGACCTGGTGGAATGTATGTTCCACGGAAGGCGTCAGTGAACTCCTTCCAAGTGATATGGGCGTGGGGAGCAAAAGTGGTGCGGTGATGCTTCCACCACATTACTGCCGGACCTTGAAGCTGATGAGCTGCGTACTCAGTCTTCAACACTTCAGTCATCCTCAGGACACGAAACTTATCTTCCATCGTATTAATCCATTCTTCTGCATCTAAAGGTTCTGCGGCTTCCTTGAAGATCGGTGGACGAGTATCCATGAAGTCCTTAAAACTGCTGTACTGGTTTGCTTCGTGGCCACCCTGGTTTATCCCTCGTCTGGTATTATCTGCGATACTGCGCAGCGCAGCTTCCATATTCTGTTGCATACTTTCCATGTTGCGTTGGCTTCCCAGGAATTGGGCGAAAAACTGTTCTGCCGTGTAGGGTGGAGGAGGCGGTGGTGGATCACGGTCATCATTAGCAGCTGCACTGCCACCAGCCTCGGCGGCACCATACACGGTACGGCGAGTGTTCGGCATCTGCATGTTTCAGCAACAGTAATTATTAGGTGATGTTGTAGAAATTGCAACCGAATGAAAAATTATGCCGAACTGAATTCACTGGAGAGAACAAATTCATACAATAAAACAGGGGCACAATAAGTCATCCCAATTAACACAACATCACTAATTATATTACTTAAAGCACACACATCGCGTCCATTACAACCAAGTTGGCAGCATACATACACTGGACTTTTGACGTTCGGATATCGTCACAAACACATCCAAGCTTTCCAACATTACATCAAGCTCTAGTCTTTCTACTCATTATTACATGCTCAAGTGCCAACAACGCAAAACATCATGCAAGCGGGACCTAGTAGCTAGCGCAACAACTACTAGCCTACTCATCGTGGTCGCTGTCTAGGTCAGAGACGTTGGCGTTGCCGCCAACTGCAGCGTCGTCGTGCTCCTCGGCTGGCGCCACGGGCTCTGCAGGATCCTCGTCTACATCCAAATCCATCTCGGCTACGCCAGGGAGGTCATAAGGATTAAGCTGATTGTTTAGCCTATGGACCTCTTCATGCAAGTTATCATTGTACTCCTCTGCATCGACCAACCGCTGCTCTAGCTCAAACTGCCTAGCTCTCAACACATTCTCTGCGGACCAGGCTTCATTCCTCTGATGGAGCACATGAGCCAACATGCTCTCAGCATTCCGGTGGGCGGTGGTCAGTCGCTCAAGCTGCTTTCTCAGTGCACGTACATCTCCCTCAAAGACCACAGTCCTCTGAGTGGCCTGATCTCTCTGACGAGTCAACTGAGCCATCTCAGCAGTGAGCCTCTCAATCTCGGCATCGTGATCTCTCTGAAGCTGACGGCGGTCATCACGAGCCTGACCAAGAGCACTAGAAACACGTCTCAGACTACCTTCCACTCCATCGAAGGCTCTCATCACTGCGAACATGGCACTCATAGCAGGGTTGTCACTGTTTTGTGCCTCTGCTGCGCTAATCTCCAAAGATCTGCCCCTTGCCTGCTGCCACGAGTCAGTGGAGGGGTTGCCCCTCGGAAAGACTCCAACTATAGCTGCTGCCAACTCCTGAGGAAAGCGATCCATGATATCCCTCAGGATCCCAAAGGCTGCCCTCTCAGCGGCTTCTTCAGGGGTCCTGCCAGTTGACTCAAAACGCCAACCGGTCCACTCAGAACCATCACCTCGGGGACGAACTACTGCTTCCACAGTCACCAAAAGTCCTTCGCCCATCCGCTCATTTGACCAAAAGTAGCGGGGCTCCATACCATCAGGATAGCCTACATAACTGAGCACTCTCCACAAGAGCGTAGGCATCCCAAACTCTCCAAGAAAAGTGTGGCGCTAGCGAGTGTGCGGAGCAAGCTGATGACGGGGAGCTCTGCCGGTGGACTTGCGGGCTGTCTGCTTGGTACGGGCCATCTGTAGCAAAATTTTATTACAGGGGTGAGAACAAATTTTTAAGTTGGCATTTTTATCGAAATGAGATAAGCAACTTATAAGGGGAGGAACAATGCCATGAATGAAATGCATAACATGATGCATGCACGTTCCGTACGTCCTCACAAACTTAGAAAATTAATACTACTAACGGAATAAACGGTGGCATACAACGATCTCTTGTAACGTAACTAATACGTGCTACTCGAAAGCGCTGTTATGTACCTGCAGAAAATCACTTCAGCCCAACCTCACAGTATGAAAATATGCAAGAAAGCGGTAAAGTAAGTTACTCGCTCTACACGCATCCCCAGATACGAGTATAACGGTAACCACTACCCGAATCGTCGTTCTATTGACGGCATCGTCACTGCATGACGGAATTTCCCCATCAATGATACCCTCATACAAACAAGCGCATGGCACGTGAGTACTTCGGAATCACTTAAGCACTCCCCTAGATCGGCAGTGTATCCGACCATGCACTCACAACTCTCACTTACCAAGGCGTAGAGGTAATTGATCCATACATTACCACTCAAGTGAATGGCACTCATACAATAGCACGTCGTATGAGCGACGAAATTTTAAATATGATGCAAACCCCCAAGTTAGTACTTAAATAAGCCACCTAGAGTCCTTATTGGGCATAAAGGATATGACCACTGGCACACTTTTAAGTTCCAAAGTTCATTTGAAAACACAGTTTTGTTTTTAAATACTCATGTGAACAGTAACATGCTAAACCATGCTCCGATACCAGCTGTAACGGATCAACGTAATTATACGAGATTAAGTAAGAAAATCTTCCACCGAGGCGGTTAATTTAACAAACTTAAGCCCGTATAACTCGAGATTCCGTGAAATCACGAAGGATTTCAAACCAACCAACATACAACCAAGATCGTACTGATTTAGCAGCCACAGTTCACACGATACACAAAGTTGATCATAACAGTAGGATACATCGGAGTTCGGAAATAAGGTTATTACAACATAGTTCGACATAAGGTAGCGGAAGCGAATAGTTTTTACGCACACACACTTAGTTCAATTACAGTGCCAGTAGATAGTCATGGTCCACAAAAGCAGTAGATAAGATAATCAGAACGACCTTTGCCCAAGGTCCTAGTTGTCACCCATCGCCGGATACAGACAGTTGGAGCAGTACCCGTAGTACATCTGACCATCTGCAACAACAATGGGAACAACGCCCTGAGTACGAGAATGTACTCAGCTAGACTTACCCGTCATAAACCAGAAATAACATGACACCAAGGAGCATGCAAGGCTTCATATAGTGTACTGGCTTGACTCATTTGCGAAAGGCATAAGTTATTTAGGAATAACTAAAAATAAGTACTTTTAGCATCATTTTATGATAACCTATTTATGCTAGGTAAGCACCTATTACTAAAACAATCACTTGATTCCTCATTAGCATCAAAGGTTACCATCTCAGGTTTATCATTTCCAACATTAACCACATAACCATCCGTGTTCCATCATTAACACTACGATGCCGTAGCTCGAGTCAAGTGCTCACTAACCGGGAGCGACGGCGATTCGAATCGAATTCCTATCCAGCTGGAGATTTATTCCTCACACAAACCATGCTTCCCCCGTCAGGGTCGCGTAGATCACCAATGACACTTTCCAAGAAGCCGCGGGATAACAATCATGGATCGCACTACCCAGGGACCGCCCGACTGCCAGGACGCACCTTGGGCTTACTCTTCGCGTCCCCGTACACCCCCTTCAACACCAGTCTGCCAACCCGAGTTTATCCCGGCTCGAAAAGTGTCACTAGCTTCGCGGTCGAAAGGTACTTTATTCGGCCAGCTAAATGTGAGACATGCGTTCAACATGACAAGAGGGACGAGCAACGATCGGTCCTTAATCGACACAGACGGAATCACTATAGTCCAAAACCCTATAAGACTCCGCCCGGTCTCCGTTTATTCACCAACACTTGGTTACTTATCAAGATTCACCAATACTGCTAACCATAGCCAGGTATTCACCTATAACTCGCAGGTGACAGGAAATCACCCGACTTCTACCGATCTAAGCATGGCTAAGCAATTTACTCGATCCTGACCTAATAAGGTAACATGATTCTGGTGGACAAGGATAGTAATGCAACAACGTTTCCACTCAACTCCTATGACTTAATGCAACAATATATAATTATAAACCAGTTAATAAAGAATAACTTTTGTAAAATAGGAGACTTATAATGCTCCGGGGCTTGCCTCTTTCGAACGAGCTAGGATGGTGGTCGACGCACTCTGGCAGCTCCTCGCTTGGCTCTTCCTCCTCGGGCACCTCCTGTGCCTGGGGCTCCTGCTGGTCCGTCCAAGCCTGCTCCTCGGTTACTGCTGCCTGCGACTCCTCCTGCGATCCTGTATGATGCAAGTGCATAAGTACATGTGAATGATGCATCGGATTATGATGGAATGATGAATTGACATGAGATGCAGACGAGCACATGGAATGAGCAGTTAGTACAAAACTTCATCTTCTACAAGGTAGTCCACGTCATCCAAGAACATGTACCCCAAGGTTTACTTAATTTGATTACACTAACTAACATACACCTGACACAAGCAAGTAACCCTAATTAACCTAACCTTACCAACCTAACTCATTCACAACATCAGCAAGGCCTAGTGATGCTTCAAAGATACACCAAACATATTTTATTCTTCTTAAATTCTCATAAAGAATAATCATTTATTCCTTATTTGGCTAGGGTTGTACTGCAACACCTATCTCTGGTGTAGATAAAAATCTACAAAAATTACAGTAGAGCATTCTTACCCTAACTAAGCTACCACTAAATTTTCATGGTAAAAGGAACTGTAAAACTACTTGTACAAAATAAACAAGTTATGGCTTCAATGTGAGCATGAAATTGTTTTATACTAGGAAAAGTATCAAACAACAGATTTCACATTTTTCCTAGGTTACCAACAGTAAACTAACATACTACAAAAATTATCATAAGTATGTTATATACAAATATTTATTTCTACTAAAAATAACAAATATTAACCAATAAAGGCATTTGAACTACACTTCAAAAATTTCCCACAGAACATACTTCACTAGCATTTTTCCTAGAAAGTACATCACTAAAGAAGATTAATGCAACAAGAATCACATTTTTCCCTTTATTAGTTTATTTACTACAATTTTTCTAAGATAACAGCATATATAACAATTAAATAAAAATGTACAGTAAAGTGTCACAAAAATAACATGGGATATTTTTAAACTGTAGATCTATTCACAAGGAACATTTCAAACTTTGTTTCATGATTTTTGGAGCTATAAATAATGAGATACAATTTTTGGAAGTTTTTTTTTCAGATTTTCTGGAAATTGATTTCTTTAAAACCGAAATTCAAAACCGGACTTAAACGCTACGTGCACCCCGCTGTGACACCCGAGACCGAAATACTGAGGCAGACAGGTGGGTCCCACGGGTCAGCTGACCCCACCGGTCAGCCGGAGCCGGGTCGGGAAGGCGCTGACCGGGGATAACTCGCCGTCGGCGAGGTCGCCGGCGACGAGGTCGGCACCGGTGGACTCCCCGCAAGCGTGCGAACCCAGTGATGCGGTTAGCGGGGCGAGAGGAAGGGCGGAGCATGGACCGTGGCGGCAATGGCGGAGGCGGTGGCGCGGCTAGCCGGCGTTAGGCCGGAGCAGGCCATGGCGGCGGTCATGGACGGGCGCACGAGCTCCAGCGAGCGGAGGCGGTCATGGTGCGCATGGTGAGGAGGGAAATGGGATGGCGGAAGGTCGAGGTCGACGGAAGCCGCGACGGCGGCTCACCGGCGGGGGAGAAGATGGCCAAATTCGGCCGATTACCTTGCCGACGTGCGCTTCCCTTGACTCGCCGAGGTCGGTTAGGGAAAGGGGAACACCTGGGCGGGCGGAATTTGGCGGTGGAGTCGCGGTGGCGAGGCGAGGCACGGCAATGGCGCGGCGGCGGTGGCTCGGCGCGCTGCGGCGTTGGCGAGGCGCGCGAGCGAGTGAAGGCGAAATGAGGTGGGGGAGCGGGAGCAGGCGAGTCCGGGCGGTGTAGGCGCGGGCTGTGGGGTCCACAGGGCGCGTGTCGCGCGGTGCCGCCGGCGTACGGCCACGCGGCGGCCGAGCCCTGCCGCGACGCCACGGCGTCGCGCGCGGGCGCTCGCGCGCGCGGGCGGGAGGGGACGATGCGGCGCGGGCTGGGCCGGCTTCGGCCGTGGGCCGAGAAGTGGAGCCGGAGCCCAGTAACAAAAATCCGGTTTTTTCTTTTTCAAATAAATTCCAGATTTAAATTTTCTGTTTGAAATTCAAATTTGGAGATGAAAACGAAGTTTTTAGAAATTTGTCCCAAAACAAAAGTTGTTCAAAATTTTATTCTCTACAACTTTCATATAGAACATTTTTCAAAATTCCCAATAGATTTTAAATTTGAGATTTAAAGCTAATTCAAAAATCAAACTCATTTATTTAGAATAATTTCAAAAACAGAATTTGAGGAGGATTTGAATCCAAATTTTTGCTCCAAATAATCAAGTTGATTTATTCTACATTATTTAAAATTGCTACTTCTAAAAAGTACACTAACTTTTTAACATTTTATTTTAAACTTAGGGTTTCCATTTATTTGTTTTTCAAGTTAAATTTGAAAAGTGATACAATCCAAACAATGTTAAACATGCAATGATGTTGAATGCTTATGTTTTGAAATGATAATGCATGCTTAACACCCAGGGGTGTTACACTACCGGTAAAAGTTTTGCACCCTAAGTTCCAATCCTAGTCTAGCATAGCAATTCTAGGAAAGTAAACCAATCAATGAAAGTAATACAAGAATGTAAATGCTTGAAAGTAAGGGCAAGGAACAAGGCGATGTTTTCCCGAGGTATCGGAGAGTCGCCACTCCCCACTAGTCCTCGTTGGAGCACCCCGCAAGGGTGTAGCTCCCCCTTGATCCGCGCAAGGATCAAGTGCTCTCTACGGGCTGATTCTTCGACACTCCGTCACAGTGAATCGCCCAAAACCGCTCACAAGATGAGTTGGGTTATCCACAAGCTCCGCCGGATGATCACTAAACTCCCAATCACCACCAAGCCGTCTAGGTGATGGCGATCACCAAGAGTAACAAGCTAGAACTCTCACTTGACCACAACGAGCCTAATGAGAAGATGGATACACACTTGCTACTCTCTAGTCACTAGTGAGGGACTCTCAAGCTTTGATTCTCAAATCACAATCCTCACTAGAGCTCTTGCACTCCCTTGCACTCCAAAGGTGTTTCTCAGCTGAACAAATGAGCAAGAGAACTCTAAAAGAGGTGGTGGAGATGTATTTATACACCCCTCAGTCAAATCCAATCGTTACCTGCCAACTCAGCAAAATACGAGGTGACCGGACGCGCCGGTCGAAGTGACCGGACGCGCCGGTTGCTCGTAACGGTCGAAAACTTGAAATAACGGCTGAGTGACCGGACACGCCGATCAGGGGTGACCGGACGCGTCCGATCGTGCAGGGAGCTTACTGTACTTTGACCTGACGCGCGACCGCGTCCAATCAGTGATGACCGGACGCGTCCGGTCGTCAGAGTACCTTACTGGAACATGACCGGACGCACCGATCACACCCCAGTCGCGTCCGATTAGGTGATTTCCCTCAAGTGACACGTGTCAGCCTGAACACCGCGTCCGGTCCTCGCAAGGACCGCGTCTGGTCAACAGCGCTGAGACACAGTAGCGGTTTAGAACTGACCGGACGCGTCCGGTCAAGCCAGACACCGCGTCCGGTCAAGGGAAAACGTCTCTAAACACTCCGAAACACGACGCAACTTGAACCAAGTTGCTACCAACTGAACTTTGAGCTATTCTAGAGCTTCCTAGTGCTAAGTTTGACAAGTGTGCACCACACCTAAACACAAGACTCACCTAGGTCAAGCTACTCGCTCATGCCCCCCTTTATAGTACGGCCAAAAGAGAAAACGAAGATCCTAACGACTATTCCGAATGTAACTCAACACCTTGACATCCGGAACTAACCGTCCTTAATCTTGACGTCAATCCTTTGAAAATCGAAACGATTTCTATCAAGAGGCATGAATACCATAGTGCCCAAAGCAGTTATCAACACCATGATCTAACTTACCAAAGTTTCTGCAAAACACACGTTAGTCATGGTAATAAAGCGTTGTCATCAATTGCCGAAACCAACTCTCGGGGCCTAGATGCTTTCAGGTCCCATTGCAATATGTGCAACATCAGTCTACTTTTGCAATGTCCAGATGAAACACTTGCAACATACGTTTGAAACAGTTGATACACTTGCAACATATGTCTAAAATACTTGCAAACACCAGAAAAACTTGAAAAACACGTGTGTAGTCATTGCAAATATATGCACCATTCAGATGAAACACTTGCAACATATATCTAAAACACTTGCAAACACCAGAAAAATTTGAAAGCATGTGTGTAGCCATTGCAAACATATGCAACATATGTATGAAACACCCGAAACACTTGAAAGATACGCTTACAACATGCATATATATATATATATATATATATATATATATATATATATATATATATATATATATATATATATGAAACATACAGATACAACACTTGCAATATAAGTATGAAACATGAGGAACATACACTTGAAACATACGTGCATAGTCATTGCAACATGTGCAATATCCCGATCTACTTTTGCAACATCGATATAAAACCCTTGCAACATACCTCGAAACACCTGAAACACTTGAAACATAGGTTGCAACTTGCAATTTCAGCGCAACATCTCCTTACTGCTTTGACGAATGGAGGCTTGTCGGCATGTAGAAGTCACCGGTGTAGAGCTCGGCGGCGGCACGAAGCTTGCTGGCAACGCGGAGCTAGACAGCGACGCACAGAGGGCAGGGTGGGGCGACACGGGTGACGATGGCGCAAAGGGTGAGTGGGCGCAGCAACGGTGGTGCAGAGGGTTGGTGTGGGCCCAACAGCTACGTAGAGGGCAGGTAGGGACTACAGCGATGGCGCAGAGGGTGGTGTGAACGCAGGGTAAGGTGGCAACGACGACATAGAGCGCGGATAAAGGTAGTGGCGACAGCACGCAAAGGAGCGGAGTGCGCGCACTCTCGAACTGCCCTGATGGGTTTAAACCTTGGTTAAAGTACTAGCACACATCGTCATATGTACTTATGCCATGTACTACCTCCGTCCAAAAAAGAATGCAACTACATGTTGCGTACCAGCAAAAGTAGTTTACGTTTGACTAAATTTCTAGCAAATACTATTCATATTTATGGCTCCAAAATAATTTATTATAAAAATACATTTCGTAATTAATCTAATGATATTTATTTGATATCATAAATATTGATACTTTTTTATCTATAATTGATCGAACTTAAGATACAAAACTATGACACTGTGCTAGAATTATATTCTTTTTTGGACGGAGGGAGTACTAGTAACCTGCTTTGGCTACGACACTTGGACAGCTCGCACGAGCCTTCTTGGCACCCACGAGTGGCCGGCAACTGCCGTTGGTTGCTCGGCTAGCAAAATTTAGGCTAGGTAGAACAAAAATGGACGCCTAAATTTGTGAATATAGAACAAAAATTGGCTTGATGACGTCCTAGAGGTAGCAATCAAACACAACCTAGCCCTTCTTTTCATGCCTCTTAGGGCATCCCAAGCGCATGCTAATGTGAGCAGTGGTCTCAGACAAAAAGCACCGGTGAAGCTATGGTAGCAACGGCGGAGGGTGGATAAAGAGCAAGGAGGGGTTGATTGGTAAAAACTATTGTTGTATTAGCTAACTGCAGAAACTACAATTGTTTAATAGGCTATTAAAACTAGAATTATCCACTACCAATACTCCAATAGTAGTGCTGTCACAGAGGCCCAGTTTCGCCTCCATGAGCCTCCGCCTAGAGAATTGATTCTCCCAACGCAGGCATATAGTACCTATTCTTTTATGGTCTCATCGTTTGTACTTTTGGCAGCAAGCTTTGTTAGAATTTTTATGTGCTTGCTCTCCCACAACGCACTCTAAGCTGTGTGCTTCGGTTTTTACAGCTAAAGCTATCGCAACTTCGGATCCTCTGTCGGACTGCATGTTGACACGGAGGATGAGGCTAGTGTACACGCTGTAGCGTTGGGGGTGGCTTTAGTTCACCGGAATACTTTTCGTACAGGAAAAAACGATCAAATGAATGGATCGTCGAGTCAAGCTCCAGCTGACAGCTAGCCGTTGCGTTGCTCCGAGCGAGGAGCCGACGCGAGCCGGCGCAGTCCGTGCGAGTGCGAGTCCGACATGAGCCGTGGCTCCGACGCTGGCTCTGGCCCGGCTCGCCACGTCCCATCCCATCAGACTTGACCAGACCAGGCCAGGCCAGGCCAGGCGGTAGCCAGCACGGCAGCAGCAGCGCTCCCCTGCAGTGGCACTTCCTGTTCCTCCAAGCAAAACACCCCCTCATCAGTGGACCCTGCCTTTTCTCCTCTCCTCCCAGAGGCTCCCACGTGCTCGTCGCCTCGCCCGCCCGCCACGGCGCCACCTCGCCGTCGCCGGCTCCGAAGACGAAAGGTCAGTCCTCGCCTCCGTGGTTCCGCCTGCTCGTCTCCTGCTTCTGCTTCCATTCTGCCTTTTGCCCCGCCGCGGCGGTTTTTGTTTGGAAAAATAGTGGCTGATTAATGGGGTTTTGGCTGGGGTTTTGTGCTCGCGTCGCAGGCGGGGGCGACCGACCGATCAGGGGTCTGGGATGGACTTGCACGCGGCGAGGCTCGACGCCGCGCGCCACCGGGTGCCGCCTACGAGGGCGCCGACCTCCGCCGCGCAGGGGCAGCCCCGGCCCCAGCAGCAGCTCGGCGTCGGTGACCGCCGCCGCTGCCTTCCTCCTCGCCCTCCGCCTTCTAGAGGCGAGACCCGCAGCGGCGGCGTGGGGACGGCGGACGAGGTGCGGGGTACTCGGGGCACGCGGCACGGCAGCGGCGTGGCGACGCGCGAGGCGGCGCCGGTGGCCGCGGACGCGGCGGCTGTTGCTGCGGGCGACGCCGCGCCTGGGGTGGCGCGAGATGACAAGGGAAAGGGGGGCGCCGAGTTGGGCGGCAAGAGGTGTCTCGACTCGGCGGAGGAGATGGGAGGCGGGGACGCGGGGACGAAGAGGGGCCTGGGCTTGGCCGCGTACCCGCCGCCGCCGCCCAAGCGGAGGCTAATGTCGGCAACGCGCCGTTTCCCGCCCGGCTACGAGAGGGCCGTCGCCGCTCCGCTTGCTGCCGGGGACGGCGATTCGAGCCTCGTGGTTGCACGCGCCGAGGGTGCTTCTGATGAACTGAAGAAGACGGGTCCTCCTCGTTCGGACGCCAAGGCTGGTTCGAGCTTCATGCAGGTGGAGTCGTCTGTCGTGGTTGTTTCTGCTCCAATTGCTGACAGCGGTCATCACGGTCTGGAGGCTGAGCTGCAGAGATCATCTGAGACTCTATGCCGGAGCGGTGTGCCTAGCGCAGATGGTTTGCTTGACACCGATTCACAGGGTGATGCTGGGAGTGCTGGATTTGTGAGGAAGGAGTTGGTGCCAGCCACGCGGCGTTTGCTACCCAAGCCAAGGATGGTTTCTGCCGTTCGCCGCTTCCCACCTGGTTGCGGGAGGGCCAGAGCGTCTCTAGTTGCTGGAGAAGGCAGCGCTGAAGTGCGTTTGCCATTGCCAGAGAAGGTGGTGGCTACAGATTGCTCTACTTCTGCAGCAGACAAACAGGCCATGCAGATTGTAGATTTTCCATGCAATGCAACTATTACTGATCAAACAGCACAGAAGGAGAAATTCGTTGAAGGCGAGATTTCCACACCCAAGGTACAACAGCCTCAAGGATCTCAAAGTTGTACCAATGTTACTCTGCATGAATCTGCAGCTTGTAGAGATGGTCCTTCTGTTCCGGCAATCAATTTGCAAAGTCAGAAGAAGAGACCATCATGTGTGGTTGTGAAAGATATCGAGGTGGTGATCAAATCTGCTGGGAGTTCCTCCAATGCTCTTGCTCAATCATTGTCTGAAGGTCCTTCCAAAGAACATCTGGTCAGTGCTAAGATGGGCAGAGCATTTTCTGGTGTTGCACCAGGAGCGTCTGACCAAGGTGCTATGAGGAGAGAGAAGGTCATGTCAGCAGCTCAAAAAGAAGTTAGGCCTGCCAAACTGATTCAGAAATTTTCCAAGATCAAGGTGAAGGAGACTGAACATGGAAAGTATGTGACCACGAATGGATCTGAGGACACTGCTGGGTTTGAACATCAGGCTCCCACATCTGGGAAGAAGTGCCTCCGGACAGATAGAGAGGCTGCTGCCACAAGTAGGAATTCCTTTGGTCCCAAGAAGAAGGGAAATGCAAAACAGAAATCTATGCTGCCATCTAACGTGGAAGATGACATTCTGAAGGCACTAGCTGCTCATGAAGAAAAATATGGTGCCCAGAATGTGGATGCTAAGAGCAAGGTCAAGATGATGCGTGGGAGGTTCGAGTTTATACGCAGGGCTATAATACGAGCTGTGAAACAACACTCATTGAAGTTACCTAGTAATAGAACTGACCTTGCAGCTGGTGATCTAATCAAGAAAACGCCCGGATTTACCCAGCATGGGCCTATTGTTGGAAACGTGCTTGGAATTGAAGTTGGTGATGAGTTTCTCTACAGAGTTGAGTTGAACATTGTTGGTCTCCACCGCCCATACCAGGGTGGCATAGACACCACAAGAGATAAATATAATGTGCTTATCGCAATTAGTGTCGTTGCTTCTGGAGGTTATCCTGATCAGCTATCGAGGTCTGGTGAATTGGTATACACCGGTTCTGGAGGAAAGGTTTCTGGTAAGAAGGGTGTGGGGGATCAAAAGCTTGAGAAGGGTAACCTAGCCTTGAAGAATTGCATCCGAACGAAAACTCCTGTCCGAGTGATTCACAGATTTAAAGGTCTGAACGGAGAAACCCCAATGTTCACATATGATGGGCTATATAATGTTGTGGATTGCTGGAGAGAAGGCCAACCAGGCTCCAAGGTGTTTAAGTACAAGTTACAGAGGATTCCTGGGCAAGCCAAACTACGCTATGGTAGTGAAACTTCCCACAGAAGTAAAGCTGGGGTCACAGGTTGAATGGTTGGCCATTGAGCTCACTCATACCACTATTCAAACTTCATCGTGACTCCACTAGTTTCACAGATACACTGGAGAACATGTTAAATAAGCTAGCAGTAGTGTTATCGTGTTATACATGTCTGTTCTGCATGATCAGTTCACATTATAAGAAAAAAGCTGCTGGAGTGCTCCCGAGTCCTTTGTTAGTCGTTAAACCTGCTGAATTTTGCCCAAGTTCTTTGTCAATCGGATCTAGTCGTTGTTTCTGGGTGCACTGAAGCAGAGCCTTGAGAGGGTGTGGTTCAGCTCAAGAGAACCAGTCCAACCTTGGTCAGACAGTGAACGAGCTTCAGCAGCACAAGGTGTAAAGGCGTCTTGCTACAGATAGTGATCATCTCAAGATGAGTACTGTACTTACTATGTTGTTCTGCTCAGCGGGTGGTTCTTGTTGTGTTACTTCTGGTGTTGGTGTTGCTTTGTAACTGATCTGTGTTGTGAAAAAGAACTAGAGAAGCCATGACGTTTGTTTCAACTTTCAATAAATTGTGTGCTATACTGCTATTTCCAGATTGTAAGACCCAGTAATACAACTATTGTACGTAAGTGTTTAAATGGCAAAAAAAAATATCAGTAGAAATATTGTACAATACATATCCATATACAAGGCTACAAGCCATACAAATTTTAAAAAGTTACGTATTATACAACATACTAAGGTACAAGCTGTCGGAAAGCAACATGAGGTACAGAACTGAATCGTCCTCTCACGGTCAAACACATGTCGCAAGAAACACATATACATCTCAATATATCAGCCAGAGGGGGGAAATACGTTATACAAACGTGGTATAGCTTGTAACTGGGGAGTGGTACTTGTTGTGTTACTTCTGGTGGTGGTATGACTTGTAACTGACCTGTGTTGTGAAAAAGAACTAGAGAAGCCTTGACGTTTGTTTCAACTTTCAATGAGTTGTGTGCTATACTTTTTCTTTTTTGAACGCTGATTTGTATGCTATACTGCTATGTCCAGATTGTAAGACACAGTAATACAACTATTGTACGTATAAGTGACTAACCTTTATACGGTAAAAAATATATCAGTAGAAACACTGTACAATACATATCAATATACAAGGCTAAAAGCCATACAAATACAAATTTTAATAGTTTTAATAAGTGATACAACATAAGGGACAAGTTGTCGGTAAGCAACATAAGTACATGAGATATTGTACAGAACTGAATCGTTCTCTCACGGTCAAACACATGTCGCAAGAAACACATACAGTACATCTCACTCAATATATCAGCCAGAGGGGGGAAATACGTTATACAAACATAACGGATGAGCTACTTCTCAATCAATACATGCTTCGGTTAGCCAAATAAGCATGTGTGTCTCCTAAACCCTCAAAATTCTGGTTTCCACATTTCAGTCACTGATGACGTTGAAGGAGAACTTGGACAGTAGATTCGGAACGCCAGATATAATTGGACCATAAACCTGCAGATGGCGACCATTTGGACGTTAGAGAGGAAGTTTGGCGCTGAACTATATACATAAAACCTTTTGGCCGTGGCACAGAATCCTACATACCTGAGCATTGCCATGAATCTGGGACAACGGCACGGCCAGGAGCTTCATGTTCCTGGGCACGATGAACTGCCGAGACATGGGCAGCCTGATCAGGAACAGCTTGATGCATTCCTTCAGGGAAAAAACAGGACTCACACGCTCAGGTTGGCACAATGGTAAAGAAATTAACTAGTGGATTAGATATTCCAGATATGCCAAAATTCTGTACCTTTGGTGCACGGAAGCTTGGAGGCATGTATGGAAATGGGATGGCCTCAAATTCAGATCTCCACCACATTCCGATGCACTCTCCAATCTAGTCAACCATCAACGTGTATGTAAAAAGGGTGAAACGTTTTAACCATCCTAACTTGGCATAGGAGCATCTCCAATAGTACCCAATAATTTCTTCCCAAAAACACGGTGTTTTCCAACTCAAAAAAAAAAAAAGGATGGAATAATTGGTAGCATTTCTTGGAGATGCTCTAAGATCTATAGCAGTAGTTGATATATCACTGAACAATTGGTAGCATTTCTGTACATACAGCATGGTTACCTGCCAGTCATCGTCTTCTTCAATGGCCTGGTCATCATCGACAAAGGAGAGCTTGCTGGAGAGTTTGCGCTTGAGCCCTTGGACCTCTGAAACGCAATCAGCATACGAACAAGAACAAACCTGTCAGCCTCCAGTGCAGTAAATTTCAGGGTACAGTGACAAATTCTTGAAAATTGCGAATACATGCCAAAAAGGTACACACAACTGTATGAACTCCTACCTTCCTCGCCAGGCCTGAGGCGGCCTCCGGGGAGCAGGAAGGACGAGTTCCGGACCTGCAGCAGGAGGAGGTGCGGGTGATCGAACAGCTCCACCTGCAACCAAACCAGCGGCCAAAATTCAGAACAATGGGCGGCTCCTGTTGCTGCTGGTGTACGGCCATATCAAAATATCATGCGAACGATCGAGGCCTGTGAAATTGCTTAGAGCTAATCAGAGTTGCAGAGGCAGAGATGGTGGAGGTACCAGGAGGACGCCGTGGACGCTGGTGCGGAGCCCGTGCGCCGCGAAGCTGCATGAGCACCGAGGATTATAATCTTTTTTCAGTAATTAATTATGATCACTTATTCAGCGGTTTACTCGATTCAGCGAAATCAGGACCGCCAATTGCGTTGCGAAGACAGTGATCGGGCGAGGCGGGGCACTCACTTTGCCTTGAGCCGTAGCGCGCGGTCGGCGGCGGTCTCCAGGCCGCGGGGCACGCCGGCGGCGGCGTCCCTGGCGCCGAAGTAGTAGCGGGTGAGCGGGTAAATATCCACCCCGTGCTCCCTCGCCGCCGCCGCAGGCACAGCCGTAGGAGCAGCAGCCTCAGACATGACCTCCATCTCGAGCCCCATGGACTTGGGTCGAAGCTCACCGGAGGCGCGGGTTATATAATACCCGGGAGTGCGCCGCAAAGCAAGGTAAAGCGCGGCGCGGGAACCGGCTGGAGAGGGCTGGGAGGCGCGAGAGGGGAGGGGGGGCAGAGGAGAGGATTTGGGAAGCTTCTGCAGTTGCGCTGCCCTGCCGCCGGGACCGCGGGTCGGTGAGTGGTGTTGGGGGTTGAGGGGAGAGCGAGGTGGAGAAGAGTCGGGAGCGGGAGGTCGGCGGTCGGCGCGGCAACGTGGCCACCGGAACGACGTGGCGTGGCGCGGAGGGAGGTGGAGGTGGCGGGTCCCGCCCGTGCGCCTCGCTTTCGGTCTTGCCCCACTCGGCTAGTCTTCCCTGACCATGACGAGTCGACGTCTTCGTTCGCGGTTTGTTTGTCCAACCATTTGAACCGTCGACTCCACACGTCCACAAATATTACAGGGACGAGGGATAAGATCCATGACTACTGTACTGTTCTACCCCTCCTTTAGGTCTGAAAGTTTTAGCATAGTGATATATTGGTATGTTTTTTTTTGAAAAGTTCATATTGGTATGTTGCACCTATTGTGAATTTACCATGTATTTTGGAGGCGTCTAAGCACATGAATAAAGTACCCATGAACAAGCTTGATCTATTTAATGATATGGGAAAAATGGCCATGCTACAACAATCATTATTACAGTACAGATCTTCTGAGTGTAATGAGTCTACAGGATTTTAGTTTTCTATTTTTGGATTTTTTTTCTGTGATTTGATATGGATTTTACAAGATCGTTGTTTTAAGAAATGACAAAATCTAATAAAAAGAAAAAGGGGCACATGGGTCTGATCTGGCCCAACGCGATGGTTAGGCCCAGTCAGCGCTGGAGCATGCTTGCTGTGATTGCATGCTTGCTTTGATTGTAGGCACAGGAGCATGATTTACATAATGAATTTTCCCTCCCGCCGCGCTGACTGCTGAAACATCTGGAATTTAAACTTGGCGCCAATACTGGGAGTGGGAGGGACACTTTAATTTCGTTGTCATTTGTCGTGCCCTATCCCTATAAAGGGCAGATGAATGGTTACTGTGTAAATACATGATTCCTCCAGTCACCCGTGCTGCTGGTATGTTCTTGTATATCTCTCCTCTCGTTGGCTACAACCTTTCTATTTTGTGTATTTGTGGTTGGATGAATGTGATTTGAGATATTATTAGATGTTTCCTTCATAGTTTCGGAACATTGCTATCAGCATTACAGTAGATTCTAACCCACTATTTTCTTTATACTTTTGTTGCATTCAAAGTTTCAAATCTCCCGTAGCTGGAACTGCTAGACTAGAACTTGAAGACCAAATATGCCATAAATCGAATATATGTTTTTCTTATCATGTCCATCATCTCAGTTCCAATAAAAGACACTCCTTTCAGTAGAGTAACCACATCTTCTCGTTGCAAACATTACTCAGCTGGTTGGGTCTCATTTGTACACTTGTGTTGCATGTTTTATGCAGAGTCGGAAGGACGTGGAGGGGTCGCTATTCATCATCAAGAGGTTTGTCTCATCACTTCCTCAGATGCCTGATGACTTAGTTGTGTTGTGAATTGCTTTTCTCTGTTTCCTCTATGCATAGTAGGGCTTCTGTCAAAAAAATTTGGCTCATATGCATTTCTTGTCAGCGAGCTTTGTTTGAATAGCAATGTTCTGCTCTCTGACTTCTCCACTGGTGCACCTATATTTGTCAAGTCCACATAGAGGGCAATCTCAATGAAATTTTTGTTGATTATTAGTAGATGCGTTCAGGAGACTAAATGGAAGGGCCAGAAGGCGAAGAAGGTGGAGGATACGGGCTTCAAACTTTGGTACACGGGGACAACATCGGGTAGGAATGGTGTAGGCATCTTGATCGATAGGAGCCTTAAGGATGGAGTCGTTGATGTTAGGAGGCAAGGCGACCGAATTATCTTGGTCAAGCTAGTAGTTGGAGATTCGGCTCTAAATGTGATCAGTGCCTATGCCCCTCAGGTAGGTCTTAGCGAGGGCACCAAGAGGTAGTTTTGGGAAGATCTTGATAGCATGGTTAGTACCGTGCCTATCAGCGAGAAACTCTTTATAGGAGGAAACCTCAACGGACATGTTGGTGCGACTAATGTAGGTTTTGAGCGGGTGCACGGGGGGTTCGGATATGGTAGTAGGAATCAAGAGGGGGAGGATGTTTTGAACTTCGCGCTGGCCTATGACTTGTTGATAGCGAACACCCTCTTTAGGAAGAGGGAATCTCATCTAGTAACCTTTCGTAGTGGACAACACTCGAGCCAGATCGACTTTATCCTTACAAGGAGGGAGGATAGACGTGCTTGCTTTGATTGTAAGGTGTTACCTGGGGAGTGTGTTGTCCCTCAACATAAGCTTGTGGTGGCGGACTTTCGCTTTCGGGTACGTGTCCACCGGGACAAACGAGCCAAGATTGCGAGAACGAAGTGGTGGAAGCTTAGAGGGGAAGCAGCGCAAACGTTCAAGGAGAGGATGCTAGACGAGGGGCCTTGGGAAGAAGGAGAAGATGCCGACGACATGTGGCTAAAGATGGCAACATGTGTCCGGAAGGTGGCTTCGGAAGTGTTTGGCGTGAGTAGGGGAGGCAAACGGGAAGCGAAAGACACATGGTGGTGGAATGACGAGGTGCAAAGGGCTATTAGGGAGAAGAAGGAGTGTTTCAAGCGTCTCCACCATGACAAGAGTGCAGCCAACATCGAGGGCTATAAAATAGCGAAGAGGGCTGCAAAGCGAGCTGTGAGTGTAGCAAAAGGTCAGGCGTATGATGGCCTTTATCAGCGGCTAGGAACGAAGGAAGGGGAGAAGGACATTTATAGGATGGCTAGAATCCGCGAGAGGAAGACAAGGGACATCAACCAAATAAAATGCATCAAGGATGGGACAGATCGACTTCTGGTGAAGGATGAGGAGATCAAGGACAGATGGAGAGAGTACTTCGACAAGCTGTTTAATGGGGGAGAATGAGGGTCTTACCCTTGAGTTGGACGACTCATTTGACGATACCAACAGACGCTTTGTGAGGAGAATTCAGGAGGCAGAGACCGGAGAGGCTTTGAAGAGGATGAAGGGAGGTAAAGCGATGGGCCCTGATGGTATCCCCATTGAGGTGTGGAGATACCTAGGCGCCAGAGCGATAGTATGGTTGACTAAGCTTTTTAACCTTATTTTTCGATCTAACAAGATGCCTGAAGAATGGAGGAGAAGTATATTAGTACCTATCTTCAAGAACAAGGGAGATGTTCAAAGTTGTACTAACTACCGTGGGATTAAGTTGATGAGCCATACGATGAAGCTCTGGGAGAGGGTTATCGAGCATCGCCTAAGGAGAGTGACACATGTGACCCAAAATCAGTTTGGGTTCATGCCTGGTAGGTCGACCATGGAGGCGATTTTCTTATTACGACAATTGATGGAGAGATATAGGGAGCAGAAGAAGGACTTGCACATGGTCTTTATTGACCTCGAGAAGGCATATGACAAAGTACCGAGAAATGTCATGTGGTGGGCCTTGGAAAAGCACAAAGTCCCAACTAAGTACGTTACCCTCATCAAGGATATGTACAGGGATGTGGTGACGTTTGTCCGAACATGTGATGGCGACACCAGTGACTTCCTAATTAAAATAGGACTGCATCAGGGGTCAGCTTTGAGCCCTTATTTATTTGCTTTGGTGATGGATGAGGTCACAAGGGACATACAAGGTGGTATCCCTTGGTGTATGCTCTTTGCTGATGATGTGGTGCTAGTTGACGACAGTAGGGCAGGGGTTAATAGGAAGTTAGAACTATGGAGGCACACGTTAGAGTCGAAAGGGTTCAGACTTAGTAGGACTAAGACCGAGTACATGAGGTACGATTTTAGCGCGACTAGGCATGAGGAGGGAGACGTTAGCCTCGATGGGCAAGTGGTGACCAAGAAGGATACTTTTCGGTATTTAGGGTCGATGCTACAAAAGGACGGAGACATTGATGAAGATGTTAGGCATAGAATTTCAGCCGGCTGGTTGAAATGGCGTCAAGCTTCTGGCGTCCTCTGTGACAAAAGAGTGCCTCAGAAGCTGAAAGGTAAGTTCTATAGGACGGCGATTCGTCCGGCGATGTTATACGGTGCTGAGTGTTGGCCACAAAAAGGTGACATGTCCAGCAATTGAGTGTAGCAGAGATGCGTATGTTGCGTTGGTGTTGTGGGCACACAAGGAGGGATAGAGTCTGGAACGACGATATTCGGGATAGGGTTGGGGTGGCACCAATTGAGGAGAAATTAATTCAACATCGGTTGAGATGGTTTGGACATGTCCAACATAGGCCTCCTGAGGCGCCGGTGCGTAGTGGAGTTCTAAAGCGGGCCGATAATGTAAAGAGCGGTAGAGGTCGACCTAAACTAACTTGGGACGAGTCCGTTAAGAGAGATCTTAAGGAGTGGAATATCTCCAAGGATTTAGCTATGGATAGGAGCGCTTGGAGATTGGCAATCAACGTGCCGGAACCGTGACCTCTTTTTGTCTCCCTTTATGTCTTTTTTGTGTCTCCCTGTTTCTCGTCTCTTTTGGGTTTCATCTCTAGCCTACCCCAACTTGCTTGGGACAAAAGGCTATGTTGTTGTTGTTGTATTAGTAGACTGAATCATCCACTAATTCAAATAATCCCTGTCATTCACAAACTAATCCAGTTTTGTCAGTCGATTTAGTCATGATAGAATCATTTTAACAAGACATTATTTTGCTATCTAGGTGATTGCACGACGCTGTTTTGTTACCAGGATAGGATTTTTTTTGGTCGTCCTACTCAATTGCCGATTGCTTGCTAATTAATTATCATCACAGTTATTCCAAATTTCACTTTTGTTCTAAACTGAGAACAAATTGTAAGTTATAAAAAGGTTGTATAGTTGTTCCAAAAATAGAGAAAATGATTAACAAGAAAGAGGGTGTCTAAGGATCCATGTGATGAGACATGACCTGCCAAATTTTTGTTTTTAATCATGTCATTCGTGTGTCATTTTATCTCAGTTTTTAGCATTGAAAGGTTTTCATGAATTTTGGCTTCCCAGTTGTAAGATGGATTCCACCGTTGTGTCGCTCAATAGAAAAAGGGTGTCTGCTGACCCATTTCCGGCAATCATACCCACCTACAGGTACGGATGTAACATTTTTCTTGTAATTGGTTGATGAGACAGTCAATTTATGTGTTCATAGGTTACTCATGTAAATTTTTTCATTTTGATTGATATGGATGAGATTGTAGATGGGTTCAATTCCATGAAGTGGGAATTGAACACATATTCTCGACATGGGAATTAAGTGCTCAGGTGTTCTGGAAAGGCAACGTACGGCAGCACTGTGGCAGAAGCTATTTGCGTGTAATTTTAAAGGATGAGGAGGTACATTCAGTAAATTTTTAAACCAAGTTTAAAATTTTTGTTTGCAGATATGTGGTGGAATCTATATTTTGACTATAACATTTTTACAGGGAACCAAAATGGAAGCAGTCGTCTACGGCGATCAAACCATGAGGTTTGACAGTTTACTTGTTCAAGGACAAGAATATGAATTCTTTAGAGTTGGCTTTTTGCCTACTTGGGTTGATGACATGCGCTACATGTTCCGTTTGCATTCTGACTTCTATGTGTTTCTATCTACACACACTATGGTAAATGCACAATCGAGTATTTTGGGGATTCCTCATATTCCTCGTACGTTTATGGCATTCCAGGATGTATACACTCTGGACGAGTTCATTTTTGCAGGTATATCTCATACACCTATATTTAAGATCACGTAGTTAACTGTTTATGTTCTTATTCCATCAACAACTATTGTTTGTGTTTGTAGATATCATTGGTATTGTTCTATATGTGTCTAATACCCAAGGAAGGGATGACCCGAGGAGTTTATACAAACATGTGGTGGTGATGGACGAAAGGTACTTGTTTAGGGCCTGTTTAGTTTCCAAAATTTTGCAAAATTTTTCAAGTTTCCCGTCACATCGAATCTTTAGACGCATGCATGAAGCATTAAATATAGATAAAAAATAAAACTAATTACACAGTTTAGACGAAATTCACGAGACAAATCTTTTAAGCCTAATTATACCATGATTGGACACTAATTGCCAAATAACAACAAAAGTGCTATAGTACCATTTCCCAAAAAATTTCGCAAAGTAAACATGCCTTAGTTGTGAGAGATTGTAATAGATTGAAACTTTTATAATTAGTCGCCACTAATCAGTTTTGTAACTCGTAGGAACAACTGCATCATATTAAACGTCATGAAACCACACCTTTTGCGTCTCACCATCGGGGAATGGCGGCGAGCGGCATCAGAGTTGCGCACTCTAGCTGCCCTCCATGTACACATGAATAAAAAGAGAGGTACTACATTACCGATGTCCTCGTATCTATTGTCTAATTAAAGTTTCAGTTGTTACATTTTGCTCGTGCATGATAGGTGGAGTGACCACTAACGATTTCAGTGAAATTGTATTCTCTCCTCTTTGTCGACAGGCAGATACATTTCTAGGTGAGATTCTTTTGGGGTCACTCATTTATCTAATTTCTCGTATATAGCACTGATCCAAAAGTTTTTTTGTTTATAGGCCTATGCGATCGCCTGCTTGGTGATGTAGCCGAACGTCAACGAGCTCAACAGTTTGCCCATGACACTGTGTTGTGTCTCATCGAGCGCAACCGTTGCGTTGGCGCTCCCGGTCACGGCTGTCGTCGCAGAGCGCCCCAGCGGCCGCCCCATTATCGCCCTTACATTGGTCGCAGTCGTGGACGTGGTCGCTGAGCGCCTCAGTGGCCGTCCCACCCATCGCCCTTCCATGGCTCAGCTAGCGTTGCATGCAGATGACTCGTGAACTTGAAGACAGATGATGTCATGATGACATCACCATGATATTTTTGTGTATAAAAATAAATGGTGATACATTACGTATATGTTTTCTATATTAAAATAAATGGTGAAATACATAGCATATACGAGGGTGCATGCTAACGCTCTGTTTCAAGAAAACATGTGTTCACAAATCATTTCACTATCCCCACCCGGCAACAGGAAATAGGAAAATATCGGTGTCAATCACGACAAAATAGGAAGTACTTAGAAATCTATTTGTGTGCGCTTCCGGCTTCCCTGCGCCTCGCTCCAACACTGAAGCAAAGAAAATCAATCATCCCGCCCGGCTGCCCCCCAACACTGAAGCAAAGAAAATCGGTCTTTCAATCCTGCGCTCTAAAACCCGCGGCCTCGCCATAGCGTCTGCCCTCGCTAGCCGACCTCCCTCTCACATCGGCTGCTGTCCTCGCACCCTCCATCGCGAACCGGCTGTGTGTTTCATCATAGCGCGTCACCATTTGTTACAAAAAAAGACAACACGTTAAGGGCGTCACGATCTCTCCTACCAAAAATCACGTCCACATCCTAAAAAAAATCCCGCGAACACCACATGGAAGGGAATGGAAACACCGATGTAATCACCCTCACGGAATCACCGGCAAGCATCATGATCGGGCATTCTTAGTTGCTGATCCGTGCCCGTGCGTTGAGGACTTTTTTACCTATAGTTGCTCGAAGTGACTTTGCAAGGACGCTGGTCAAGGTTCAAAATAAAACATGGACATTTACAGTATTGTTACCTTTCAAAAAAAAGGCTCATGCAATCCCACGTACCCACCCCTTCCTCTCATTTTCCTTTCCAAAAATAAACAGATTTAATCACCATAATTTGAGGACATGCAAAACAAAATAGCACCACACGCAAAAGGAAACAATGCCGTGCAACATGTTGATTACCGCGCCCAACACAAAGGAAATAGAGAATCGGTCGGCCTCCCCCTCGCATCGCCAGCTGCCCTCGTATCCTCCCTCGTGCACCGGCGTGGTGCAGCTGCGCCTCCACCCCACCCAGGAAGCGAAGCACCAACGCCAGGACAACATCGGCTACCTCAGGCGGCTCATCGGATCCTCCCTCGGCTGCGAGTTACGTGCGCAGTGTGGACGATCCTCCTTGCCGGCTGCCGCGATAGTGAAGAGGTAGCAACAACCGATCGTGAAATCCAGGTTTTTCCTCTCTCCCTACTGTTCATGATCCGGCAATGGTCTGCTAACTTGAGCCACCTCGCGGCTGGACATTGGCAAACTCGTGTTTTTCTCTCTCCCTACTGTTCATGATCCGGCAATGGCTGCTGGCTTCAGCCACCTTGGTTGGACGTCGGTGAACTGGTGTTTTTGGTGCGCACGTTTGTCATCTCGCCGATCCCGGCAGCCCCGTTGCTGAACTAGGGCTACTAGATTGGATCGGGCTGAGCGGAGTGTTCATATATAGACCTGAACTATGGCAATGGGAGAAAGTTGGAGTGGCGTGGTAGGTTTCGCCGTGCTCGTCCTTCAATTTCGTGCGTCGGGTGGGGGAGAGAGCGCGTCAGATTGGGAAAGAGAAGGGAAAGAGTCATTTTTTACCAAACACATGAAAGCTAGGCTCACCCTATAAGTTCGATTTGCCAGCTCCATATTAGAGTATTAAAAACTTAAGAGGTCAAACAACAGCTTTAGTCAGTAGGCATTCAAAGCTCCTATACACTTGACTGACATTTTTCCAAATTCATACACATATATTATTATGTATATAGTTATATGTGTCTGTATATATATATATTTAACAACATATAAACTTAGTCATGTACAAATACAAAAATACATCATAATTTGGGTTTGATTAAATCAGCTAAATAATTATCGCTATTTTTGTTTGGTTATTCAATTGAACATAGCAAATATAAATGATTTCATTATTAGTGCTTAAAATCTAAACTGAGAGTATATAATACGTTTTTAGAAAACAAATTTGAACAAAGACAATACAATTTTATATAGCTATATATCATTTTTAATTGTGAATTAATGACATCCATGTTTGATCTACCTTAATTATTCCAAAACAAATTAATATGTTTGTCTTTTAGGTCTCGATGGATAGTTCAGATTCGGATGTTTCGAAGGAAAATGGAGGCTCTTCAAAAGATATTATACAAACAGTAAATACCAGTAAGCCTATCAATGATTATGAGTTGTTGCAAGAAAGCATGAGTGCAGAAGTTACGCACAGAGATCTACAGATGATCAGGGCTTAAGCATTGATACACCCCATGATGAAAAAACCCTATCAACTTCTCTTGTAGATCCGACGGGAGAAAAAGAACTTCCAAAATCCAAATCTTACAAAATAAACCCAAAAGGTCTATGTCCTCACCGGTTGCCTCAGAAGGTATTGATATTTTCCCTTTGATCGGATCAACTTTGAAAAACTTCTAACTGTTGTTGAATACTTTAATCCCATATACAAGTTTGTTGTCTTTTTCAGATTATGTTTGTACCGAAACTGATATAGCCATAATTGAATCTGTCAAAAAAATTCCTTCTTCACCTGGGAAGGAGGAGCTTGTGCTCATAAACGATGTTCCGGTGTCAAGAAACCACATGGAATGTCTTTTTCAGCCACAAGAATACTTATCTGACGAGGTAACATATGCAAATCATAATACTCAATCAGACATTAAAACTTCAATGTCCTTTCTCTCTGATGGCAAAATCTATGCAGGTCATAGATGCTTATATTACACTGCTGAAGGCCCAGGAGGGTTTGAAAAAGAGGCAAGGGGGTACAGTCTATCTTGAAACTGCGTGCTTAACTGCAGTTATGAAGTGGGATGGAGAAAAGAAAGAGTCCATTGTAGATCATTATCCTAAACGTGGCACTTCCCAGCGTCCTGGATTAGTCCAAAGGGTGCTAACTTACCTGGACCATGATATGGTATCAATTATTTTAAACCATCTATTGGTCTTTCATTGTCAAATTTGTTTGCCTGACAAATTATTTATTATTTGATTTGATAGGTGTTCCTTCCGGTAAATGTTACACATACACACTGGTACCTTGCTGTTATAAACGCTGACAAACGTGAGGTTCAGGTGCTAGACTCTTTGGGTGAGATGTTCGGGCGTGCAGACCTCCAAAAAATAGTGGGTATTTTATAACACATATATTTGTACACAATTTATATTTTAGAAAGACTGATTGATTCATTCTTCTATGAACAAATAGCGAGTTGGATTGCGGAAACAAATAGATTTCGTATTGGAAGAGACGGGCTTGAAAGAGCACAAATGGCCAGATGTTGAGGTTGATATCTGGCCGGTTGAGGAGATTTTCCGCGGAAAATTATTGCAAAAAGATGGGTACGTCAGAAAAAATAGTGTCATATAAGTTGAATTTTGTGTCTTTGCCTTTTTGATCTAATGTGTGCCTGAGCCTCTATTAATGTTGTATGTAGATTTTCATGTGGTTTATTCTTAATTACCTTTATGGAGTATTGGACCGGGAACGATTTGTCTGACGAGTTCAATCAGGTAAACCATGCGTCTTACCACAAGTCATGAGTGTGCACTAGCCGTGGATTTTTTAATTAATAATTAGCTTGGTTCATACTATCGTGCAGGATGATATGAAAGAATTTAGACTGAAGCTTGCAGCGATCTTGCTATCGTCAGAGTTAAATAAAAGAAAGGGTGCTCCATATATTGAAAGCGATGAAAATATTGGATGCCCAAGCGACTGTGTCATAATAGATAATCCAAATATGGCAGATCAAGCATCCACAAAGAAGAGGAAACATTCTGAGGGGGCCGAGTGCTTAGTGGTTCAAAAGGGCACCTCTCAACACATACAGACTCAGAACAAATCCTCACAAGTCAATGCTGACCAAGACTCTAATGAGTTTTGGGCATTTGAGTTCATGAAAGACGTGCCAATGAACAAGGAAGAGATGACTGAGTTACTGTGTGATTACGTCATGGCAATTCAGAATGAAGTGACGTTGAAGTAAGCTACATGCTTATTTAAATTACTTTATTTACTAATAATAGTGTGCTCTCTTATATGACGAAAACTATCATGTGTCTAATGCTTTGCTGGAAGCCTTGGGTTAAAGGTTTTCATCCCTCCATGATTGCGTTAAGTGTCCAGGACCTACAAGAGTTGTTAATGAGCAATCGAGATATCTCTGAGAACTGTTTTAATTTAGGCGTCCGATTTCAGGCGGCTCGAGAGTATAATATAATGAAAAAATACAATAATATTACGAAGCATCACATGGACCTGAGATTTTGTGTAAGCACATTTTTATAATTGTTATCGTGCTATATCGTATTGTCTTATTTTTTTGTTCTTCTAATTATATAAACTTGGCCAAGTTATACTAATCCTGACTCTCCATATCTTTCTCTTTCAGAAAATGTGTACTTTAACACAAATGCCAGAATTCCGTAAAAAATACACTAAGATAGAACTGGCTGCTGCGATTGGTGTATGTGGGGATATGGAATACAACTTAGCGCAGTGCAGATACATAAGTCGCTTGCTCCTACTTTTATCACTTGTTTCCTATATACTATTCTAATTGCTACCATGTTTGCAGTTTCTTTTGCCATGGCTACACATTCGAAAATATATGCTTTATGTTTTCGATCAGCGGGAAAAGATACTTATCATGATTGACCCTAGACCTGTTGAAGAGTGGTGTAAAGACACACCATCGCTGATGTATGCTAGGTTTACTCTTGGATTTAGCTACAACTACACCACCGCAGTGAATATACATATTCCTGGATGGACGGAGGATGTTTTCAAATGGAAATTCAAACGGGAAGAAAATATTGCAGAGGACATAGATGGGTAACTAACTCAAAGACACTGTCCCTTGCAATGATGATATTTATGATATAACTATTTCTATATATTGCTGATCGTGAATCTTGCCGCAGACATTTAAGTGGATATCTTATCCTACAGTATATGTCTGCATGGAATAGACGGTTGTCCACACCTATTTATACAGTGAGTATAACACTTTGTTTTAAGTTTTTGTGAAATATTTTTCAAGAGACGCAGTATTAGCAATGCGATAGGCACTAATATTGACATATATACTTGAACCTATATACAGGATGGTATAGAGATGCGGCGGAACTTATTCGTGGATTTATTGGCGCATGAAAGAAATGGATATCAGAGATATCTTCCTGCCGATATTAAACACTATCTTAGTCGCATCACGGAAAAATCTATAAAGTAGAGTTTGTGTGCTTGCGACGCCACGCACTCCATGACTGTGTTAAATTCGTAAACTTTGCCTTTTTGGATGAAATGTCACTTTAATGTTGGATTTTATTTTTTTACAGTGTTGTTATCTTATAGTGCGATCTATGTATTTTTACTATAAAATATTAGCTATCCCGTAGCAACGCACGGGCACGCTACCTAGTCTAATAAAAAGAAAAAGGGGCACATGGGTCTGATCTGGCCCAACGCGATGGTTAGGCCTATATATATATATATATATATATATACACGGCAACGCTATTATACACCCTAGGTGTAGAATAACTATTCTACACCAAGACACAGCCAACCCACCCATCCACCCGATCAGACTGCACCAACCAGCCAGCCCACCCCTAATCCCGACCGCACCAACCAGCCACCTCGCCTCCCGTGCCCACCTGATGGATAAACACCGTCTTCCCCGGATTCTTCCCTAACCCACCGAATCGAATCGCGTCGCCACCCATGGAAATTACAATGCCTCGGCCTCCGTCCATGGTCCACCTCGACTTCTGCCTCCGGCCCCCATCCCACTAACCACCTCGCTGTCGCCCCCTCCCCCACCGCCACACTGGTCTGCCCCCACCTCAGACCACATCAGCGCAGCTCCATCCCATGGCTCGACCCCGCCCGTCCGGCAGACCGCCGCCATGACCCGCCGTCGGAGCTCACAGGACGGGGAGACCTCTGCGCGCGCCCCGCCTGCCATGGCTGCGTGCGCCCCGACGCCCACCGCCAAGCGTCCGTGGTCGCGCAGCCGTGCCTCACACCTCCCGTGGCCGCGACGCCCGACGCGCGCAATCCGCGGTCGCTCCTACTACCTCCGTGGCCGCGATGCCCGCCGTGCACCATCCGCGACCCATCGTCCGCGGCCGTGCTGATCGCCGCCGTGCCTTTCCCAATTCATCCGTCTATGTTCCTCCATCGAGATGAGCCGCTCTACATGCCTCCCGCTTCCACGACGTAGAGACGGAGCTCGTCAGATACACCAGCCGCAGAGTCACGGCGCCGCCAGGAGCAAGCTCGTGCTCGTAGGAATTACCGGCGTCCAGTTCAGATCTCGCATGAATGGCTGTGCTCTGAATACTGTTAAATGTTACTGAGAAATACTGAACACTGAAACTGACATATACTAGGAAAATGAGATGAACTAATGAGTACTAATGACATATACCGAGACATACTGAACACTGAAAACTGATATATACTGAGTGATACTGAAAAATGAGATGAACCAATGAGTACTAATAACAGATATACTGAGAGATACTGAAAAATGAGAAGAACCAATGAGTACTAATAACAGATACTGAGAGTTACTGAAAACTGAAAACTGACATATATGGAATAAAAAATCATGCGAGCTACTAAAACAAGTACTAACAAGTACATTCAACATATTAATATGTGAAGAAGGATTATACTGACCAGAAAGATACTGAATACCGTCAAGTACTGAAATAAAAATATTCATAGCTACTGAAAGCGACTAATGGAATCAGTACTGACATAGTACTTAAACATACTTAAATACTGACAACTGCCTAAAGATAATAGCAACTATAAAGATCAGTATACTGAATGATACAGAACAATACTGACTCATACTGAAACATACTGATAACTACTGTATCAAAAATTGACAGATACTGAAGGATTGTACTGACAAGTACTGAAATCAACATATCAACATATACCGAAGAGTACTAATCAAAAGGAAAAGAGAGGACAATACTAACAAATACTGAACAATTGTACTAACAAATACTGAAGCTAACCATAGTACTGATATATTGCATGTGGTCCCTACCATGACTGCATGTACTCCATAGGTTTCTAGCATTGTCTTTTAGCGTGTCAAAATTTCTAGTATTGCGTCTAGCATTTGGTGCATGCAACATGCAGCATGCAGTGCGTGTCAGGCGGCAGTGGGCGCATGGTAGGAGCGGCACGGGAGTGCATGCGAGTGGAGCGGGCGCGTGAGGGGCGCCTGCGGCGTGACTGAGTGGCGCGCGCACGCGTTTGGTTCGTGTTCCGTTTTGGGGTCGAGCACGCGGGGACGGGTCGGGCTCGGGCGCGATTATTGCGGGGCGCGCGAGGGGGCGGGTGGTACGGTGCGTGGTGGGTGGTGGTCTGGTTAGCTAGCTGCGTTGGTCCTTGGTGTAGAATAAGTATTCTACACCTATATATATATATATATATATATATATATATATATATATATATATATATATATATATATATATATATATATATATATATATATATATATATACTATATATAATATATATATATATATATATATATATATATATATATATATATATATATAGTATTACTATATGGTACCTAGATACCGAATAGCTATTCAGTACCCGGGCCCCACCAGTCAAGCTACCGGGCGCACGCGCACCCCTCCGGCTCAGACTCCAGGGCCCGGCCCGGGCCATCCGTTTTTTCTCACCGATGCCCCTGGCAACCGAATTTGGAATACCTCCCCAGCCCACGTTCCGGACGGTTCCACCAGCTCATCTCGTTCGCTCGCGACCTGCTTCCGTCCGTAATCCGGCCGCCACCACCCCGCACCCACTGGTGCCGCCTCTATCCTCTCCGGCACCGCTCCCCACCCCTCCGGCGAGGTGCCATCCCGCACCCGCCGGCGCCGCCCCTCTCCCATCCAACCGATGCACCTCGTCCCCAATGCTGCACGCCGTCCCTCCTAACACCCTCATTAGTTCGCCACCACCACGGGCACCGGCCAATAAGATCCAGTCGAGGGCGGGCACCGACGGTGAGCTCAGTTCATCCGACACTACCGATGACCGGCACTTTGCCTGCTTTGTCGCCTCGAGATGCATCCACTCCTCGAGCGGGCACGAGCTAGAGAGGTTTCCGAGCCCCAGCCCGGGCGCGTCGCTACCGCCGCCGCGGGAGGGGAAGCGGGTGGTGCTGGTGCGGTAGGGTCAGAGCACGTGGATCGTGGAGGGCTTCATCCGGGAGAGCTCTGACATCTCCGATCCAGTAAGGGCAAGTTCACTACTGGATCCCACACCACGGATCCAGTGAGGGCAGGTCCACAGCTCCCTGGTTCGGTGATGCAGTTCAAAGCTACCTCCTTGACGGCGTCGCAGTGCTGCCAAGGCGAGGTGGAGGGCAACTGCAGCCCCCTCCCAGCGTCACCTGGTGGCGATAGCTTGACATCAGTACGGCAAGGTTTGTGATTGTTTCTTGCAAATTTCTCGGGGGTGCGTGCTCCTGTTCTTGATGGATGTACTTTATATGCGTGAATGTCTGAGAAGGAATCTTCTCAACTGAAAGTTTTTTTCTAATGTCTTGATTGTGCTAAATTGGATTGAGAGTTTATTCAATTTGATAGCTAAATTGGAGCAGAAAGAAGATATATTTGTTCTTGTTTTATAAGTTCAGTTTTACGTATCCTTTATGATAGACGACTGAGATGGATGCTTGTTCCACCTTATTTCTGCTCCAATTTCATGGTAGACCGTCTCCATGCCATCTGTTGAATGCTACGAACAGTTTCATGGGATGCACGAGGCGTGTCAGGGGCTCAGGGCTGCATATGGCTGCGTGGGAAGAGAAGCCGGAGCTGCATATGGCTGCTTTCGCTCCGCTGCAGTGGCGGCGACGGTTGCTCCACCCTTCTCTGAAGCGGCGGCCGTGACCCGGTCATTGGAATCAGCGTGTTAGTGTTTCCCAAGAGGCTGGAGCTCCTAAATCTATCGGTGATTTACTCTTTCGCACATCAAGGCGACCCTTTGTCTCCTGCCTCATTTGACTGCCCATGCATGTGTACAATTCCTCATGGTTGCGGCTTTGGAAGATTCTGACGCGTATCGAATCGAGTTGGATCTCCCCCATTAATTCTAAGTTGAAAGAATGGAATTCGTCCCCAACCGAGCTCTCCATCTGTGCAAGCTAATCCTCATGTACCTCCAGATCGAATTTCCTGTTGAATGAGATCCATTTCTCTGTAGAGATGATTATTCTGGACATCTGTTACCTGCTGACTAATTAGAATTATATCAACTTCCATTCATAGTTACCTATTCTATTGCCCAGCTTTCTTACTTTAGAAAATTGAACTGATTTCATCTTACAAATCTTCTTGGCACAGAAGATTAAATCCCCAAAAGAAGTGTATGCAGCATGTACAAGTTGGGTTAATGGGTTTGATATATATTTTTCTTGTCTATTGAGTTCGTTGGGTGTGATATTTATTTGTCCCTGTCATATTTGGAAACTCATTATTTCTCTTTTACTTGTGACCTGGTGCTTTATTCTAGTAGTTCAGTTTTTGCTAGCTTATAGAAATTGATGGTATATATTAATGAATAATTGTGTGGTGCAGCTATTCTCATAGTACTGGTGGAACTGTTTGAAGGCAGGAGTGATTCACTCGAACAATGTTGCACGGTGGATTCGTTGATCTAGTTCTCCCTGTCCATATGTCTCAGGTACAGCATTCCTACCCCCTCCAATTTTGTTGCACCTGCAACTGCAACTAGCACTGAAGTGCATTTGCGAAGTCCTTTTGCTTTTGTTTTTCCTTTCCAATTAGACTTCCGACAGTGTGAATCTCCATGCACAAAGAAATTTATTTTGAACCATAAAATTTGATGCCAAGTTCTTTCAGTACAACAATTTTCCTTTGTTCTCACAGAGAAATTTATCCTGAACCATAAAATCTGATTATTTGAATCATAAATGCTGTTTCAGTTCATAAAGACTGATATTTTGTGCCTTCCGATTGGTTCATAAACACTTTTTTTATTATACTTTCTAGTTCACATATGGAATTATTTGTGACAAGAGATGAAGTATTTGTGTTAACATAGGTTTGCAACCAGGAACTATCTCGAGCTGTATGGTGATTTGGAGCAAGATTTCAACAAGCTGAGAATGCAATTGGGTGAGAATAGCTCAGATAGCAGGTCCACGAGCAAGCAGGTTAGTCAAACAATCACAACTTTAGAATTTCCCTAGAATCTTATAAGTAATGATCTGACAGAAAGCAGGATTACTTCATATCACAAATTGCACTTTCGCTTGGGGAAAAAGTACTCAGCCAGGAGACTACACTCTGTTCATTTTTCCTTTTTATTCAATTTGATTTGATATTTTTGGTAATACTAGTCTGTGATGTGGTCACATTGCTGTGCCAATACCGTTTGCGCAGCTCAATGCATTTGGCATGAACCTGCCAGACGTTGTTTGCTACCTCAATATTAATTAGCTATCACTTTCAGATGGTGCTAGATAATATTTTTTCCCTTGTTGCTCTAATGTTTGTTGATTGAATTAATTTGGTGTCCTGCTTAGTAACACCATTTATGGTAGTCAGTAACTCAGTAATAGAACCTTCTACTTTCATTTGTTCTTTTAATGCTCTGTTTTTTTTGTTTCCATTTAGGTTTGTTCTGATGCACATATGACCTTTATTTTTGTAGACAGGTTTTTATGGTTGTGTATGATTTACCTTTTATGATCATATATGGTGACCCACGCAAAGATACAACATTAGTAATTGCGTGCATATATTTTTATAGTAGTATGTTGGTGACCAGCAAATGGATGCAAATATTTGTTGCTTTGTGGACTTACGGATGCAAGCTCATTTTGTTACTTCATCTGTCTATTCGAATTAAAAGCTTTTTGCAAAAAAAAGATTTGTTGTTTGACATATGATTTGGACAGTAATTCATTTGTCTTTAAACCCAAACCTTTATGAACAGGAATTTATAAATTCCATCCAGTCAGATTTCTTTAGTTCCTGTGGAAAACTTTCTGTTGCTTTATCTATGTGAAGCCGTAATATCTACCTTCCCTAAAAGAATTAAAAATCTTTATTAATTAGATGGAAATTAATCCTCCCACATTCAGTTTCAAAAACCTTAAGAAATTCTTTCACATAGTAGGTTGGCCAATATTACCTGTATTCCATTCTTGTAATGCATGGCTAGCCTATATCTACCTCATCGAGTCATCGTGGTTTTGTTTGACCGCGCACAATAACCGGCTTGAAGTTTGCATGTCTGCATGGCTTAGAGAAATCCATGGTTTTCTCCGTCCTCGCGTTAATCTCGTTTGGCTTTGGAGCTTGACATTTCTGTGCAGTTTACAAGCAACAAAGGCCAACATAGCCTAATTTATATTTTTGAATTCACATGTGACATTATTTGCAACCAGAACCGGAAGTTTTTGTGTTCATACCTGTCATTAATTGTAACAAGGAAACTAAGTCGATACCTTTTTCTGATTCCTGTAGTCTATCCCCCTGCTGCAGGCCTGCTGCTAATGATTCGGGTGCATTTGCTCAAGAATACCTACGAGGCCTTGGGACGACCCCTTCGCTGCTGGCCTGGTGCCAACCACATCTTTGCACAAGGTGAAACAACACCCATTTTGCTTAATTTTTTAATATATGTTGGTCTTATTAGTAGCAAAAAAAACTATTGCTTGGACATATGACATATGTAGTGTATCGGTTCATCTCTCACTGTTTCCATTGGAAATTGGAAACCTTTGCATTGCTGCCATTTATGGTGATTATTAGAGATTGGGAAATAACATGATAGTAGGATTTTCTGATTTGTTTTAAAACTTGCATTTACATCTCCATGTACTATGTATAATGTGCTTGTCCTACAAAAAATTGTAACAATATCTTATTCATTTGAGTAATGCACAGTTCTGTGGGCAAAGAGTCTAGTATGTAGCTTGAAGCAGACATTGTGCATGTGGGTATCTTCCTCTGACTACATTGTCCTTGTTCTTGTTTGTTGAATCCTCTAGTGGTGTTCGCGAGAAATAGGAGGCTATGAGCTTCAGGTCTATGGAAAGATGGCTTTGATTTGGGTTCAGCTGTTCAGGATATATTGGCGAGAGCCCAAGCAAGTTATCTGAAGATTTTATAGTGAAGTGGAGAGAGAAGCAAGAAAGCACAATTTTGATCACAATTACATGGAGGCGGCATGGAGATTGAGTCCACTGAGGGTTCAACTTCTAGTGTTGCAGTGGTGGGGACTGGTGAGGCCATTATGTGCCTTGACAATCCACAATCGTTACTATATGATGATATCAATAAATTTAATCAAAGGTGTCGTTATGAAATTTGTGTTTATTGTTACTACTAGTCCTTTGTAACACTCTACATGAGACCCTAAGGCACTATGAATTTCAAGCGATGCACATAATAACAAAAACATACATGGGTGAACAAAAACTGCATGAACTTCATGGAAGATGGAAATTGTTGCACCACGCAAACCTCAGCTCGCATATGCCGTGTGAAAAAAATGAAAAAAAAGCGGACGGGAAAAATCCTTGGCGTACGCCGTGTGAAAAAAATTGGAAAAAAAACGCGTCAGAAAAAATAAAAAAAAATCGGACGGGAAAAATCCTTGCCAAACACCGTGTGAAAAAAAAATGAAAAAAACGAATAGGAAAATTGGTGATGGGCACGGGTCTTCTGGGTGCGTGCTGGGGCTCGGTCCAAGGGGCTGCGGGATGGAGGTGGGTACTGAATAACTCTTCAGTACCCGGGTACCAAATAGGGTTGGCCTATATATATATATATATATATATATATATATATATATATATATATATATATATATATATATATATATATATATATATATATATATATGAGTTTGTACTTCACGGTTCACGCGTGAGTATGGGATACTTTGGTCAAAACACATGCCAATATTGATGGCTTCTTGTTTCTCCATTGCACTATGTCTATGGGTTTTCATGCATCACCATCATAGATGCACCAAATATATCAGGAAAAAATATTCCAAAAATAAATTACGCACCTTTCAAGTACATAGATGGTAGAAAAGGCTATTAAATTGGCAAACAGCGAGACATGAAGCAATTGCTCCCTTTAATTGTTACAGCCTTTTTGAAGAAGTAAATGAAGTATGAATCCATCAGACTAGTAAAGAAAAAACATGTCACTCCAAAAGGCCCTGGAGTAATAGAACTCTACTACAAATCGGTAAAGCACGTAAAATTTTTGAAAGTGAATAATGCACCTGGTAGTATGAAGCGGTGTTCCAGAAGAACCCCACCAGAAATTACTTACAAGCTATTGTCTACAATGGCTCCTTAACAATCAAAATCCATTGAAATTTCAAAGTGAAGAGGAATACATTATTGCTCAAACCAGTAGTTCTTGCATCACATGGAAATTCTGCTTCCTTATGGTTAATGAAGCAAATGAGAATATAAATCATGATAATCAATATGAGAGCTCAATAGTACTAGACCATCCACGAATTTCCTTGATCTGAATCAAGCTCTTCTTGAACCTACAAACTTAAAACAATCCATATGTTCCAAATTCAGAGGTTTCGTATCTTGAGCATGCACATGTAGGAACTTGGCATATGGAACAACAAGTTCTTGATAAGGGAAGAAAAAACCTTAAAGATTCGTCTTTTTATAACGTAGCAATTCGAAATAAATTACATGACAAAAAATAGGAGCCCAAAAGTACTAGATCGTCCTCCAATTTGGGCATACGATGGAGATGGATAGTTTTTCTGGTGAGATGTAAGAAGATGGTGCCCAAAGATGGAAGGAAAGTTGAGTGTATCCAAAACCATAGAAATTTCTAAACACAATAAATAATTTCTCTATGGGATGTAGTATTGAAGTTCCTTGTACATGAGTATGTGTACTCCACACGCGCATATGAGACACATTGGTCAAAACACATGTATATGTTGATGGGTTATTCTTTCTCCATCACACTACATCTCATGGTTTGCATGCATCACCATCATAGATATGCCAAATATATCTAGAAAAATATCCAAAAATAAATTACGTTCCTTTCAAAAGTACATAGAGGGCAGAAAGCCTCTTAAATAAAGGGAGGCATGAAATAATTACTCCTTTAATTGTCACACCTTTTGGGAAGAAGTAAACAAAGTACACATCCATCAGACTAGGAAAGAAAAAACATGTCACTCCAGAAGGCCCCAGAGTAATAGAACTCCACCACAAATTAGTAAAGTGTGTTAATTTCTCGGAAGTGAATGATGCATTTGGTAGTAAGAAGCAGTGTTCCAAAAGAACCCAGCTAGAAAGTATTTGCAAGGTACTAGATACAATGGCTTCTTAACCATCATCATCCACTAAAATTTCAAGTGAAGAGGAACACGTTGTTGTCGAAACAAGTAGTTCTTGCATGCCAGAGAAGGCCTTCACTATGGCTAATGAAGAAAATGAGAATATACATAAATCATGATAATTACTGTTTTTGGCACTATAAATGGCCCTGGAGTAATAGAACTCTACCAAAAATCGGTAAAGTTTGTTAAATTCTCAAAAGTGAATGATGCACTTGGTAGTAAGAAGCAGTGTCATAGAAGAACCCAATCATAGAGTATTTGCAAGCTACTATCTACAATAACTTCTTCTTAATCATCATCATTATCCATTAAAATTTAGAGTGAAGAGGAACGAAGAGGAATATGTGTTATTGCAAAAGTAGTAGTTCTCACATGATAGGGAAATCTTTCACTGGCTAACGAAGCAAATGAGAACATAAATCATGATAATCAATATGACGAATTTGGAAATAGGACAAAAACAGATGTTTATTCTGGTGAGATGTGAGAAGATGCCGCTTAGGGTTGGTAGGAAGATGGGGTGTATCCAAAACCATAAAAAATCATAAATAAAGAATTACTTTAAGGGATTAAATATTGGCATGCCATGTATATTTATAAAGTGGAGGAGCAACCTGAGCACCTTTGGATCCATAGCTTAGGATTTTAGTTCTTGGCATAGGAGATGGTGCACCCGACAGACTGATACCCCGCACCATATTCTATGGCAACCATAATAGAGGTATCCACCCGTTGAATTTGGTTCACAGTACCTGAAGTAGGAAATGTTCCAGTAAAACCAGTCACATTTGCAGAATACTGTGAGGATGGTCTAGTTGTGATTGAGCGATTGAAATGTTGGGCTTTTGGCTGGCTTTTGTTTTTTAAATGTTTGCCTAAGTCTCTTCCACTTTGCATCCTTATCCATAGCATGACACTGATTGCCCCATGTGGCACAAGGAGCAGGACAATCATAGCCATAACAATGGCATTGCATTTAGCAGATAAGCACACGGATGAAAATGGGTGCATGTTACAGCCTGCAAGAGTAGACTAATGATTATCATTCGCAAACAAAGGAAAGGGAGTTTACTACTGACCATACTACAATGAGTATGCGTACTTCACGCGCTCGTACGAGACACATTGGTCAAAACACATGCCTATCTTGATGGGTTATTCTTCCTCCATTGCGCTACATCTTGTGGTTTGCATGCATCGCCATCATAGATGTGCCTAATATATGTAGAAAAAATATCACAAATATAAATTATACACCTTTCATGAAGAAGTAAATTACACACCTTTCGTGAAGAAGTAAATTTCACACCTTTCATGAAGAAAACATATCTACAAAGGCTATGAAATATAGTGGGACATGACACAATTTCTCCCTCTTTATTTGTCACATGTTTTGTGGAGAACGCTACGAAATACAATGGGACATGACACAATTTCTCCCTCTTTATTTGTCACATGTTTTGTGGAGAAGAAAACGAAGTACACATCCATCAAACTAGTAAAGAGAAATAATGTCACTCCAATAGGCCCTGGAGTAATAGAACTACCACAAATTAGTAAAGCGTGTTAAATTCCTTAAAGTGGATGATGCACTTGCATTCTAGAAGAACCTAACAGGAAAGTATTTGCAAGCTACTATCTATAGTGCCTTCTTATTAATCATGATCATCCACTGAAATTTCAAGTGAAGAGGAACATGTTATTGCAGAAAGTAGCAGTTCTCTCAAGACAGCAAAAGCTTTCACTATAGCTAATGAAGCAAATGACAACATAAATCATGATAATCTTTATGAGCTCACTAGCACCGGAATGTTCGCCTGTTTGCTTGATTTAAATGAAGTTATTGTACAACCTAAAGACTTAAACAATCTTTATGTTCCAAATTTAGAGGTTTCATATCAAGTGTAGACATAGGTACGAACTTGGCATATGGATCAACAAGTTCTTGGCAATTGAAGAAAAAACATTAACGACTCACCTTTGTATCTGCATGGATAGGATTAACTTGGACATGCTTTCGAGTTGGACGTGAGATTAAAAGTTAAGTCCCATTATACCCCACCACATAAAGCCATCAATTTGGTTAACGTAGCAAACCAAAAAAATTACATGACAAGAAAAGGAGCTCAACAGTACTAGATCCTCCTCCAATTTGGAAACAAGACGAAGATAGATGTTTATTTAGGTGAGAGTGAGAGGATGGCGCTCGAGGCTGCTAGAGAAGTGGGCTAGGCTAGATGGGTTGTTCAGAAACTGACTCCACCTCACACGAGCACTATAGTGGCCAACCACACTTCTCAGCAGTTGCCTTGTCCCTACTAGGATAGCCCACCAAAGATCTCAGTGGCATATTTGTTTCCACATAGCTAGAAGCTTTGCCCATGGTGTATCCAAAATCAGAAAAACTTCAAGTCCCAATAAAGAATTTCATTAAGGGATTCAATGTTGACATTCCATGTATATGTATAAAGTTGAGGAGCAACCTGAGACCCTTTAGATCCATAGCTCGGGATTTCAATTCTTGGCATAGGAGATGGTGCACTTTGCACCATATTCTATACAACCACAATGGAGGTATCCACCTATTAAATTGGGCTCATAATTACCGAAGCCGAAAATCTTCTAGTAAAACTAGTCACATTTGCCGAATATTGTGAGGCTGGTCAAGTTTTGATTGAGCTTTTAAAATGTTGCTTTTCTTCATTTAGGATTCATCTGGCTTTTGTTTCTTTATGTTTGCCTAAGTCTCTTCCACTTTGCATCCTTATTTGTAGCATGACAATGACTGCCCCATAAGGCATAGAGAGCAGGAAAATCACAACCATAATAGTGGCATTGCATTTTAGGGATAAGTACATGAATGAAAACGCGTGCATGTTACAACCTGCCAGAGTAGATTAATGATTATCATTCACAAACAAAGGAAAGGGGCATTACAACTGACCATACTACAATGAGTACGTGTACATCACGCGCGTGTATGAGACACATTCCCCAAAGTGAATGATGCACTTGGTAGTAACAAGCGTAGTTCTAGAAGAATTCAACCGGAAAGTATTTGCAAGCTACTATCTACAATGCCTTCTCATTAATCATCATCATCCATTGAAAGTTCAAGTGAAGAGGAACACATTATTGCAGAAAGTAGTAGTTCCCGCATGACAGTGAAAGCTTTCACTATAGCTAACGAAGCAAATGACAACATAAATCATGATAATCAATATGAGCTCATCAGCACCAGAATGTTCACCAGTTTGCTTGATCAATATGAAGCTTTTCTATAACCTACAGACTTAAACAATCCGTATGTTCAAAATTTAGAGGTTTCAAATCATGCGTAGACATCGGTAGGAACTTGGCATATGGATCAACAAGTTCTGGGTAATGGAAGAAAAAACCTTAAAGACACATCTTTGTATCTGCATGGATGGGATTAACAAGGACATGCTACCGAGTTGGACATGAGATCAAAAGAAAAGTCCCCTTGTACTCTGCCACATAAAGCAATCAATTTGGTTAACGTAGCAAATATAAATAAATTACATGACAAGAATAGGAGCTCAGCAGTACTAGATCCTCCTCCAATTTGGAAACAGGATGAAGACGAATGTTATTCAGCTGGTATGTGAGAAGATGGCGCCCGAGGCTTTTGGTGACAGCCCTGTCTGTCCCTTGTAATCTCCCACATTCGGGTACAGTGTAGGAGTCTAAATTGCCTTATGCGCTTGCTAGCAGATTAGTGCTCGTTTGGTCTCCCAGGGTGCCTAGGTGCTTAGAACTAAGTCCTAATCATGTATTTGTATGATCATTTGCTAATCTTTGCATAGCAACATTAGGATTCTTTATGCTTGCTCCTATTTAGGTTTTATTCTTTATTCCTTATTCTCTATTTTATCCTTGAGATTGGCTTGTCTGTGTGTCACACTATCCATATTTCTATCATGGCTTACCCTTGTCATGAACTTTGGTATATTACTCTGCATGTTATCTTGTTCATGTATCTAATATAGACTTTTACACCTATGCTTTCCTTTGGGAAAATATAAATCATGATACCCTGAATACTTCTGGGTGAAATGCTACAATGGTATATCTGTGCGCTTGCGGATTATTTCGTAAACATTAAGAAATACCAACAATACCCTCCAAATGCTATGCCTATGATCTGCTTACCATTGGTGCTCTAGGAATTAAGGGCAAATTTGGTTCCCAAGCGAGGATAGCTCACCTCGCTGGCTTGAGCAAGCTTACCTTGCTAGCGCTAGCGAGCCAAATGTGTTTGCCCATGGAAGTATGGAAAAAGCTTGTTAGCTCAGGTCCCAAGAAAGCCTTACTAAGCAACCAAACGACCATGTCTCTTTGGTTTTTGACCCAGCAAGGCCGTATAGTACTCACCAAGGGAACCAAACATATCCTGAATGATTCTTAGTTCATGTAGAGTCAAAACATGCAAATGAAATGCTTTTATGATTAAAAGATATAGCTAGGTCCATTGAGATATGCTCTATATCCGAAGGATGTACTCACTCATGTTAAAAGATATGGTAGTTATATGATACTATTATTTTTTATTTTCTCTACCTTAAGGATAGCATCAGTATACCTAATGATGTATTCCATATCTCAAAGATATCATTGGTATAATTGTAAACTTGTCGTTTATATTAAAGATATCATCAATATAGCTACAACATGATTTTCTATCTTAAGGCTATAGATAGTAGCCAACAAGTATTTGATACTACATTAAATATACCAATAGTATAGCCACAAATTTCTATATAAAGAGGTCCACTTTGGGTTCACTCCATCACCAACATCGCAATACAAACAATCTAGTATCAAAGGTTTGCAAAGTCTTCCTCAAAGGAAGGAATTGGAAGTCGCAAGAGAGTATGATGGACACTGTTGCTCCACATGTACTCATAGTTGATGACACCATTGTTGATCGCATTGTGGCATCTCGAGTCTTAAAGAGTTGTAACATTCAAGGTACAATGGTTTGAGTTTTCTATGCTTTCACTCAATTTCTTTGATTTAAATTTTTTCCATTTTAAATAATAATATTATTTTGTAGCAACAATTGTGGAGGGCCCAAAGCAAGCCTTGGATTTTCTAGATGTGGTATATATATCAATAGCTTATATAACTAATATTAATAGGAGTGCACATAATTTAGTTCATTTGGTTACATACTATGTTTGACATGTTTTCAACATAACATTTGTATATGGACCATTGATTAACATTTGAAAACAAAAGGAAAAAGGGAGTTTACTACTGACCAAACTACATTGAGTACGTGTACTTCACGCGTGCGTATGAGACACATTCCCAAAAATGAATGATGCACTTGGTAGTAACAAGCGGTGTTCCAGAAGAACCTAATAGGAAAGTATTTGCAAGCTTTTTATCTATAGTGCTTATTTATTAATCATCATCATTCAGTGAAATTTAAGTGAAGAGGAAGATGTTATTGCATAAAGTAGAAGTTCTTGCATGATAGGGAAATGTTTCACAATAGCTAATGAAGCAAATGACAACATAAATCATGATAATAAATATGAGCTCACGAGCATTGGAATGTTCATCATTTTGCTTGATCTAAATAAAGCTCTTCTACAACCTTGTGACTTAAACAATCTGTATGTTCCAAATTCAGAGGTTTCATATCATGTGTAGACACAGGTAGGAACTTGGCATATGGATCAACAAGTTCTTGGTAATGGAAGAAAAAACATTAAAGACTCACCTTTTTATCTGCATGGACGGGATTAACAAGGACATGCTTCTGAGTTGGACACGAGATCAAAAGTTAAGTCGCATTGTACTCCGCCACATAAAGCCATCAATTTGGTTGACGTAGCAAATCAAAATAAATTACATGACAAGAAAAGAAGCTTAGCAGTACTGGATCCTCCACCAATTTGGAAACAGGATGAAGAAGGATGTTTATTCGGTGAGATGTGAGAAGATGGCACTCGAGGCTGGTAGAGAAGTGGGCTAGGCCAAATGGGCTGCTCAGAAACTGACTCCACCTCATGTGAGAAATGCAGTGGCAAACCACACTTCTCGGCAGTTGCCTCGTCCCTACCAGGAGCCCACCAAATATCGATCGGTGGCATCTTTGTTTCCACATAGCTAGAAGCTTTGCCCTGGTGTATCCAAAACCAGAAAAACTTCAAATCCCAACAAAGAATTTCATTAAGGGATTTAATATTGACATGCCATGTATATGTATAAAGTTGTGGAGCAACTTGAGCACCTTTGGATCCATAGCTCGGTATTTCAGTTCTTGGCATAGGAGATGGTGCACTCTGCACCATATTCTGTACAAACATAATAGAGGTAGCCACCTATTGAATTTGGTTCACAATACCAGAAGCAGGAAATCTTCTAATAAAACCAATCACATTTGTAGAATACTATGAGGATAGTCCAGTTTTGACATGTTGGTACAGAAGATGATTCATTTAGGATTTGTCTGGCTTTTATTCATTTAGGATTTCTTCATTTAGGATTTGTCTGGCTTTTATTTTTTTGGATGTTTGCATAAGTCTCTTCCACTTTGCATCCTTATCCATAGCATGACAATGATTGCCCCATAAGGCATAGGAAGCAAGACAATCACAACCATAACAATGGTATTGCATTTTAGAGATAAGCACACGAATGAAAACATGTGCATGTTACAAACCTACAAGCATAGACTAATGATTATCATTTTGCAAAAAAAGGAAAGGGACATTACTACTAACCATACTACAATGAGTATGTGTACATCACGCGCGCGTATGAGACACATTCCCCAAAGCCAAAGTGAATTAGACTAATGATTATCATTTGCAAACATAGGAAAGGGACATTACTACTGACCATACTACAATGATTATGTGTACATCACGCGCGCATATGAGACACATTCCCCAAAGTGAATTATGCACTTGGTAGTAACAACCAATGTTCTAGAAGAATCCAATCAAAATGTATTTGCTAGCTACTATGTATAGTGCCTTCTTATTAATCATCATCATCCACTGAAACTTCAAGTGAAGAACATGTTGTTGCAGAAAGTAGTTGTTTTTGCCTAGCTTATTAATTCCATTCCGGTACCGGCCGAAATGGGTGGTATATCTCGTTCCACCACCTAAACCGGTACAGAAGATGCTTCATCCCGTACCGGCTCTAATACCGGTCCAATCCGCCCATTCCGTTCAGTCTCGCCCATTCCGGGCGGAACTGATGTTGCCGTCTATTCCGGTACCGGCCAAACATGAGAGCAGCTTTCCCCAAATTCAAGCAAAGAAATAGTAGATCAATTGAAGAAGAAATTGAATCGAGATATGAGAAGGTTTTGTTTCTTCCATCACGCATGCAATACTTCAAGAAAAAACATTTAAGATCTAAATAAAAATGAGAAATCCCAGATGCAATAACCGCATGACTGCATCGACGAGCACTCGCGATGTAGAGTTGTAGACATTGAAGGCAAGGAGACGCACAGTAGGGCTGAAGCTGAGCAGCACATCACACACAGCAGCAGCGGAGCTTCAGGATAGCAGCCAAGCAGCGCATCGCGCCCGGCGGCGGCGGCGGCTCCGCTCGGCTATTGGCGATGAGGAATGGATAAGGCAGGTCAAGACTGGTGCGTTTATTAGCTTCCTGGCCTCCTAGGTGATTGATTGCCTGCTTCATGGGCCTGGTGCAATGCTACATGTTGGGCCTCAATTGATGGTACCACGCAGGCCCTCAGTTATCGTTATACAAACAAATGAACCACTATTATCATTATTATATAGAAATTTATGAATAATTTGAAAAAATATATAACTCCTGAACGGTACTCCGGAATGGACCGGTACCGGCGTGTTCCATTCCAAGAGGAAAACTGGAATGACATCCGAAATGGAATTGATACGCATGGTTTTTGCATGACAGTGAAAGCTTTCACTATAGCTAATGAAGCAAATGACAACATAAATCATGATAATCAACATGAGCGCACCAGCACCAGAATGTTCACCAGTTTGCTTGATCAAAATGAAGCTTTTCTACAACCTACAGACATAAGTAGTCCGTATTTTTCAAATTTAGAGGTTTCATATCATGTGTAGACATAGGTTGGAACTTGGCATATGGATCAACAAGTTTTTAATAATGGAAGAAAAAAATCTTGAAGACACATCTTGGTATCTACATGGATGGGATTAACAAGGACATGCTATCAAGATGGACACGAAATCAAAAGGAAAGTCCACTTGTACTCCACCACATAAAGCCATCAATTTGTTTAACGTAGCAAATATAAATAAATTACATGACAAGAATAGGAGCTCCGCAGTACTAGATCCTCCTCCAATTTGGAAACAGGAAGAAGACATATGTTATTCGGTTGAGATGTGAGAAGATGGCCTCGGGGCTGGTAGGAAAATGGGGTGTATCTAAAACCACAAAAACATCAAATCCCATAAAGAATTACTTTAAGGGATTCAATATTGACATGCCATGTATATGTATAAATTGGAGGAGCAATCTGAGCATCTTTGGATTCATAGCTCGGGATTTTAGTTCTTGGCCTAGGAGATGGTGCACTCGACAGACTGATACCCCACACCATATTCTGTGCAACCATAATAGAGGTATCCACCTCTTGAATTAGCTTCGCAACTAAGCAGAAATCTTCTAGTAAAGACAATCACATTTGCATAATACTATGAGGATGGTCCAGTTGTGATTGAGCGATTGAAATGTTGGGCAATTCTTCGTTTAGGATTCAGCTGGCTTTTGTTTTTTTGATGTTTGCCTAAATCTCTTCCACTTTGCATCCTTATCCGTAGCATGACAATGATTTCCCCATGAGCAACTAGGAGCAGGACAATCACAGCCATAACAATAGCACTGCATTTAGCAGATAAGCACATGAATGAAAATGTGTGCATGTGAGCATGCAAGAGTAGGCTAATGATTATCATTCGCAAATAAAGGAAAGGGAGTTTACTGTCGACCATACTACAATGAGTATGTGTGTTTCATGCACACGTATGAGACACATTCCCGAAAGTGAATGATGCACTTGGTAGTAACAAGCAGTGTTCCACAAGAACCCAACCGAAAGTATTTGCAAGGTACTATCTATAGTGCCTTCTTATTATTCATCATCATCCATTGAAATTTCAAGTGAAGAGGAACACGTTGTTGCAAAAAGTAGTAGTTCCCGCATGACAGTGAAAGCCTTCACTATAGCTAACGAAGCAAATGACAACATAAATCTTGATAAACAATATGAGCTCACTAGCACTGGAATGTTCACCAGTTTGCTTGATCTAAATGAAGCTCTTGCACAACCTAGAGACTTAAACAATCTGTATGTTCCAAATTCAGAGGTTTCATATCATGTGTAGACACATGTAGGAACTTGGCATATGGATCAACAAGTTATTGGTAATAGAAGGAAAAACATTAAAGACTCACCTTTGTATCTGCCTAGACGGGATTAACAAGGACATGCTTCTGAGTTGGATGAGAGATCAAAAGTTAAGTCCCATTGTACTCCGCCAAATAAAGCCAGCAATTTGGTTATCATAGCAAATATAAATGAATTACATGACAAGAACACGAGTTCAGCAGTACTAGATCCTCCTCCAATTTGGAAACAGGTTGAAGACAAATGTTTATTTGGATGAGATGTAAGAAGATGGCACACGGGGCTGGTCAGAAAATGGGTTGTATTCAAAACCACAAAAACTTCAAATCTCAATAAATAATTACTTTAACGGATTCAATATTGACATGCCATGTATATGTATAAAGTGGAGGGAGATTGATCCCCACACCATATTCTATGTAACCATAATAGAGGTATCCACCTGTTGGATTTGGTTCACAGTACCTGAAGCAGGAAATCTTCCTGTAAAACTAGTCACATTTGCATAATACTGTGAGGATGGTCCAATCATGATTGAACATTGGTCGGCGACTTCAATGACGCAACTAAGGCCGTGATAGTGGCGGTGGATGTAGCGGACATCATCAGAATGCTCGCAATGGGGAGTAGATAGCTTGCTTGTGAACTCCTTTGCATTCTGTAAATGTTATTTTGATAATAATATTTTGTGTTAACTCATGCGGACACCGTCAGATCATTGCGCACATGTACACAGTTTCATACACCAGTGGACCTAAACTGTTTACCGTTAGGAACTCCGAGAACCACTACCATCAGATCAGTGAGCACTGTACACCAGTACAAAGTTGATATTTGTTTACCACCGCGGGGTTGAAGTGTGTATTTAGTGGCCTCACAAACCGGCAGTGAAAAGGCTTATCACCGCCGTATGGCGAGCGATGTGTTGTTTTGAATCATTGTGATTTCCGCCGCTGGATCATAAGGCGAACTGATGGTGGTAGTTTCTTTCATCGCCGGACTTAACGATGGCGTGTCCTTCCATCTTAAAATCGGCAATGAAAAATTTTTATCTCCTCCGACATCTTATTGCGTCGCATATTAAACAAATCGCTGGTGGTGCTAAAACATTCTACCGCTGTAGGACATATGATGCAGTGGATAAGGCTAGTACTATGTTCACCGCCAGATCATACGCTGGGCCGGCGATGAAAATGTTTATCACCGCCAGTGGACCACCCAGAAGGGCCCCTTGGGCCGCAAGCCGGCGGTGATAATTACCACCGCCGGTTGTCTCAAAACCCTTGGTGAAAGTCCCGGCGGTGATTAAACTTTCTATAGTAGTGTGTCAGCAGTCTCAAAGGCCATCTCATGGTGACGTGGGGGGAGAGAGGAAGACACTGTATATCAGTGTAGTTTGTATTTCAGTCTCACAAAATTGTTTCCATTATATGGTAAGTATAGTGAAAATTTTTAAATAGCCTGCTTTATTTTTGAGAAATAATTATCATGATTATCTTGGTATCTCATTATCCTGTCCATGACTGTTTGGATACATCAACATTGGACAGTTGAATGGTGTTTCAGTAGTTCTGAAGTTCTTGATCAGTCCATTGTGTATCTGATGCTATAGGATGATACAAGGAATTTTACATGGTCTATATGTGACCCTGGTAATCTAAATCTATTGATATTAGGTCTGATTCTATATCATTTCACTGATAATGTTTCCAGCGTAGCGCATGCAAGTTGACATTGTACTCCTGTCCTACAATATTTTCCTTACATGCTTTAGATTTGACTCCTAGACTGTTGCAGGGAAGGTGACTACTATTGTTACTTGGCTGAATTTAGATTTTCCTTTAGACTGAGTCTTCCATTGAGTTCCTATGATTAATAGGTTGACTACACATGAAAAATAGTATACACTTGATTCTACATTAGGAACCATCAAGGCTTACATAGCCTTGTTAAGGTAGTGCTATACATGCGTCAGCAATAAAGTTAGCTATTGAACTTGTGTAGTTCATCCTGGCATTCTTGTACAAAGGATCAATACAATTATTTCCTTTGATAATATTTTCGGATGTCAGACTCACTACAACAGTTTATTATTTGCCCACATTTTGATCACTTTTCTGAACATGCAGGCTCAAAGATATGAGCTAATCATTCATGCAAAGAGTAGGGACGGGAGCTGGACAAGGAGGCAACTGATATGGTCTGAAAGCTAAAGATACTGCCCATGGATCTCCGCTGCAAGGGCTGCTTTGTCTTCCTTGCACGTCGATGCGTGGCTTTCAGTCTACAGGTTTCAATGTAGTGACCTCGTCTTTCAGATTCTTCCCCAGTATTTGTTGTTCCTAAATCTTGTTTCATAGGTCACCATCGAAATCTTGTTGTCTAATATAACGCAACTCCGCTATCATGTTTTTGTTTAAAATTTTCCACTAAATTCTTGTTTCAGATCTCCGCTGCAGCAAGGATTTAAGCTGCTGCCATTATGTTTCATTTTCCCCATGTGTTCTATTGCTGACATGCCCTCTCAATCAAGCTGTTAAATTATTTTAAGTCCTAGGTTTTACTGCAAGGTATGTGTACAGGCACCCACAAGATTTCTATAGGCTCATAAAAAGTGTTATTTGGTCTGTCAATTATGATGTTATAAATGACCTTTTACTAATAGTTATTTCATAGAGAAGTTATGTGATAAAATTACACCATCATGTATTGAAGATTACAATTTTTTCTTGTTTGTCAAACCCATAGTTGATTTGGGTCTGCTGCTGAAATATTCAAGTTTCCCTCGCTTTGTCAGAACTATTGTTTCAGAAATGAATGA